>OY829915.1:169680433-169870543 GCA_963691935.1 Nephrotoma guestfalica
TGGTGGTAATACAGAGCGCGCCACGATAATTAGTGTCGTTACCAAAAAATAATGTAGAAATAAAACAGCAAATAGACGCGATATTAATTTAATTAGACTAGAAAAGAAAAACATAAATCTTAATCCATTCATTTTGGATCCCCAGACATTCTATCTACCTATGTACAATTACTGCCGCCGACGTAGCCGCAAAATTAAAACTTTAGACGAAAACCACCAAATTCATCAAACCATTTAATTTAATAAATATACGTGTATACGAAACATAAAATATGACTCAGTTCTTAAAGGGTTCAACGAAATAAATACGAATAATGTAAATAAAACCAACAAATTATTTGGCATGGGTGCGAGAGTTAGATGGTTGCGGAGGAGACGATGACGACTACAACGACGAAAAACGCAGTCAAATGAAAATAATTTTAATTTTCCTCAATTAAGATTAATATAATTTTTTTTTGCTGTGCTTCTGCTTTCACTCGTATACCGTTAATCTTATACCTCACAACATAACTCATTCATAATCATAACTTTCTCGTGGAAGACGAAAAAGTAGGAAAAAAAACAAAAATTACGGCGGAGGAAGAAATATAATAAGAGGTTTAATTTAATTTACACAAAATTTACGTTTTCTGCTTTGTCCTTTTTTCACAAACAATATTTTTTGTTTTGTTTTTATTTTTCTAAAGGAAACTCAGTCAGTGGTTTTTATTTGAAAATATTTTTTAAGGCTTAGGAGGAAGTCAAAAAATTAATTAAGGGCGTGGTAGACTTCATTACATCAACAAGTGAACAACGAGCAATATTCTTTCACAGAAACAGGGCCCTTTCAATCTACGAGTATAAGGCACAAATTTAACAAATTACCTTTATTTACAGATGAGATATTTTGTTTGATCACAGGGACAAATGCTAATGGTATTTTGGTTAAAAATTAACAATGTTTAATGAACCGCTACAATTTTTACGGGTTTTGTGGTACAAGACTATAAAGACTATTTTTAACGTTCACAAAATTTGCAATTGTTTTGCGCTAAAAATTGTTAAACTATTCCAACATACGAGTAAGTCACAAACAAACCTGGAATACCATAGAGCAGTGTATATCATCGAATTTGTTTTAGTAGGCGCACCTTTCAAGTGCCAAAGTACACCAGAGAATAGTTGTATCGCCTAAGTTGTTTTGCCGAAAGTTAAAATTTTGCTTATCATTTTTAATGTTTGGCCGACAGGATCAAACAAAACAAAAGTCCAACGTTCTCCAACGTGGCTGAGACCAAGTGTTACCAAATGAAAACGCTGTAATTTTTTTAATTTTGACTAGTTTTTATTGAAATTTCGTGGAATTTGTTGAAAACATATTACATTTTATGAAAAACATGTTACTGCTCGATATGACCTCCTTTGGCTCTGATTATTTGAGTCAGTCTTCCATAGAAAGCATTGCATGCTGACCGAACGTGAGCTTGAGGAATTTTATTTCATTCTCGCACAAGAGCTGACTTCGATGCATCAACACTTTCGTATTTTTTAGTGGACACCTTACTCTCCAAAATGGACCATATGGAGAAATCCATGGGATTCAAGTTTGTTGAATATGGTGGCCATTCTTTCGACGAAATCAGCCGCGGAACGCAATTTTGTAAAAATTGCTGTGTCGCTCGAGCTTTGTGTGACGGTGCCGAGTCCTGTTGGAATGTCCAACGGTTCGTACCAAAATCTTTACGTGCCCAAGGTAGCAAAGCATCGTTTAGGATCTTTTGGCGGTACACCTCTTGGTTTATCTCCATGTTCGATGAAAACCAGAGGAGTGCGTCCATCTGCAGTCACTGCAGCCCAAACCATAACATAAGCTGGTGATTGCTTGCGCATGGCAACTCTTGTGTCCAAATTATTGTTGGACTTGTGCTCTAACCAGACACGATCATTTTGTTTATTCACATACTGTTGAATGGTGAAAATTTTCTCATCAGAAAAGACAATTTTTGGAATCTCATCACGTTCGACCAAGGCCTTCAATGCTCGTGTTCTTTCAATCCTAACTTTTTTTTGTGCCTCCGTGGAATCTTGAACTTTTTGTATCTTGTAGGGCTTCAAGTGTAGTTCATTTTTCTATATGGTTTGAATGCTGTATCGTGAAACATGTAGACGTGCGGCTAATTGATTGGCACTTTGACGAGGATTTCGTTGAATTCGTTTCTTCACATTTCGTATCATTTCGTTTGATGTTGCTGTCTTTTTAGGACCGCCTCTGTTGCGTTTAGCTATGCTACCAGTTTCGTTGTATCGAGTTATGGTTCGATACACAAACATTTTATTCACATTCAAATGCTGGAGCTGACGAACTATTGCTGTTTGTGAATTTCCACCCAAATATATTACACTATTACGTTTGTATTCCATTACGATTTTTTTATGAAGATATTAATTAAGAACAATTATTTGTTGACCACATGTAAACAACTAACCAAACTTCAATCTGTCAAAAAATTGACGCGCGAAAATGACAACTACACAAATGACAGCAGAGTGAAGTCAGTAACATTTGGTCTCAGCCACCCTGTATTATTACACAACCTGGATACAAATTTAATTTTTGGTGCAACATTAACATTGCTGCCGGTGCTGTGTTGAGGGTTAAGAGTTGGTATCAATATTAGCTGTGGCAGGAAAAAGTTCCTGTTGAAGATTCAGATTATTAGCCCGATCTGAATTGCAGCTACTTTGTCAATTAGTTAGATTAGGAAATTAGTTAGATCACTTGTAAGCATTACTGGTAGTTCTCAATTCCTTCTCAAGTCGATTAGCGATTCGTCAATGATTTGACCCGAGCTGGCATCTGCAGGAGTACATTGTGATGTACGAGTACTAAATTCGTTGCATAGCCTCATAATTAATTCAGTATTCGATGCAATATTGTGTTGTCAAGTTGTTTTTAATACTAGAAACAATTGATTCAATTTTAGTACTGACTGCTTCATTAATGACCAAATCGAAATTGTCGATAAATATTTGATTACAGTTTTCGTTAAGCCCGATTTTATATTTGTCGAAGCTTCGAGTAATTGATCCGTTGATTCGTTAAGTAATAAAAGTTGTTCATTAACATTATTGTTTTTACAGTCAATAGAAATAAATGAATTTTTTTTTATAAAATTGGACTCAACACGTAGTAACGGAACACGTTCGGAGGTGTGATTGGGTGACATATTACAGAAAGTACTTTCATAAGTATTTAATTCAACTTGTTTACTTATGGTCGAAATGTTATTTATAATTTAAGGAACTCGCTATACTTGAACGGTTTTGATCGGAAACATTTCGACCATTTATTTTCACCTGGCCGTCTCATCTTTATTTTCTTTAACGGATACATAATACAGAAATTTGGATTTTGAGTTTTTAGGCCGCTTATTCATAATTCGATTCAGCTTGTATATTTCAAATGTATTAGCCTAAAAACTTTTAATAATAAATGTTTGTTTGAATCAAAACCCATTAGCCTACGTATTTCACCTGCTTCTATAAGATCAATTTTATACGCTTCTACGAAAAATACAAAAACTCTACAATTAATGTGATTTGCTAACAATGCCCATTTTTGTACTGGGTATACATTTATACGCCAAGTCATTAGAATTTTTGCAACTTGTTAATCATTTCTTTCAATTCGGTTTTCAAACCATATATCCAAAACTAGAAATGCCATTCATCCACCCAATTATTATAATTCTTCTACCTTATGTAGCTTAGAAATGCGTTAAATATATAAATTTTCAATTAACACACTTTATATAATCGTGGTATACTAAAGTTACCAAAATCGGAAAGAAATCGTGACTTATTATTTTTTAGCTAACCACCAAAAAAGAAATTAATTTATTATTTTATTATAAATTACTTTAAGGTTATAAAATAAATGTTAATTCAATTTTGCCCGTTCGTTCTTACGCGAAACATTTATTTTTTATATTGTTAATACGCCACATAACGATGTGCCGTGATTCATAGTTTCGAAAAACTTGTGCATTGTGCTAAAAGATGTCACTACCATGTAAAAATTTATAACTGGAGCAGAATAATATTTCTTTTACCTGCTGTATTATAGTATATAATAAACCATAACACTTTAGTTTCCTTTTAATATTTTTTTTTACAACAAATTACGTCTGCGACTACAAATTCCATGAAAATCATTTACAAATACATAAATTCCAGTTTTTTCCCCTGGTTTTGTTGGGTTTGGTGATGATAAATATTATAAGGAAAAGAAAAGCTGCACACACAAAAGAAAATGTTGTTCTCGTTATTTTCATTTGCTTGGTTTAAAAAAAAAAGTTTTATTGTCACTTAAAACGAAATATTTTCTTATTAAAATAAATTTTGTGGGTATGAAAAAACGACGGCACAAAAAAAAATATTGATGAGCGTAAATGTAGATACTGCTGGTGCTGATGATGATAATCATTATTATGGTAAACTATATAATATAAAAAATGTTAAAGTATTAAAAGCGTAAATGTTGAGTTTCTTTATGGATTTTATAAGCGATTTTGTGATAAATTTTATAGCTTCCAAGCTCTCGTTTGGTTTTTTATTTTTATATTTAGTAATCAGAATAGATAAATTTGATTAGGGTGTTTATTGAAGGTGAATTTTTTATATGTGATAGTACACGGTGTGTGTGTGCCTTATATATGAATTGTATTAAGCGGAAGAGTTTATATGGTCGTCAAAAATAATAAATGGTATTACTGTTGCTGCTACCGTTGCCAAGTAAGTTACTCGTACATAAAAGAGATTTGAATTTTCATTTTATAATAATGAGATCGTTAAGTGGGATGGAATTTATGGAGGTGCTATACTCACTTTAGTATGGAATATTTTTTTGTATGTTTTTGGTAGGGAACTAAATAAAGTGAGGGTTTTAAAATCTTATATCGTACCGTAAAATAAATTAACTTTATTGGAAGTTTAAAATTATTTAAATTCTTTTTTCAATGGTTAAATTTTGAACTTTCGCACGATTTTTACGGTAATCAATTAAATATTTGTGTCGTAATCATATCAATAGAGTTATTTTTTGCTTTCTGGTGCTGGTCGATTGTTCAGATGAACACTTGTTGAAAAATGTGTGTTACAAAACAATTTAAAAATATGTAAAGATTAAATGCTATCGACACATCAAAAATTAAGTCCTGTTATCGGAAGTAAAATAGTTTTACAGAAAACTTATGTGTGTTCGGGTGTTTGAGGTAACATATATTTTGGCGTGATTTGTTGCTTGGATCAAGTAATGCTCGAACAAACAAAATCAAGGGTTATCCAATAAGAGTGTCCTAATTTTTGATAGGAATTACTGCCATATTGACATATCGGAAGTTTTTACGAAACGTTTGCGACTTGTTTCAATTGCATATGAATTAGTATTATTACCTGTATAAGACGAAATAAGAGTTAAACTTGAGAAAATTGGAACAAAATTAAACAAAATAAACATACCCATCGTAATAATCGAATATTTGAAATTTCAAATGGTTGAATTAATCATTTAATATAATAATTATTATGACCAAACACACTATAAGTAAAATGGTACCAGATAAATAAAAAAAAATTAACGAAAGAGCAATAGAAAAAAGAACTTTTCAAATTTACAAAAATACGCCAGATGTCAATGCGGATCGTCAATGTGTCCCATTTTTGCCCGTTCATTTTATCATACTTAAGACGAAAAGGTCTGAAAATGGAAATTCTGCGGAGCGAATCCTGGAGATTTTGCCACATAGCCACATATATAGTGCAATAGATTAATTCGGCCAATTTCGCGAAAATACGCCACATGTCATTGGCCCGTTCATTTTATCATACTTAAGACGAAAAGGTCTGAAAATGGAAATTATGTGGAGCGAATCCTGGAGATTTTGCCACATAGCCACATACATAGTGCAATAGATTAAAGCCGTTCAATTTCGCGAAAATACGCCACATGTATATGCGGATCGTCAGGGTGTCCCTTTTTGGCCCGTTCATTTTATCATACTAAGACGAAAAGGTCTGAAAATGGAAATTCTGTGGAGCGAATCCTGGAGATTTTGCCACATAGCCACATACATAGTGCAATAGATTAAAGCCGTTCAATTTCGCGAAAATACGCCACATGTATATGCGGATCGTCAGGGTGTCCCTTTTTGGCCCGTTCATTTTATCATACTAAGACGAAAAGTCTGAAAATGGAAATTCTGTGGAGCGAATCCTGGAGATTTTGCCACATAGCCACATATATAGTGCAATAGATTTATTCGCCCAATTTCGCGAAAATACGCCACATGTCTCTGCGGATCGTCAAGGTGTCCCATTTTGGCCCGTTCATTTTATCATACTAAGACGAGAAAGTCTGAAAATGGAAATTCTGTGAAGTGAATCCTGGAGATTTTGCCACATAGCCACATATATAGTGCAATAGATTAATTCGCCCAATTTCGCGAAAATACGCCACATGTCTACGCGGATCGCTAGGGTGTCCCATTTTGGCCCGTTCATCTTATCATACTTAAGACGAGAAAGGCTGAAAATGGAAATTCTGCGGAGCGAATCCTGGAGATTTTGCCACATAGCCACATACATAGTGCAATAGACTAAAGCCGTTCAATTTTGCGAAAATACGCCACATGTATATGCGGATCGTCAGGGTGCCCCTTTTTGGCCCGTTCATTTTATCATACTAAGACGAAAAGTCTGAAAATGGAAATTCTGTGGAGCGAATCCTGCAAATTTTGCCACATAGCCACATATATAGTGCAATAGATTTATTCGCCCAATTTCGCGAAAATACGCCACATGTCTATGCGGATCGTCAAGGTGTCCCATTTTGGCCCGTTCATTTTATCATACTAAGACGAAAAAGTCTGAAAATGGAAATTCTGTGGAGCGAATCCTGGAGATTTTCCCACATAGCCACATACATACTGCAATAGATTAATTCGCCCAAATTCGCGAAAATACGCCGCATGTCTATGCGGGTCGTCAGGGTGTCCCATTGTGGCCTAATGTTATTGATTTAGGGATTTGACCATTTAATTGAAGTCAGATTACTTTTTTAGATTAATGATTGATAAGTTTAATTGCTTAAGTCTATAATCGACCATCAGAGCAGGTAGTTCGGTTAACTATGGATCGTTTTTGCACCACGTATACTATAAATGATAATACGCATCCAGTAAATCGTCGAACAGTGCGTACCGAATACGCGATGGACGCTGTATAGCGTAGAATTGAGGGAAACCAAAATCAATCAATTCGATGTCGTTCTGGGCAACTGGATATGGGTCCATCCATTTTACGGAAGATTTTATCTAAGAATCTTGGTTTACGTGCTTACAAAATTCAACTTGTGTGGAAATTAAAGCCATCCGACCATCGCACACGCCGCCAATTCGACCAATGGACTAAAGCACAAACTGATATTGATGTTGATTTTCCAAACAAAATTTTGTGATGAAGCTCACCTTTGGTTGAATGGGTACGTTAATAAACAGAATTGTTGGATTTGGAGTGAAGATAATCCTGGAGCCTTTGACAAGCCTTTGACAAAACACCATTTCATTCAAAGAAAATCACTGTTTGGTGCCCTTTATAGGCCGAACTAGGCATGTGGCATTTTTTTCAAAATTGGGCATCTTCGATCTATAGCACTATACAGATGGCTATGTGCCATAATATCCAGGATATCCTCTACAAAATTTAAATTTACGAACTTAATTGTTATGATAAAAGAACGGGTTAAATGCTTTAATCTGAAATAGTTACTGAGATACATCACCACTATCGACGTCTCGCAACCGTTGCTTGGGTTTGCACAACTTTGGCAACCGCTGAACCTGGCTAGGATTCAATAAACTTATCAATCATTAATCTACAAAAGTAATCTGACTTCAATTAAGGGGTTCAGCGCCAGTGAAATAAACATAAAATAACCGACTTAAATCTATCATAATATGTAGTTCTCGGACTATTCAATTATAATTCAATAATATTTAGGCCACAATGGGATACCCTGACGATCCACACAGACATGTGGCGTATTTTCACGAAATTGAACGGCTTTAATCTATTGCACTATGTACTCGTATGTGGCTATGTGGTAAAATCTCCAGGATTCGCTCCACAGAATTTCCATTTTCAAACTTTTTCGTCTTAAGTATGATAAAATGAACGGGCCAAAACGGGACACCTTGACGATCCGGTATACAGGTTTAATCGATTGCGATTCGCATGTTACTACGAATATGTATTTGGAAATTTTCGTTTTAATTATAATTATTTGACCGTATTTTTGATGGGTTGTAGTACTGTGGGTTTGAAAGTTTAATGTTCATATTCTGTAATAATGACGACACTTAAAATATTTAAAATGTGTTTTTAAATTTTTTAAATCTTTGATTTGTCATTATGTTTATTTAATTTTTTAAAATCATGTTTAAGGGTCTTTTGAAATTAAATAAAATTTAAAATCAAAATCTTGTAGTTTCGTCTTATACAGAGTTAACTAACTAATACATATAAAGGAAAATATGGCTTAGTGAAAACTTCTCATGATCCATCCGATTCGCGAAATTTTTACTAAAAATTTTACTAAACAGTTCGTAAAGAAATTAGTAAAATTTTCTCGGACATCCATATTGAATATTATTTTTGATAGCCGTCATTGTCATTCCTGTTGAGTAAGGTTAGATATTTTGTAAAATGGAGCGATGCTCAGTGTTCTCAGTGTTCTGTTCGCCAAACTTATCGTGCACTTCTTGTTATTTATGGTGTATATACACCAGGGATTATTTTGGCAGGCAATCAAAAGTACTGAATATTTGAGTAACAAAGTACTGAATCCAGCTTGAAAGTACAATCGTCTCATATCAAAATATAAGAAAATATAATTTTGAAAGAACCCTACACAGCAGATACAGGCATTCCGCTAGTCAAATCAATTATAATAATTGCCGTGTTTCGTGACACCCTTTGATCCAGATCAGTTCAAATTTCATATGGAAAACCTGATCCAAACTTTATTTAGATCACAACTTTTGATTTGAAATCTAGTAAGATGACTTGAACCGAATCAGATCAAACATCAAGAAACACAGCTAATCACCTCATTTTAAAAGAATATAGTATTTAACGTTTCACAATTTTTTGTTTGGCAAGCAGTGGAATTTTAATTGTTGAGTGCTTCTGGGGATGTTTTTGAAAAAAAAAAAAAATTAGTTCCTGGTCTTCATCTACCTACCACTATAATCATTTAACTAAATGCGTTTGTGTCGTATACCATCAGCATTGCTCATTAAACAGTTTTATTGCATCACGTTAAAGATCTTAAATAATTATTGGATCTCGTAGAATACTAACTACATAGTTCAAACTCCCATTGGCTTTATTGGTTCTTATTTTAACGACATATCATGAATCAGATATTGCAATGGAATATAACTTCTTCTAAGACATTAATCCACAAATTATCGTTGTTAAAAGCGTTGCACAAATATTAATTTTCTGCATACTTAATTAATTATGTATATGGCCTAGGGCTGGAATTCTTCGTCTGTCTAGATCAAGAAATCTCGTCTAGTAACGTTATTTACAGTTTTGAATTTTCCGAAAAATAACGATACAAAATTATTATGGATTTCAGTTTATTTAGAGATTACTCAAAAGAGTGGACATTTTGTGTTTTTTTATGTCAGAAATTCTGCTGTACTATGAGCAAAAATATTTAACCGCTATAACCGCTTATACATAAAACTTTGGCTAGAGCAGATCGAAAGTAACAAATTTAGTAACGTCAGGAGACCCAAATTTTAATGTGAATAGCTCGTGAAGTACTCGCTGCAATATTTCCAAAATTAAACATTTAATTTTTTTTGGGGGGAAATGGGATTAAACTACTCGAGACACTTAAAGACTTCTTTAGTTACCATTCATTACCCCTAACGTGGTTTTATATAGGCGTTACAAGTATTTAATTAATTAATTACTCGAGAAGTAAATTTACCGAGTATTAATCAATTTAAATTTTAAATTTATTGTCGGGATTTTTGACCTGTCGTTTAAACCAATAAAAGAGAGTTGCATTCCGCATGGAGCCTTTACAATATTGTATACTTGGCTCAAAACATTAAACTATGTTAGTAGCTTTATCACAAAACTGATTAAATAGGAGTCATAGAAGTTTAATTTGTTGAACACCCTAATCTCCAGATGGAACTCATTGAATTTGCGTTACTGTTATTATTTTCTTCTACAAAAGTTATCTCGAATCGAATTACAAGTGACGTTTCTAGAATTTTCTCAAAAGAACTAAAAATCGTTCGCAAGTATCGAATTATATACATCTCATAAAGCTAAAGTATCGAAAAATGTGCTATAGCATCGACAATATCATCCCTGATATACACGTCCTCTTGAATTCTTCGAATTGTTGATAGATTTGAAAGTAATTATTATTTGCATGATGTAAAAGTACCAATAAGCCAGTGTAGGAGAGGATACAAATTTATCAATTCCACGACGTTTAAAATAATTAGAACTGTCATATGGGCATAACATGACGTATTGTACGTAAAGACTTGGGTTTAAACGCATACAAAATTCATCTATTCCCAGAACTGAAGTCATTGGACTCATAAGCGCCGTTTATTTTCTGATTTTGCCTTATATATACAAACTGGAGAATGATATGCTGTGTCAGATAGGAGGAATTTGACGAAAAATAAGAAATTATGCTGCTCGCTGCAAGTGGCAGCATTATCACAAAAGAGAATTTCTTTTGTTATATAATCACCAGCGGAAATTTTTTATTCATTTTATATCTTTTTTTTCACTAAATAAAACATCCCAGATGATTAAAATACTAAAAGTCATCCTTAAAATATCAAATTGATTGATCTTCGAAATAAAGGAGCTCGATAAATGAAATCTTGAATTTTAATAATATTCCGTCTTTCCGCCATTTCTTAGAGAATTACGATGAAATTTGGTTTTGATCAGGGTATTAGTATTGATCACAGGAGTACTATTGATCAGGGATTTTAAAGTAAGTTCTTGACAAAATTCTAGTTCTATATGTTCGTGCTGGACTAAACTTGGTTATTTCATAGACAATCAAACTTCCACTAGTAACCAATACTTCCGGTTGTTTTTCTGACAGCTTAGGTCATACCGAGACTACATGAAAAATTTGGGGACAATTTATCAGTTAGAATTTTCACTGTAACAAATTTCCCTTGTAGTTTCAGTATGACCCTTTATGAGAAAAAGAACCGAAAGTATTGGTTACTAGTGGAAGTTTTTAAGATATTGGCCAAAAACTGAAAATAAATAAATACAATTTTTAAAATTTTCGAAACCATTGGTTATGAAATGGCCATGTTTAGTCCAGCATGAACAGTCCTTGAATTGAACTCCTTGAACTCACTTTAAATTCCCTGATCAATACTACTGTCCGAATTCGTCGTAATTCTTTAAGAAATGGCGGAAAGACGGAAAGAAACTGGACGGAATTTCAAGATTTCATTTACCGAGTTCCGAGTTGCTTTACTTCGGAGATCAATCAATTTGCCATTTTAAGGATCACTTTTAATATTTTATTCCGCTGGGATGTTTTATTAAGTGAAAAACGAGATACAAAATTAATAAAATATTTCCGCTGGTTATTATGTATATAACCAAAGAAATTCTCTTTTATGATAGTGCTGCCACTTGCGGCGATTAATGTAATCTCTTGTTTTCTGCTTCTTATACAGCATGGAATGATGGACATTTTTACAGGAAAATTTTGTTCAGTGACGTTGCTTATTTCTGGCTAAACATATGCTGGTGGTGCCATTGGTCCTTACTTTTTCCGAAATGAGCAAGGCCAGCATGTCACCGTTAATGGAGCACGTTACAAATCGATAATTAGTTATTATTTGTTCGAGAACATGGAAAACATCAATATCAATGAAATTTGGTTTCAGTAAGATGGTGCTACGAGCAATTCAGTAAGCGCTACCATCGGTTTGTTAAAAACAAAATTTAATGAAAAAATTATCTCAAGGAATAGACCGGTGAATTGGCCTCCTAGATCTTGTGGCATTACTCCATTGAATCATTTCTTGTGGAAATATTTGAAGTCACTTGTTTATGCTAATAAACCGACATCATTTGACCAATTACAAACTACCATTATTCTTGTTATTGGTGAGATTCGTGCAGATTTATGCCAAAAAGTGGTCCAAAAATAGGTTGAAAGGATGCGCTAGTGATGCACATTCAAAAGAGATTATATTCAATCATTGCCACGAATTAAGCTTTCAAATAAAATTTTGATAGATTTCGTATTTACTTTTTGTTTTATTTCATTTTAAAGTTAGGACACTCTTATTGGATAACCCTTTATTTATAGTGACGAAACTCGACATATAACTCAGCCATGAACGTTTGGTAGCGCGTAAGACCCAAAGTGGTAGATAAATTTCCCATTAATATTTTGCTAATATTTATCAAAGTTAACAAGAATATCATCTGTATTAATATAATATTTGGTGATAAAGTGGTTTATAAAATAATTTTTATGTCTGCTTTTTGTTGAAAGTGCTAATTGATCGATCCTATGGGTCGGCCATATAAATAACAGTCTTTAATTGGAACAATTGTTGCACAAAGCTTGAACGAAAAATATTGTTGTAGACATCAAAAGTCCTTTTTGTAGACTGTGGATTCTGGGAAAGTCTGGATGTATACTGTATGTTAACAGTGCCAAGTGATCGATCCTAGGCGTCGGTCATCTAAATAATAGATTTTATTTATAATGTTTGTAGTACAAAGTTTGAACGATAATTTTTGTTGGAAATCAAAATCAAAAGCCCCTATATAGACTGTGGTCTCTGGAAAGGTCTTGATGTGCCCATTATACTGAAAGGTCAAAGTGATCGATCATAGGGCTCGGCTATATAAATAATAAGAATTATTTGGAAGAACTGTTGCACAAATTTCAACGAAAAATTTTGTTCGAAAAAAATCAAAAGTCCCTTACAGACAGTGGTTTCTGGAAAGGTTTTGATTAAACTGTATGCTTAAGTACCAAGTGATCGATTCTAGCGCTCGGCAATATAAATAACCGGAATAATTTGGAACGATTGTTGCACACAGCTGCAACGAAAAATTTTGTTTTAAAAAATTCGAAAGACACAGATTAGAAATTTAATAGACAGTGGTTGCTGTAAACATCGTGTTGTATACTACTTTATGGTGTCAGTGCCAAGTGATTAATTCTAGGGGCGGCCATATACATAAATACCAGGCATTACTTGGAATGATTCGTGCAGAAAAAGAAAAGAAAAGAAAAATATTGTTGTAAAAATCAAAAGACCCCTATTGAGCAGTGATTTCTGGAAAGGTACGGATGTGAACTGTGTGCTAAAAGTGCCAAGTGATCGATCAGAGGGGTCGGCCATCTAAATAACGGGTATTGTTATCCCTGCACAATATCTCTCTTTTCCACGCGCCCCTCAAAATAAAATAAGGAAATCCTTAAAACTTGAATATTAAACAGAAGAGGAAAATTTACAATTTTCTTTATTTAGAGTTTACAGTTGTTTAATCATAAAATTAAAAGGCAAACATAAATTAAATAATTAAAATAAATATTGTTTATTAATTATATTTTTTTTATTTTATTGCAGGTATGTTCAAGTGACCATGTTTAATTTCATTCCTTCACAATACTGTAAGTACGCGATGGCATATAAAATGTGTACAAACAGAATGTGTACAAACTATTGAATCTGTTATACACCAGCTTTTAGACATTAATAATTTCGAACAATGGCACTATTCTGGTAATTCCCCGTGAATAGGGGAAAGATTTTATATGTAATTTTTATTTAAACCTTTTTTTTTGACATGCTGAGGTAAAAATTTAGTGTTAATTTTTTTTGAAAGCAAAATCAAATTGGAAATAATTATCCCTGTCAATTTAGATATGGAAAAATTATTCCCAGTAGGCCAGAAAAGTCCTCAGTTCCCAATTCCCTGGGAATTACTAGAATAGTGCTACAGTTATCACAAATATATTTAATTATCTCTTTCCGGATTTAAGCCTATTTATTTTACTAATATTAAATTATATGACGTCATTTTCAAAACTAACTTTCCAAAACTGAAAAATTGATTAACAAAACAAATTCTATAAACTAATGTCAGCATAAAGTCCATTTCTCATAATCAAAGGTCAGCTAGAAATATTATCTGAAACTTCTTAAATTAGTAATTTTAAAACTTTGCCTGTTTCAAATATTGATTGGTTTTTTTTTTAATTTAATATTTACCTATTTGTTTTTGAACGTGAGATCTTAATTGAAAATTTAGTAAACCGACATGATAAAAATAAACTTGTTGAGGGGCTCTGTAGGCGTAACAAATCAGAAAAAAATATTTCGTCAAGTCATTAGTTCGTTCATGTAATTTAAATTTATTTTACATTACACTTTCCCACATCACTTACATTAATTTTTATTGGATGCTGCTGCAGTCGATATTATTTATTGAATACAATTCAAACTCAATATTTAATGGTGTGCAAATGCATTGGATTGCTTGCGTTACCTATGAAGCTTTTTATAAAATTCCGCCTTCTGTTTTGATACTCTGAAATAATATGTACTCTATGCTATGATCAACTTTTGTTTAAAACAATAGCGTTGATTCTGAACAATTCTCCTAATTGTGTTTCACATTTTATATCATTTTACCAGGTTGCTTGATTGAAAAATTGTGATATTCTACTCTGTTTCTATCATCAAATAATTTGTTTGCGATACTTGAACGAAATTAGAGAAAGTCAACTTGTTTGGATTTGTATTAATAGGTTGTGATAGCAATAGAAACGAAATAATACATAAATGAAACAGTTGCCCATTTCGGTTTGGGAAAACGAGAAATAAACTTCGATAAAGAATCGAAAATGTGATGTTACAACATGTCACCCCAGCAGTACTTTTCGCTAATAAAATATTTATGTTGATCGTAAACAGAAAATGAAAATTTTACTTCGATTAAAATCAAATAATTCACCGTTTTGTAATTTCTTTTGTTTTATGAAGGAAATATTTTTTAATTTTGATTGATGTTTCATATAGTCAACTAGTACTATAGAGGAAATTCTACTTCTAAGCGTGTTTTCCAAACACCGACTTATTACGGACTTATATAAGTCATTAACGCCATTTTGAATAAGTCGGTCCAGTCATTCCAATTCATTGTACGGACTAATTTGTGCCGTTATAACAAGAAACAAAATGCAATTAGTATTATATGGAAGAAAAAGCAAAAGTCTCTAGATTTGAAAATAAAAACTGCATGTATTACATCATGGAAGAATAAATATATAAGAGGAATTATGTAGTGCAAATTTTATAAGCCAATTTTTCTTCCGAGGTTAATCTTATTTTATAGTTTTGATATATTTATATACACAAATTTAATTTTTTTTTTCTATATTTAACTCGTATATACGAGTACGTACCTTATAAACATATCGGCATAGTTATTTATAGTTCATTGTTCTTGTTGGCTTATACAGGAATAGAAAAAAATGTACACTACATGAGTCCTCATATCTATATTTTGCTCTATGATTACATTTAGTCAAGTCACAATTTTGGAGACATTTCTGTGTAGGCGTACAGTCTCCTCGCGATGTGACTTATTTGAATAAGTCGGTGTCCACAAATAAGTCGGTGTTTGGAAAACAGCCCAAGACAGTAATAGAAAAAACAAGTTTGATAAAATATGTATTTCATTTCTCGAAAACTATAAGTTCTTCAACAACCGTAATAATATTATTGTAAAGTTCATCTAATTCGGTAACCCCCCGCTTATTAATTATAGTTTTCTGTCACTGGTTTGGAAAATAGGGATGGGGGACTGAGTACTTCTCATTTTTAAATATCTTGAAAACTCTAACACAAACCGTTGGAAAAATATATATCAGATCCGTAAAAGAAGGCAGTGAGAATACCTGAATTTACTAACATATAACTATGCCAACTTTACATTGCTTCCTTTATTTAGTGCAGGAGTATTTGACTATTTCAGGCGTAGTGTTCAAAGCAATGTGATCCCATAAGTGTTCGGTTTGCTATTTTTTGAAGTATGCAACCCATAGTAATTAAATAACCATAATTTAAAATATTTAGTTTTGAGATGTGAGGTTGTAGCGATCACATTTTTGAACATTTTTAATCGTAACCTTGATTAGGTTTGAATAAAATGTATATGTAAGAGGTTAGGTTAAAATTTAGTGGTTGCTTATCCACACTTCGATCGATGATGGTTCATTGTGATTGATCGCGTCCACAGGATCTTGCTACTTTCCTCTGTTTACAGAAACCGTTCAGCACATTGCAGTTTTCGACAACCGACAGGTTGTCCATTATAAATTGGATCTAATATGTATGCCTTCTGTGTGCAATTAACTCAGAATTTAATCCCAGAAAAATAAAAAAATATCATCGGGTAACACTAAAACTGCAATGATATTCCAGCCCAGAATTTAATACAGTAATTTCGATCAATCAAAATGTTATTCTAACCCAGAAATTTTAATAAACTTGATTGATTTAGTACCGTGAAGTCAGTTCGTCGATTTCTCGGTAATAACTAAACATTTTCTACTTAACGTAAGAGTGACTGAATGAATCGAATATAATAGAATAGTTGATTTTTGTCAATGCTGTATCGATTTTATAACATAACGAAGAGCTATTTGTCGTGCTCTAAAACATGCTCAAGAAAGGCCATTGACAAAATTTAATCTATACGACACGGTCTCGCATTGATAAGCTCTAGTTTCGTAAGGGTATCAAAATGATTCGGCCTGGTCTACCCAGTTATTGGGTCGGTATGTATAGTATCGACGTTCTATAATATCCAATACGATTCGGCCTGGTATGTCTTGGTGTTTCGGAGACCAGCAACGGAGTGTAATTTACACAACATTAGCTCTACATTTAATATAAATTTTGTCTGCCTGTTGTGAACAGAGCAAGATGGTTTGGATCAGTGTGATTTCAATTTTCCGTAATATTGGTGCCTGGTATGTTTTGCTGCATCGGAGGCCACAGACAAAATGTATTCTACACGACACGGGGTCATATTTACCAGCTCTAGTTTAAATTTTAACTCGATCTGCATGTTGTGAATCTAGCTCAAGTTTTAATTTCAAACCGATTTGCGAGTTTGTGTCAGTATGGTATCGCGTTCATGTAATATATATAAAGGGACTCCGCCTAATATGTCTTGATTTCCTGGTGGCCAGTAACCGAATGTATTCTATTCGACACAAGGGAATCGTATTATCTAGTTCATGTTTTAATTTCAAACTAATTTAGATTTTGTGGACAGACCTAAGATGATCGAGTTCATATAATATTCAACGGGATTCGGCCTGGTATGTCTTGGTTTACGGGTGGCCAGTAACCGAATGTATGGTATTCGACACGAAATCGTATTGACCAGCTCAAGATATTAAACGAAATTACTATGTTAAATTCTGGGCGGTATATCATTGCAGTTTTAGTGTTACCCGATGATATATTTTTTGCTGGGATGACATTCTGGGCTAACTTCACGTACATCTATATCGACGTTTATTATTCCACTTCCTTGTAGTTCCTACACAGATTATTGGAAAATAGAGCAACTTTGTTGTAGATTCGCCGTAAAAGACGTGTCATGTGAAAATCCTCCTCTAGATATCAGAGCAATTGATTCTAACGATTTGATTATCGTGTGACTGTCCACATAAATTATAACATTAACCGAGGTTATTATAATATGCCTCAACCACGTAAAAAATGCTCAATCGCTGTCACCTCAGCTTATTAAATGCTGCAGTAATCAGGGATTTAAAATAAGATACTCATATTTAGTTGATCACAAAGGACTCGATTTCCCACTTACTGTGTAGAATGGAGCCAAATTGCACCGCTTCAGTTTTAGATGCAGGACCATTCTTTAAGAATTTTCTGGAAGCACATGATGTACGTCACCTTTTATCGAAGTATAAAGTGAGATAAGTAAATTAAAATGAGGATTCGTCAGCTCGTCCTATAGTGAAGCAGTTATCGTCGTTTATCCAGTCCAGAGAATAATATAATCGTGTAGTCATATTCATCGCCATCGGTAGAATATATACCTCTTAAAACCTTTCCCAATTTTCTAGAAGGAAGTACAACAGATTTATGGGTGTATGGGGTGACCATGTAAACTTTTTCTTGCTTTCGGGATAAATACCACTTTTACTTGCGTTCATTTCCTGGGAATATATACAAAGTTTTTAGCGGCCTATGATGATTATCTCCAAACAAACTGGATAATAGCCTCCGACTAGCTCTGTATTTCCGCCAGTTTGATTTGGGCCGACCAACCCGTTGTGTGTAGCAGGTATAGATTTCCGATTTAGTGCTGAACTCAATCGAATCCTCAGAGGTTTCTGAGGAGTGAGTTTTGACAAGATACTCCGACGTTTAGTTATTTGAAGATGCCCATGAACCATTTGTCTAAATCAAATAATTGGTAGTGGTTGGGTTAGTAGCGTGAATCTTCCACAAGCGGGAAGTCTCGGAGGGCTCTTCCATTTTATTGCAGATAAGTCTGCAAAATTTCCTTTGACCCTTCCTCAGATGTTTTAAGTATATTTTAAGATTCTCGTAGGAGTTCTAATTTTAAGCCTTTTCAGGTCGCAATTGCGGCGGTCGTGTTATACCTAGCGACTTCATCTGCTCTAAAATTGCCCTGTATGCGTTCTTGTGACCAGAGTCTAGCAACTGATTTTAACGACTTGATTGTTCAAAAACTGCCTAACTGTTCAAAAATATTTTGCTGTTTTCTGGTATATATCTAGTTCCTTGGACCACCATATTTGTTTTAGCTTGTCTTGAACTTTATTACAAAATAAGCCGCAGAGAACTGTTGCAGGCACTTGTGATGTATATATCTTGCAATCAAGGTCTTCCACTGTCGCCGTGGGCTCACGGTATACTCCAACCCATAACAATATGAAAGATGTTTGAGTATATGTCAAAATACTCGATCATCTATAGCAATCGCAAACCACTTTCTATGAAAAAAGTAAATAAACAGTTCACTTTTGGTCTGCAGTATTTAACTCGTTTTAACTATGTAGCTAGCAAATGTTGCAAGAACAAAAGTACGACCACAAACTGTTTTTTGTTAATTCATGTTAAAAGAAAAATAATTAAAAAAAAAATAGCAAATCTTATTTGTTTTGCTTATTTTCGCTATATAAAAAGTGGTTTGCGATTTTGATTGCGAGACGTTCGAGTATTTCTAGAATTTCCCACCTGTTTCTCGTGAGAAATGTTAGTTCTTGCTCGAAATTGCAAACTAAGTAATTAGTATTTAATAAGTAATCAATCTAGGGGTTGGTTGATTTGCGTTCGCATCACATCCTATTAGAGAACCGGTTTTCCTTATTTCGGCTTCTAAAACTCGGTTCTTCTGCGCTGGTATCAGAGAAATTTTGTAGTCACTCAACTCTACCTTGGTCTCGGTTATGTCATCGTCACTACACTGTGGGAGTAGATGCCGATTTATATTTAGGAGGGCTGCCTGGGAGGGAAAGCTACTTATCATCTTTATTACTTCTGGGGTACCTCGTAGTTGGACCGATTTTAGTTGTTCACGCAGGCTCCACCTCTCTGTTCTAAATTAGGTTGGATTGGTACTTTTTCGGATTACTCTCTTGCATCCATATCGGCTTCTGCCTTTCCATATACTCTCAAGGTTATTGACCCGAGGCCAAAGTTGACAGTTCTTTTTGTGTTTCCAAGAAGGGCTGGATTCCTTCTTTATCACCGTTTGGAATATCTAGAGTTTCGTTAATCCCCACCTGTTTAAATTCGAATTATTGGTGTGACGATTTGGATTACTGACGTGAATAATTTCGCTAAGGGAACCACCCAGATTTAATTCGGTCATGAGTCAAGCGCGTGCTCTTGGTCTGCGTGGGATTTCCGTTTTGCAAACAGCTACGAGCTTTGCGTATAGTAACAACTCACAAACTCACCTCTCGCTGCCATCTACCAATCCGTATTCCTGCAAGTGGGGGTGAGTCCTGAATTGTATTTCAATTCCTTCATAGAAATGTGCTTTCAGTGCGGTGTGCACCAGTCTCCAATTTGAAAGAGTGATGCTCCGTTAGTCAATAATAGTTAGCTTTAGAGCATGTTCTCTTTGGGCGGTGTTCGGTGTGATCACCAATTAATTAATTTGTGTAGATAATGTACTCGTATATAGGCTATTAAACAATTGGCGTCGGTCAAACTGTACCACCACGTAATAAAATGTTAAACCACAAAAATTTCACAATATTTCGATTTTAAGACAAGAAGGAACATTGAAGACCATAAGTTCATCGGTTCAAAACCCTTATAAACAAGATAGTTTGACCAAAGCGTTGCTGGATATTTAAGGCAATAGAACTCCAGTGAAAATCATAGGAATTGTTAATCTCTCTGCCAAATGTAATTTTCAGTTGGCCAGAAGGAAATACATATCGACATTAAAAAATCCCTCCTTGAATCACGCACATATAACGCAATTCAATATTTTATTCTGGTAAAACCACCGAAATATCCTATAAATGTTGTACAGATGTTCACATAAAAAACTTATTGCTGGAAGTTGTGCCACGCTGTTAAAAACATTTGGAGTATTGGACGAATAAGAAAATGACAAAATTCTAAACAGATCTAAAAAGGCAGATTAATTTATAGGGTCCAGTTGTCATTTTCTACTAAATTTTATTTAATCAATGACAACCAGAAATTTTACACGAACAATTGAATTTCAATTTCTGGAGGTAGTTGAGATGTTAGATAGTTGACACTTTAACAATTTCAAAAGACATACACTTTTTTTGTATAAGTGACATATTGACATCTGTGCAAAAAATGTCAGGTGCGCAATTAAATTTCCGGATTTCACATACAGATGGTGCTAGCGACACATTTAGTTCTCATTTATGTGAGAAGTTGTGTTTTGTTCATAGCGTGGGAAGTTGTTAACGATAACCGTAAACGAAAATGTCGAGTTTTGTAGCAAGTAACAGCATTTGTGGAAAACTTTGCTTTTCTGCTTCCACTTGAAAGAAAATGCAGCTGAGTAAACTACCTGTAAAGATTTGTTTAAAGGTTTCATAAGTGGCGATTTCAACATTGAGGACAAAAAGTGCTTCTAAAGACTTAAACCATTTAAAAACTCCGAGTGCAAGCGTTATTGAATGAAGATGATACGCAAACCCAAGAGCAACTTACGGATGCATTAAACACGACCCGCCATGGTATTTCCAAATATTTACATGCTATAGGAAAAATTCAAAAGGAGGGAAATGGGTGCCGCATAAGTTGACTGAGAGACAGATGGAAAATTGAAGAGCCACCTGCAAAAGTTTGCTTTTACGGCATGAAAGATAGTGGATCCACAGGGCTACAGGCGCGTCGTTTTATCGTCGTGGTTTCATGTATTGCCTCACTCTGGCAAGAATGTGTTTGATAAAATTTTTATACTATGTAATATGTGTTGTTAGAGTTGGTTAATGACTAAACCAGATTACATGACCAATAAAAATTGGAAAATATTTTAAATGTTAGCAATATCAATTATTTTAAACGTGCTAGGCTTTACTTTGTTTGATAAAAATCAATTTTAAATTTACAAATTGTCTACATACTCTACCAATTGTCAACATTGTATAGAACATGTTGACAATTGCGAAATACGCGTAGAGGCACAACGGTGCTGACCGCACCCAATACAGGTTCATCTGCACTATGACACGCTTTCTGTCAATTGCTCCTACTTTATTCTGGGTCTTCTATGACTTTTCGGCGCCGTGTAACGGAGGAGCTACACATAATCTCGAACCGCCGGCGGGATTTATATTAATCCCACCTGCATACTTAGCATAGATGTTTTGAGATTTTTCAGGTTCCTAGACTTAGATTGAATCCTAGAATTAGCCGTCTCTTTACGGTTTAAGTTTCTCGTCTCCGTTCGTTTTCTCAGGCCTTTGGTGAGCGTCGTTTTATTAGCATTTTATTTCAATCGTAATCCCATGAGTCCCACCTCGCCCAAGCTGTACTGTTTACAACTGGTGGGCACCAATTATTCAGAGGGCCCCAGTCACACATGGTCCATTTCAAAAAAGTCTGGCTCTGGTCGCTTTACGCTTTGGTCGAGCCTATATTTGTTGCTTGGTTTGCTGCCGTCGATCCTACATATTCGGCAAAACAGGGTTGCCTAAGGCAGAGTGTGGTTTTACACTTCGAATTTCAAATCGAATTACCAATATTTCGTAATTTATTCATTTTGTGAGTCTAAGTTTGTGGCATTCTTAGGAAAAGATTGATCTTACGAAAACGCATCGGGAAGCGGCGTCTGTGCTTTGTTTTTTTCTTCTTAATTTCAAGGTAATTATGCCGAAAAACTACACACCCCCACTACGCAGGATTAAGGTATTCTATCCAGGGTAGTATTTATGAAGGCGTTGTAGATAAATAAAATAGAGTTTTAGGGTAAAACAATTCACATATTTTGTGGAAAATATGTCTTGAAACATGTTAGCTATTTGATCATTTCCATGTGCTTATTTAGTTTATTGTCTAATAGCTGATGCCGTATTCACTGATAGTGGCTTCTGAGAGAGCTTGTTGTTGTGATACACATGTACTTCGTTTTTTTATGTTTAATTGAACAGGCTTCGTTAAGCAAATTAAAATTCAACTGCATATCGTAATGCTACCGCCGCATCGTTGGCATAATTGGACACTTCCTCTTAGGTTTAGGTTTGCAATGTCATTTCTGTAATTGTTAAACAGAATGGGTCCATGTATAGAGCCTTGCGTGCGCCTTCTGTTAGAAATAGTTTATTACTTTTTGTCTGGTTTGCAGCGACAATTTACTGGCAAGAACAGGAATAAGATTCGAACCATAACAATTGCATCAGCTCTAACTTCGGTATTAACAGGAGAAGAACAATATATCATGATATACTGAGTCAAATGATTTGCTATAAATTAAAAACAGGCTTGCTACAATTTGTTGTCAAAGCTCGAATATTAGTTTTATTCCCGGGCTGGGATGTTGTACCATCACTTTTTTCGACTTTCGACTTAGTTTATGTCTCAATTTTCAGGAATTAATTACATTCTATTTCGCGTAAACAATTATGTGTTTTATATCGCGATTCCAACCTCTTGATATAATTGTGAGCTTTCCCTCTTTTTTACATTTCAATAAGCGTGTCACGAAAAAATTATTCGGTGATAAATAGAGTCGATTAATGTACAGGGTGGGTCATCTGTCCACAAAAGGACTTGTCCTTTACACTTACCTTTCAAATAACCCCACAAAAAATAATCATGTGGTATTAAATCCGGGCTTCTTGGTGGCCTTGGAACTTCACAATTTCTTGAAATTATGCGATCAGCAAATTTTGTTGACAAAAAATGGATTGTTGCAGGACTTGCGTGGCATGTCGCTCCATTTTGTTGAAACCAAAGGTCGTTGACACGCAATTAATTTTATTTAGACCACAAAAAACCAGTTAACATGTTGCGATAACGTTCTCCATTCACTGTAAGGGCATTTTCAAAGAAAAACGGCCCAATAATGCCACCAGCCTATAAACCACACCAAACAGTTACTCTTGGAGGATGAACTTCTGCTTCGTGAATAACAAGAGGATTCTCCGCTCCCCAAATTCGACAATTTTGTATATTGACGCTAAAGATGATATTTGATGAAAATAATGTAGTTCGTGCTGAATGTTTAGTTTTTGTTAACGATGCCTGGATAAATATGTTGACACGGTCTACGACCTTATTGAACCAGTTTCTTCAAAACGATCAATAATTTTGCCAATTGCACGCTCACTAGGACGTCCATGTCGACCAAAACTCTCACGTAATTCACGAAATGTTGTTGTTTTTGAACGATTATTTTCATAATAAATTTGGACAATCAAAATGCGTTGTTGTGTTGTTAGTGACTCCATGATGATAAATGGCATATTTATGACTTTCCATGTTCAACGAATTTTTTAGAACAGCTAACATTAAGTACTAAAATTCATCGATTGAAGAAAGGACCAACAAATGGTCCACCCTGTAGTAGTCTTAGAAATCGTAGAAAAGAAATAGAGTGATGCTTTGCTCGAGCAAGCTGAAAATGCGTAATTTTCAAAGTGAAATAGACTGCCATTTTACTCGTAAAAAATGAGACATAAACTAAATCGAGCATTCACTTTTGTTTCGTTCATTTCTTTCCGTATAATCATGATTGAATACTGGAACAACCTTGGTCATTTTCAATTTTTCAAATTTGCGGAATTAACTTGATTTCCAAGCACGTCTAGAGGTGTAGTTGTTTTCAAAGCTCTAATATTTTTCTATAAAACACATTGGCAGCTGCGGCTGGTTTACCAATTACTAAACTACTACATTTTCAGAAATTTTCGGTTTTTTGTTACAAGCTTTCGATTTCATCGCGTAGAAGTTCCGCTTTTGCTTCACGAATTTTGTTTAATCCAATTTATTTGTCATCCATGGTTGCTTGAAATCTGAACGCCAAGATACACTTTTTACTTGCGTAAAGAATTTATAAAATCTGCGAGATTGGTTGGAAGAGATAACCGAGATTTTAGTAGGTCGATGCTCTCAGAAGTATCCTTGTTTCTCAAATTCAACAACTCGCATATTTACTAGCTATATGGATAAGGCATTGGTCACGTGGCGTTTAATAAAGGGGCCGCCGCTAGCCTGAATATGATGATGATCGAAAGGTTGAAGTTGACCGTAAAAAGTAATTTCAAGAAACGTGGGGCCCTTAAACTAGATAAGCAGAACATTGTTCAAATCAAAACAAATATTTAATTTTTTTCGCAAATCGTTCATTAATCCTTCATAATTTCAATAAATCTCGTAAGATAATAATTTCGTATACAGTGGGTAAATACTTCACAAGAAAGAGAATGAAACTGGTAAAACAAAGGAAAGCATAAATTTTCAGAATTTTCCACAATACATGTTTTGGTTGGTGTTGTTGTATTTTTTCATCTCATAGACACCAATCCACTTCATTATTTTTAACGACACAAGATTTTCTTTTGTATTTTCAGTTTCTTCGTCATCTTTTGCTTTCGCTTCTTTTTTCACTTTTTTGTGCATACACATTTTATCTGCTCGTTTTTGTATTTGCACAACATTTTTTCAACCAGAAAATCCAACAAAACAAATAATTACAATTTTTTTTGTTGTTCCTGTATGTGAAAATACAAGAGGAAAAACTAGGAAAAACGATTTTGTGTGTGCTGCTTCTATCTCTGTGCTATGTACAGTAAAACATGAGTAATAATATTAAGCATAGGAAGGTTTTTATTATTTTGTGAAAATATTAAACAGAAAAGATGTTCAAATAATTGAAATAAAAAATAAAAAAATTAAAATTACTTATATATAAATAATATAAAAGACAAAATATATATTTACAGTAACTTCTTGTTTTACTTTGTGTATCTGTTCAAGGGAAAAATTATAATTGATGTAGAGACAGACAGTAGTTTTTCCAGTGATATATATTAAACACGATGACGATTTTCTTTTGTATACCAACCATTTTCTCTGTTTCTTTTTTTCTGCTTTCAAGTCTGTTTAATATTTAAAAAAGATTTAAGAGTTTTAAAATCTTTTTGACGGTAAAACTTTTATAAATGAAATTAAAAAGGAGCGAGGTGGTTTTTAATTTTTTTTTTAAGCAGAAGCAGCAGCAGCAGCAGGTATACGTCAAATAGAATATAGAAATACGTGTAATGTGAATAGAATGGTTTATGGTTGAATTTTTTTTGTTGATGTTAAACATTAAGCTTCTCTATGGTTGTTTCTTTTACTAATTTTTAATGTTTTACAGTCAATATGGGTGCGCATTGCGTATTTACACCCTTCACTTTATTTCGTACGCTAAAGAAGACAATCTGACAATTTTTGGCTGTTTAATCGAATTATAAAATGAGTTTTGAGTTGCAATAATTATAAAATTATACGAGTTAATTTATGTAGCAGGGGCATGCTTAAGCTTGTCGGAATGAGAAATTACGAAATATTTACACTACATGTTAACACTACATGTTAACGCAGCACCCATATCCAGCATTTTAGGCGTATTTATCTAGGACAAACACCCGAGGTACATATTATAAATAATAGGCGTTTTCGGAAATAGCCCATGGTAACTATTGGCCAATTTTAATATTTTTTATGTTGGTAACAAAGTTACTCAAGTTAGTTAGTATCTATACAAAAAGTAAGATTACATTTCGCGTGTGAATATTTATACTCAGCAAAATTCAATGACGCGTTTTAACAGATACAACATTTTTGTTGTAATTTTTTTAATAGTTAAAGTATAAACTAAGTTTGTACCTTAAATTTTCTGATACTAATAATTTAATACAAATTGACAGAAAGAGAGAAATTAAAAACAAATAAATGTAAATTACCCTAAAGTTACTCTACAAGTTCGGAAATAGATCTGGTAATTTTGTGTCAGCAAGTTAATCAAAAGTTACCATGGACTATTTCCGAAAACGCCTAATCTTAATTTGTCTTAACATATTTTTTATTTAAAATATTATTATATGTCATTAGGTATGGAATATAATGTCGTTCAAATGTTAACCAGGGCTTTGCTGTCGGAGTGAAGTTTATGCCGAAATAACAAAATATACACTGTAGCCTATAAGTACTTAGAATTAAAAAACACTCAAAAATTGAACTTTTATAATAATATTTGAAAATGTTTAATAAACACAAATATTTCTGCACAATAAGTAGAAAATATTTAATTTTTGTGAAAAGTTTCGAGTGAATTTTATAGTAAGAAATTTTTACAACGAAACACACTACGAATCGCGCAGAGGTGGTCGTAGTGGTTCTGAACTAGTACTTGATAAATCTTTATTTATCTACATGCTCGGAAATCTCTGAGAGTTTTGTTATTCGACAAAGAACATTATTGAGTGTAATTCGACAATGCCTAAACATTTGGAATTGTTTAACTCGGTCTCTGCGGGTCGCACAGAGATGATCGAAGTTGTTCTGGAGTGGTACTTGATGTAAGAAATAAATCTTATTTATCCACATGCTCGTCAATTTCTGACATTTTTGTTATTTTTCAGAGAACGTCAATGAGTGTAATACGAAAATTCTTAAACATTTAAAATTATTTAGCTCAGCATCTACGAAACACACACAGATAATGGAAGGGGTTCTAAATTAGTATTTGATGTAAGAAACCAATATAATTTAGCCGCATGCTGGAAAATCTCTGAGAGTTTTGTTATTCGACAGAGGACATCATTGAGTGTAATATGAAAATTCTTAAACATTTGGAATTATTTATCTCGGCCTCTATGGATCGCATAGAGATGATTGGAGTGGTTCTGAAGTAGTATTTGATGTAAGAAACCAATCTTATTTAGCCACATGATCAAAAAGCTCTGAAATTTTTGTTATTCAACAGAGGACATCATTGAGTGCAATATGAAAATTTTTAAACATTTGGAATTATTTATCTCGGCCCCTGCAGATCGCACAGAGATGACTGAAGTGGTTCTGATACAATACTTGACGTAAGAAACAAATTTATTTATCCACATGCTCGGAAATCTCTGAGATTTTTGTTATTCGACAGTGAATATCATTGAGTGTAAAACGAAAATTCTTAAATGTTCATATTACACTCAATAGTGTTCTCTATCGAATAACAAAAATCTCAGAGATTTCCGAGCATGTGACTAATTAAGATTAGTTTCTTACATCAAATACTACTTCAGAACCACTTCGATCATCCGTAGGGTGCGATCCGTAGGGACCGAATTAAATAATTCCAAATGTTTAAGAATTTTCGTATTACACTCAATGGTGTTCTCTATCGAATAAGAAAAATCTCAGAGATTTCCGAGCATGTGGCTAAATAATATTTATTTCTTACATCAAATATTAATTCAAAACCTCTTTGATCACCCCCGTGCGATTCGTATGGGGTGCGCCAATTAACTTTAAATGTCCAAGAATTTTCGTATTACACTCAATGGTGTTCTCTATCGAATAACAAAAATCTCAGAGATTTCCGAGCATGTGGCTAAATAAGATTTATTTCTTACATCAAATATTAATTCAAAACCTCTTTGATCACCCCCGTGCGATTCGTATGGGCTGCGCCAATTAACTTTAAATGTCTAAGAATTTTAGTATTACACTCAATGGTGTTCTCTATCGAATAACAAAAATCTCAGAGATTTCTGAACATGTCGCTAATTAAGGTTTATTTCTTACATCAAATACTATTTCAGAATACACTTCGATCACTCCTGTGCGATTCGTATTGTGTTTTGTTGTTAAAATATCTCATTATAAAACTCACTCAAAACTTTTCACAAATATTAAATATTTTGAAAGTTTATTAAGAAAGTTCAATTTTTGAGTGTTTTTTAATTCTAAGTACTTATGTATATTTTGTTATTTTGGCATAAACTTCACTCCGATGGCTTTGCTTGGTGGCACGTATTCGGGAGGTCCAATTTTCAATTACTTTCTCGCATAAATCTGGCTGAATGTGCTCGATGACGTTCGTAATATTGACTTGCCCTGTCAATTGCTTGCGGTTTATACGCATATACCGGCGATTTAACATAGCCCAAAAGTAAG
Organism: Nephrotoma guestfalica; assembly: GCA_963691935.1. Lineage (NCBI taxonomy): Eukaryota > Metazoa > Arthropoda > Insecta > Diptera > Tipulidae > Nephrotoma > Nephrotoma guestfalica. The sequence goes on from OY829915.1 coordinate 169,709,254, forward strand.
AAGTTCAAAGGTGTAAAATCGTACGATCTCGGTGGCCGTTTGTTTAAGTGAAAAATTTAAGTGAAATCAAAGATAAAGATTACTGTTTCGTTCATATATCAATGGAACTGTAAAATAACGGAGTTTTGCCGAAAATATTAATCTAACGTTATCATCGGAACTAAGTGGTTTTAATGAATCAGGCTTTTGAATTAGTGGTCAAATAATTATTAGTTAATACTCATCTAGCACAACTATATCTTACTGTCAATGTGTCGCAGAATCAGTAGATTTTATAGAGAATAACTACCAAAAAGCAATATAATATAACCTATCTTGAAGGTAGTTAGTTATACATGGATTTCCAAAAATGTGGCTGTATTTCACCAATAAGGCGCCGTATTTCCTCTTTAAGATGTTCATTGTTTCAGGCTTATTCGCATACACTTTTCCTTCGTATAGCCCCAAAGTAAAAAGTCCATCGGTGTTAGGTCGCACGATCTTGGTGGCCAATGTTGATCACCAAATCGAGAAATGACACGGCCTACAAACGCACTCTGCAGTGACACCATTGTGTCACGTCCTGTGTGGCAGGTCGCACCGACTTGTTGGAAAAATATGTCTTCCACATCAATTACATCTAGTTCGGGCTACAAAAACTCCGTTAACCTTTTGCGATGCCGCACTCCCAAGTTTCTGGATTCTCGGCCATAGATTCCCTTACATATATTTTCGAGGGATCGACTATATTTTCGAGTGATCGACAAAGACGACGATGAACAATGATCTTCTGATCCATCAGCGTAAATTGGGTCTCAAATTTTTTAATTAATCGCCTCACTGTCAATTCATTTGGCGCATTGTTGCGACCGAAAACTTCACGTAATTGGCGAACTGTTTTCGAAAAGTTTCACCATTTTTGTAATGTGTTTTTACAATAATTAAACCTTGTTTGTTTGAATACTTCTCCATACTCTTAAATCGCGTGGTCTGTACGTGACAACTGTCTAAAAAAAATCACCGTACAACTCGTATTAACAAAAGAGCCGGAAATTTAAATCCGGCGCTCTTGCTGAGACATCCTATATTTGTGGTGGAATTGCTTGCCACACAAAATAATGCAATCATACATACATTTATTCATATTTTGCATTATTTTGGTAAACTTTAATTAGGTCAAAAATATAAAATTATAAAATTCGATAGGCCTAATTTAATTCTTTGATTTTCCGAAGGTTTTAAGTTGGGACCCGTTCGCTGCATATAAGTATAAATCGGGAGTGTGTTTGCTCTGATCTTCCTTGGCTGCTGGCATGACAGATATGTCCGCCCCGGTGTCAATTGAATATGTTTTATTCGATGATTTATCGTAGATTTTAAGGCGACAGTTTTAAGAGTTACCGGAACAAGTCGCTGTCTGCACTGGAGAATTTAGTTGTTTGACTTAAATTCCAACCACTTGGGACAGTTCGTTTTGCGATTTCGATCTGCTTCCTTAAATCGGTAATGGAAAAAACATAATCGTGATGTATTATTATCCGCTGATGAGGACTGTTGACTGCCAGAAAGCTCACGTTTGTTCGAATAGCTCCGTGCTCTGTTGGTATCCCGAGACGGCTCCTCTGGTAATTGCGATCCATATTATCTAACCGTCAAATGATCTCATTAATTTGATTAGCAAGTAAGGCATCATTATTCGTAATTGGTGGTGTTTTAATCGACATTACATGTGTTTGAGCCATTGTTTCGAGAATTCTGTCTGCTAGCTCAGCCAGTTTTGTTGCTGACAATGAATCGGTCGTGGATGCCACAATTTCTTGTGCACGGACCGGTAAACGTTTCATCCAAATCGTCTACAATTCCTTGTAGTAGTCGATGAATTTGGGTCTGTTTTGATTCACACGATTTGTTCAAAGTTGCCTTCTTTATATCGGAAAATGGTGTGCAAGGACGAGGACCAGTTGAGTGCACCAAAAAGATGATGATATTTGGATACTTCAGAAGTAATTCTTCCAAGTGCGAACTGTGATTCGATGATATGGAAACATATTCGTGGGTCCTGAGATGTTAGCGGAACTAATTTGACTGCTACAGCTGCAACGAATTCGACAGATTGTGACGGTGCATTACCAGGCGGTGACGGTGACTGATCTGTAACTGATCCCGCTAATGCCCGCCTTATTTCCTTCTGGGTACGCATCTTTAACCCGTCTGCGGAGTTCGGTGTGCCCTGTCTGTCATCCGGGTTATTGGATAACCTTGTATCAAAATCGTTCGAATTGCTAAGTGATATATGCGCCATGTTCTTGGCTGCTTTACTTCAGATTATTCACTACCCTATTAAAATCATACCAAAACTTGCAACGGCGAATATCTAAAGAAATACTATATTCTACTTCCTTATATGGCTGCACATATACTTTTGATGTGTCCAGGTGTACCTTTCGACGAAACCTTTCTATTTGGTAATTTGAACGATATCAATTAAATTTGATTCGTTTTAGGTTAATTCCTCTACGTCAATAGTGAAGAACTTATCCCCTCTTTCGAGAACTTTAAACGGTCCTGAATAAGGTGGTTTTAAGGATTTCCTCACAAAATCCGACCTTAAAAATACGTGTGAACACGTTGAAAGCTCTCTGCTTACGAAAGTTTTTACATTGGAGTGCCTGGTTGCCGGAGACGGTCTAATTTCATCAAAATGTTTTTTAAGATTATTTACAAAATCTGTCTGAAGAATTTTATCGGTCGAAAAAGAATTTAGAAATTGACCAGGCACCCTCAACGCTCTTCCGTAAACAAGTTCAACAGGAGAAGTTTTAAGTTCCTCACTATATAACGTGCGTAAACCTAACAGTACGGTTGGCAAGAACGTTACCCAATCAGTTCGCTCGTGACACATGATTGCGGTCTTTAACGTTCTGTGCCATCTCTCAATCATACCGTTGGACTTTGGGTTATAAGCCGTCGTTCTTACTCGCCTGAATCCGATTAACGCTGACAGTTCATTAAAAAGACAAGACTCAAACTGCGAACCTTGGTCGGTGACTATAACGTTTGGTACCCCGAAGCGTGAAATCCATGTGGAGTATACCGCAGAAGCGACAGTAGCTGCAGTAATATCAGGAACTGGAACTGCCTCAGCCCACCTCGTATACCTGTCGATTAATGTAACGCAATACCGCTGATTGTCAGAAATAGGCAAAGGACCAATGATGTCTAAGTGAATTTCTGCGAAGCGTTGCGAAGTTAATTGATAAGATCCAAGAGGTGAAACGGTGTGTCTTGAAATTTTGGATTTCTGACAACTAAACATGATTGTGCCATAGTTTTTGAATCTTTCGTGATGGAGGGCCAGATGACATTTTTCGTCAATAATTTAGTTGTTGCTTTAATTCCAGGGTGCGAAAGATTATGAAAGGCTTCAAAAACTTTTTTCCGAAATTCAATTGGAATAAAAGGTCTTTGATTAGCTGTCGAAATATCACAATATATAGTTTTGTTAGAGTTAAAACTCAACGGAACTTGGACAAACTTTAAAGTTAAATTATCGCGTATAAGATCTTTAAGCTCGACATCATTGGTTTGGGCATCCGCAATTAGATTAATGCGGGAAAGTGTATCTGCGACGACATTATCTATGCCTGATATGTGTTGGATGTCGGTTGTGAACTGCCCGATGAAATCCAAATGTCGGAATTGACGCGGTGATGCCTTTTCCGGATTCTGACAAAAAGCGTAGACAAGTGGTTTATGGTCCGTAAACAACGTAAACTGTCGCCCTTCCAAAAGATATCTGAAATGCTTGATGCCAGAGTACGCTGCTAACAACTCTCTGTCATAAGCACTATATCTTTGTTGCGCTTCATTAAGACAAACCGAGAAGAAGCTGAGTGGTTGCCAAATATCGCCGATATACTGTTGAACTACTGCGCCGATAGCTGTGTCCGAAGCGTCTACCATGATAGCGAGTTTAGCCGTAGATGAAGGGTGTGCAAGAAGAGTAGCTTTACACAATTTCTCCTTACAATTGTCGAAGGCATCAATGGACTCTGCTGACCAATTAATGGGAATTTTACTATTTTTCTTATAACCTTTAAGAAAATCATTAAGTAAAATTTGATCAGCCGCGGCGTTTGGAATGAAACGTCTGTAGAAATTAATCATCCCCAAAAATCTTTTGAGTTGATTAACCGTTAACGGACGTTCAAAATTTTTGATGACTTCAACACGTTCTGGAACAGGTAAAATGCCATTTGCATTAACAAAATGTTCTAAGAATTTAACTTCAGGTGAAGCGAAGACACATTTTCCAGGATTGATTATTAAACCGTTGTCTGATAATTTTTGGAAAACTAGTTCGAAATGCGCGTGATGTTCCTCGAAAGTTTTAGACGCTATCAGAATATCATCTAAGTAGATGAATGCGAAATTAAGTCCCAACAATACGGAATGCATGAATCTCTGAAAAGTTTGTGCTGCATTCCTGAGACCAAAAGTCATTTTAGTGAATTCAAATAAACCGAAGGGAGTCGCAATAGCGGTTTTTGGAATATCAGATGGTTCAATAGGGATTTGATGATAAGCTTGGACAAGATCAAGAGTCGAAAAAACTGTACATCCTTCAAGCTGGTACGAAAAATCTTGAAGATGTGGAATAGGATAACGATCTGGAATAGTAACACGATTCAGACTTCGGTAATCTCCACATGGCCTCCAATCTCCATTTTTCTTCAAGACAAGATGCAAAGGACTAGACCATGCACTATTACTCGGACGACAAATTCCTAGTGCCATCAGATTCTCGAATTCTATGCTTAACTGGTTTGACGTTTAGAGAGTTTGTCATAATTTCTGAGAATTTAGAGAGAAGTTGCTGGATTTGATTATTCACCTGGGATTTGTCTAGTTGAGACAGTGTTGACTCGGCTGTGAGAGAGATAGAACCAACAGTAAACAATGATGTCGTTGGATCTAGAAGACGATGTTTGCCAAGATCAACTATCAATCCAGAACTTTTAAGGAAATCAGCTCCAATAATGGGCAGCGAGATATCTGCCACTATAAATTCCCACTTGAAATTACGCCGTAACCCAAAATCTAAATTTAGAATTTTTGTTCCATAAGCTTTAATTGGCGTTCCATCCGCAGCGAATAGTTTGGAGGTAGTTAATGCCTGCGAAATGTGACAAATTTTGAGTGGAACAACCGAAACGTCAGCACCAGTGTCTATTAGAAATGCAACTCTTGAATTGGCATCATGAATTAATAGACGACTGGTAGTAGGTTCATCAGTAACGGTCGTCACGTCCTGATGAACATTTAAAAATCCATTTTGATCGACTGACCTCCGCAGGTTTTATCATAAAATTTACAGCCAGGCTGGCATTTCTGAGCCTTTTCACCGAACCGAAAATGATAAAAACATAAATCGAATTTTGGGTTAACCCGACCTCTAGATCTCGAACGAGAATTTGTTTGTTTTCTATTGTGTGAACGAGATCGAGATCTAGGGTTAACCATAGATTTAATTTCAGCTAAAATTTTAATTTTGAAATCTTCTAATTTTGCGTCTAAATTAGATGCATCAGAAATGCCAGCTGGATCAACATACCCGTTAGATGCTGCAGACGAGGATGGGCCGAAAGGGTTGCACGATTTAACAGCATTTAAACCTAACGGTGGCATCACCTCCATCATATTATCGGCTCGTGCTGCTAAAACATCTAACGTCACGTCGTTTTCAAAAGTGGTCAGGATAACTTGAACCTGCGAAGGCAACCTCTTCATCCAAAGTTGTCTGAGCAACTTGTCGTTGAAATTGCTGCCAGCGCTCAAACGTATCTGACTTAGTAATTGAGACGGCCTTTTATCCCCCAAAGTCAGGTTCGTCAGGACGTTATTTAGGCGTGACATCTCTGACTCGCCCAACACGCGAATCACTTCCTCTTTAAACACCGAGTAAGGAAGTGTACCCTTATCGCGGAGAATTAAATCCGCGAAGCGATCATGCAGTCTCGCATCCAATGCCCCCACTGCATGAGAGAACCTGGTGGTCTCCGACCTGATGTTCGCGACAGCGAACTGCGATTCAAGAATCGTAAACCAAACGGCCGGATTCTGACCATACAACGGTTGTGGAGGTCGGAATCGGACCGCTCCAATCTCCAAATTTGGATTTTGGACCCCAGTCCAACCAGGTCCTGAACCAGACTGCCCAGACGACTGAGCAACTCCTGGATCCCGGAATAAATTTTGAGCTTGCAGAAACAATTGAAATTGTTCTGCGAATAAATTTTGTAGTTGCGATGCAGAATTAATTGGATCTGCAGAACTTGCATCTCCATAATCCTCGTCATTTACCGGAGAGTTGGATGGAGTATCAGACGACATCTATAAACTCAAATAGAAAAGCGAAACAAAAATGCGAAATCGAGTAGAGGAAACAAAAAATGAAATAAATAAAATGCCGGAGTTAATTTTAATTTTTAAATAAAATTTTATTATTAAATTTGAGGCAATGAACTCGATAAAATTAAGGAAGAAAAACTTACCCCCGATCTACTCACGTTTACAAATTTGTTGTGAATTTGTTTTCCAGATGTCAGATGATTTGATGTCCAGATGATTTAACCACTGAATCGCCAACTGCTGTTGACACCTCTGCTGTGCTCTGCTCGTAGTACTCCAAAGAGAAAACGCCTGTGATGTGCTGCCGTATCCTTGCGCAGTCGTATTCACGACGGTGGTCACCAATTTAAAGGAATACAATATTCTACTTCCTTATATGGCTGCACATATACTTTTGATGTGTCCAGGTGTACCTTTCGACGAAACCTTTCTATTTGGTAATTTGAACGATATCAATTAAATTTGATTCGATTTAGGTTAATTCCTCTACGAGATTATATAAGCTCAAACTATAATTCACTTCACAATATACAAACATGCAAACACTTGCGTTGAAATTCTTATTTTTTATTCTTAAAAATCAAAACTTCACACTACGGATTTTCTTCTTGTGTGTAAAAAAATTGAACATTTTTTATTTATCACAACCTACGTTGGTAGACCGGGTTTTTTTGTCTCTTCCATAATTTTAGCGAGCTCATTTCTACTTTATAAATTTGACATTTAAGTTTATAAACATCGCCACATATCAACCGTATTTCTTCAATTGGATTGATTCCTTTGACTCAAGTTAGGACGTAGTGTGTTGCGTTGAGTACAATGTGATGATGGCATAAATTGTGTTTGTTGATGTTTGCGTGTTGATTGCGATGTGTCAGGGTCTTCTTATCATATGCCTGTCTAAACGGATCGTTGGGCTGGATCGTAACGAACAATATTCAATGTATTGAATACGACCAGCGGATATGTGTTATATTTGTGATGATACTATGTTGGTATAGATGACGTCGGGTCACCACCATATAGATGGTAAACTGCTTATTCAGGGTCCTGGTAGATTTTATTGTAACGTGAGACTATTGTGAGTTCGTGAATGAATTGGAAAACGATTATATTTTATTTTTCACGAACATTTCTTTTTATATCCGCATATAGTGGACACTGATGTATATCAGCGGGGATGTTTTGCGGTTTTTGAGTGTCCATTAAAGATTTTATGAAATTTGATGTGGGTTTTTCGAGTTGGATGGGTCTATTCGAAGTTCCGATTTTCTTGTGAGGTTTCAGTTCTTATATCACTTTTTATTCAAACCGTCTTGAAAATGGCCGATTGGGATGAACAACAAATTAATATTTTATTTTATTTCTTTCTCCATTTTCTTATTGGAGTTAGAATTTTTCCTGCGATACATATTACACGCTTTACACGTCAAAAATAATAACATAACTAATAACAAGAATGAGCAATGCTCAAGAAACCTTTAAAACAACCGTTACGCCACTTTAATCCAAGGTGTACACAATTCTAGATTTCTTCGGTGTTAACATTTATGAAAATGGTGGAATGTTTAGATTTACTGGATGTGTCGTAATTTCCATCACATCTCAAAAATAAAAATCATTTCAGGTTAGCAAGTGCTCAATATAATCAGCCCTTTAGTGTTTCGTTGTTACAACTACAAAAAAACATCTCCATTGTAAGTTAAACAATTTTTGGTTATATCCTTTTATAATTTTTCAGCCATAACCTTTTCAAATTTCTATTTATAAAGTTTTCAAAATAAAAATCCCTCTTCTGTTGTTTATTGTGGTTTTCACTCTTAAGTACTTTGAATTTATACTGTATGTATGATTTTATTCGTGTTGTGTTGTAATTTCAAATAAATCCTTTTCATATTTCATTGTTCCAAAATAAATATTTTTTATGTTGTGCTTATGCTGTTTCTGGGAAAAGGGCACTCATTTTTGTGGTCTCATTATAATAAAAAAGAAGAAATTAAATTGTAATATTTAAATTAATTACGTTATTTTGGAATGGTTAATTACACGTTTTGTTTGTCAAAAATAATTGTTCCGTTATAAATTCACGTTTATTTGTTTGTATTTATGTGCAGAAGAATTTCCCATTTGTGGACGGTAAATGAGATATCAAAATGCTTGCGCTTATTTATGACTCTAGACAGTACGATATACTATACGATTTTATATCAGTAGCACCGACAAAATAGTATAAAAAATAGTCCATGGCAAGCAACAATTAGATAGAACAATAACATTGCTGTCAATCTTGTACTACATTTTGTACTGTTCGAGTATTTAAATGGAATGGAATTTTCAACATTTTTCTCTTACTTATTTGAATGAAATGTTACAGTGGAAATTATTTTTTTGTGGTTTGACTGTTTGCTTATCCCGATTTATACCAAATAAATTGTTAAAAAATTTATTTTTTATTTACTTTTTTATATTATGTATCAAAATTGTCTGGTGATAGTTACAAATATATTATTCATAATGCATCCAAAATGTTACCAATCAATAATAAAAGCAAAACGCGTGCCTATCAATCAGGCGGGCAATCTTTTCGTTTAAGCAAGTTGCTCGGCGTGCGGTCGATATCATCCGAGGTCACATACATTTCCAACACTTGTCGATATGGCCCGGGTAAAAAATCCTCATCTGGATCGGCAAACACGTACCCAGTATCAGGTTCTAAATTCGTTGCTGATTCAATTAGTGTTCCGTCCAAATCGTATATATCAGGTTTTTCATCACTTCCAGCTTTGGCTTTTTTTTCTACCTCATTTTTTGTGATTTTTAACGGAACTCTGTACGGGTCGCCATTTTTAAAGAAATAATAAAAATTCTTTGGCATTTTTTACGTGTTTCTACTTAAAATTTTGAATTTGGCAGACAATGAAATATATTGCAACGCATTCTATATGTAGATCCAAATAGTTTTTTTTTGGGGTTCTTTCAAATATTAAAATATTGAACACAGTAGAACAATGTCAAGTATTTGACTAAATAACAATAAATTTTCGAGAATTCAATTAATTATTTATCTATATTGGGATATACAATTTAACTATAGGTAAATACAAAATTGTTGTTTGTCACACGCAATTATTATGTACATTTAAAAAATATTAATTGCCGGTTGCTGTACATTTTGTATAAAATATTCCAATTATTTTAAATTAAAAATTATAATTATGTACGTGTAATTACAATAATTATATCCAAATTATGTATATAAAGCACGTCTTTAAAATGTTCTGTCGGTCACACGAATATGGCCCTATACATAAATATTTAAAACATTAAAAATGATTAAAAATAATAAATTAAATTTATTTAATTATTTTGTTATTTTTACATTATTTTAATTTTCAATCCAATTTTATACCATTATACACGATGCATAGACCAAAAATATATTATTTAAATCAATTTAATTTAAAATTAATTTTATTTTGCGCTACAGCAACACATTTCGCCCGGGTTAATAAAACATTGACTTTTTACTCGTATTTGTTAATGTTTTTTTTTTTTTGTATTTTAAATGTTTATGTTTTAATTCATTATAATAGAGATAATGTCTTTTTATTGTGTGGTTATGTTTTTTTAAATAATAATAATCTTGTGTAGTTTAAATGTACAAGCATCTGAATAATCATATTGGTAAATCAATTATTAACGCACAGTATTTTCAGGAGTGCTCTAAATCTGCATCGACCAAATTAGCCCGCCTCAATGAAACCTGTACCATAATTTGTTACACATTTATTACCACAAATCCCGATTTTATTACAGTTACCGTTTTCGAGGAATGAGTGGTCGGTTTAGCTTACAATGAAATCTGCACCGCCAAAATTGTAACTTTTGACGTAGCTATGATATCGGGATGGTTCTTGGACCAACATTTATTAAAAATTAATTACATTGAATGCGTTAGTTCAGTACCTCTCCTATAACTTGCCTAAGGGTAAATTTCATCCCAAACCGATTATTTATTTCAAAAACATCAATTTAACCAACTTTAATAATTTTTTAACACAAGACTGTCACCAGATTTTGGGGAAAGTGTTACTTTTGACGTTTTGTCGAGAGTAGGTCAACCTTATCTAGGCATTTGAACTTTATTCACTTGTGTAATAAATTATTTTTATGTTAGGTTAGACGGAATTGGCTTCGAACGGTAAAGGCTTCAAATTTTTAATTTGAAGGTCGACTTAACAAAATTTAATAATTTCTTACACAATTATTACATTACACAATTTTTAGATAATAAGATAGCAAAACCTCATTACGTTATCATGGAGAATACTGGTAGAAACATTTTATTGAATCATTCTACCATTTGGGTACTAGGAATTATCATGAATTTCTGTAAATTTGTACAACTTACAAATCCTCTAGTAATTTATCTTTCATAATTTAAATTATCGTTTGGAGGGTTATAGCCCTTTGGCTATCCGCTTTATAGTTGTATTATATATTTGCTGCTTATTTCTTCACCGACGAAATCTATTTTCAGATTTCTATGGAGGTTGTCATTTTTTATGTAACACGGGTACAATAACTATTATACGTATAGAAATTTTCTTTGGAATCACTGGATTATATTGAAATTGTCTAGTCATGCCTAGATATTTTGTGATATTTGCATACTGAATTTGCTGAGAGTTCAGCTCTACTGGAATCCAGTTGACCTTCCTGTTGGTGATGTTTACGTGAAGAGATTTTGTTTCATTAAGTTGTGTTAGTGCTGGAAATTATCAACCAATAAAAGATTCCAAAGCTTCGCAATGATCCTACCAAAATCTCCTCATATAGACCAATAAGCCACTACCAATCATCTCGAAAGTATTCTAAAAAACAGTTATCAAAATATTAAACCGGAACTACGAAATATCATCGCTAATCATCAATGTGATTTCAGAGCCGAGTACGGAACCATTGAGCAAGTGGACCGAGTAGCTAAGGTCAGCATTGATTGGGCAGGTGAAGCTATCTCCGCATTCGAATTCGCTGCAAAACAACTGAGTGAAGTCGCAAACCGAGTATTCGCGAACATTCCAGGCCGTTAACTCCCGTCTTGATGATGATTAACGCCGTTGTTAACTCCAGTATTTTTGATGATGACTATTATCATCATTTATTATTACTTTCGTTATTTTCTAAATTTTCCCCTGCAATATCATTCTAAAATCCAATTCCCAATCAGTGTTGGAGTAATACTTGTTTCTAAGTAATATACTTGTTCCCATTGTGCATCTTTAGATGTCCTTTACACTTTTTGTACAATCTCACAAAATTACCTCGTCGACAATTATATCATCTTCCACGGTGGTTCTGTTGCGTCTTTGATTTATATCAATGGCAGATCTTTCCCCTTCTCGGTAAACCAACTTATCCCTCCTTTTCTCGGACCGTACACTCTCTTTACGCAGTCTTGAATTGTGATCAGTTTTCATGCTCTTTCCCTCAGGAATTAGGCTGCCTCATAAAACGATAATTCCACTTCTTCCAACACTCTCGAGCATTGTAACCTAACTTCCCGCATCTGTAGCATCTCCTTAAACGTTTTATGTTGCTCGCATCTGCGCTTGATCGACACAATTCTCTGTGACTCCGAACGGTGCGTGCCAATCTTATCATTGCTCGCTCCCTTAGCGCCTCGATCACTGCAGCATCATCTGCAACGGGTATGTACACCCGTGTTGGTTTAGTAAAAAGATCTAAAAGAGCTCTTTCTTAATCTTTCGTTTTCTCTGTTTTGAATTTACTTCGCAATACATCTGCTCCAGTATTTTACCATCAAACGACTGTTCATTTTAAAATCTTCTTTCGAGTTTCCTGAAATAGAGACCTGTGCAGTCTGTTGACTTCCCTGACTAGATTCCAGCTGACTAAACAGCTCCCGCCTGATTTTCCTCTCGAAGCGGTCAACTTGGGTGTTTCATCTGTGTTTAACTTTTGTACTTTGGTCGCAAGAGGCTTTACCACACGTCTCAGTTCTTATGAATTTGCTGTTTTTGGGCCCTTATAACTTGATCCAGTTTCTGGTTCTGCACGTTATGTTGTTTATTCAGCTCGGCAAACTGATCATCCGATTCCTCTAAGTTGGTAATTTAGCTTTAGTCGCCTATACCAAGCGCGGATTTCGTTTGCTCGGTATTAGGTGATTGCATACAATTGTTGCTTTAGTTTCACGCATGGATCTGACCCCTCACTTAGTAACTACTTTTCTGTAGGCTGGACATTTTGATCTTCTGATGATCCAACAAACATAATTACTGGTGGTTTTGGAGTCGGTGACCTCTCCAACTATACTTCTCATAACTATAAGCTCGGGTTTCCTCCTTTCACATAACGTTTAGCAGACTGGAAAATATCTCGTCCCTACTTCCTTCGGTAGAAAACCCATGACTCAGTAACATTTCCCTTAGCTTCTGGGACTTAAATTAATATCTATTAAATTCGAATATCTAGCAAAAGTTACGAATTTCGGGGGTTCGTAATGAATTTTGTATATAAACCACAGCGTTTAAATTTACAATTTTCTTACACCAACACATATTACTCCTTTAACAATTCACTATTAAATCACTGCTCACTATTTCACTTTAAGTTTTCTTAATTTGCACTGTTCACTGTTAATTACTGTTAATCTCTTTTCACTGCTAATTGTTTACTTGACCTTACAATTGCCAATCAGTACTGGAGAAATATTTGACCCGGCAACATCCTCGTAGAGTTAGAATAATACTCGTAACTGCTCAATAAAATTGTTTCCTCGAGTTGAGCTCGAACCTGTGACTAATGTATAAACCACCAAGTTTTACTATCTGACTTGGTGGTTTTTAAAGAGTGTTTTTTAGAGGTACACAATTTTAAATTAAAATAGAACAAGCTGGCCCGTACATGGCGTATTCTGAAATTCCAATTTTCGATCACTCTTCGCAGCAATTGCGGCCGTATCTCGCTAATAACTAGCCGAATGTTGTGTTCCAAGTGTTCAATCGTCTCTGGTTTATCGGCTTAGACAAGTGACTTAACATATCTCCAAAAAAATAATCTAATGGAGTTGAAGAAAATAATCGAATGCATCCTGCCCTGTAGGGCATGTGACGCCATCCTGTTCGAACCACTCATCATTAAGATTTATGCCAGCCGATTGGGGTACAAAAAAGTTAGAAATTATGTTTCTATACCGTTCACCTCAGACTGTAACATTCCGCCCATCGTCGTTTTTGAAGACATATAGACCAATGATTTTAGCGGGCCGTAAAGCGCACCAAACAGTGATTTTCTCTGGATGTAATGGTGTTGCTGCAAAGGCTTCTAGATTAGCTTTAATCCAAATCCGACAATTATGTTTATTAACGTACCCATTCAACCATAAGTGAGCTTCATCGCTGAACCAAATTTTGGAAAATCAACATCAATATCAATTTATGTTTTAGCCCATTGGCCGAATTATCGGCGTGTGCGATGGTCGGAAGGCTTTAATTCCTGCACAAGTTGAGTTCTTTAAGCAAACCATGATCCTTAAATCATGAGAATGACGTCTAATTGATTGCTTTGGGTCGTCCTCAATGCTACGCTGTACAGCGTCTATCGCTTGTTCGGTACGCACTGTTTGACGTCTTACTGGATGCGTATTATAATTTAGAGTATACGCGTCTTCTGATGGACGATTATGACGACCGTAAAATAGACGTAATACACGATAAGTGTGGCGAACAGAACCATTATTTTGGTAAAAAATTGCAACAATTTGCAAGTGTTACTCTGGTGTGAGTCTATTCATTATGAAATGGTAAATCAAACTAATGACAAAGCAAATGTCAGCTGTCAAATCGGTTGTCAAACAAAACAGTATTGTCAACTTAAAGATGTGAACCCCTAAAAACACTCTTTACCTTCATCGCTCGACCAGCTAATGTTATATTTGTGTAGAGTAGAATTCGCAACAGTCGTAATAAAAACGTAATAAAACGTCGATAGCCACAGGTTATTGAGCATTTTGGATGGATGGATGTGTAAAGAACCTTTGAATCTTACCAAATAATGATATTTAAAAAATTAAATCGGGTATCTACAGGGCCCTAATAAAACTAGTTTCTCAAATGGTTGAGGATCTTGGACTTAACAGCACATCGTGACATTTTAAAGTTAGCTATAACCGGTACGCGACAACTCGGCGAAACCAACTCGGCGACAGACAACTCGGCGACGGACAACTCGGCGATGGTCAACTCGGCGACGGTAAACTCGGAGACGGTCATCTCAGTGACGACCAACTCAGCGATGGACAGCTCGGCGACGACCAACTCGGCGACGGACAACTCGGCGACGGACAACTCGGCGACGGTCAACTCGGCGACGGACAACTCGGCGACGGGAAAAAATTGAAAACAATCAAAAATGGAGATAACAATGGACTAATTGAGGGATTGCTGATTTTTGTCACCACAAAGTGTAAATAAAATATAGTGCATACAAGACGTATAATTAAGAATTACTTCTAAAGTACTTTTTCCAAACTATGACGAACTCTTTCCCCCTGTCTTATCTTTTTCACGACAAATGCATCATTTCTGGAAGTAATTTACGTTTGTTGGGTGTCTCGAACTAAAAAATAGGAATCACTAAATTAGAATTTAAGTGTAAAGGTGTTGATTTTCACTGTAATTGTTACTAGTAATTAAAAAAAACTGAAAAAACTCGGCAAAGTTGTTCCTGTGCCACAAAACCAGAAATAATAAATTATTTTAGCAAAGAATAAACAGAAAATCTAAATGTCCAAAGTAAGTTTTCACAATCCGTTTTACTTAATTATTTATCAGTTTTTGGATTCCGAACGAAACCAAAATACTTAATCATGCATGCTCACATTGAGGGATTCGTCCAGTCTACTGCATCAACAGATATAGGTTTTATCTTCATCGACGAATTTCCCAGCTTCCTTGATTCGATATCAAAATTTGACTAAACGATTTTGGTCGGTTTATGTTTCCCTTATCTTTGGCTGATGTTTGTGTATTGAAAATAACGTTTGAAAAATACCCCAATTTCTGCGATACCACTATTGCTGGTGGTGGAAATCCAGTCAAATCTACAACATCTTCATGTTGTATTGTGGGAAATGCAGGAAATGTCGTTCTTCAAAAAATAAATGCAGCCGTGAAACAGTTAGCAGGCACAACCATAGAAAATCCGGCGCAAATAAGAGCAAAGGTCATTGTAGATATGCGGAGGTATTTTGCCAAGTAGCAGTACTATGCGCAGAAATATCCAAAGAAAGAGAATTAATAATTTAAGAGCGCCAGCTAATTCCGAATCTCGCGAAATTATTACGAGTATAGCCTGACCAATTTTATGCGTTTCTTGCTAGGGGATTCAGGTAGAGATCAACCGAACCCGCAACGTACTCTGATATTTGGCTGGGAATATCTTAACGTGGAGTGAACATGTGAAGGAGTTATATTATGGATGGAGCTTCTGTGCTCTCTCCTCCACTGTTTTCTCAAATTGGCGTCATACTGGTTAGAACGAATAGAAGTACAGTTTTACCTTTTATTGCCGGATAAAAGAGCTCTCGATTTGTCTCTACTCAATCCAAAAGGTATAAATGTGCATTACGAGCTCGCAATTCATGAAGCCATTCGTACAGTATTTCCAGAAACTAACGTTAATGGTTGCCTATTTCACCTAGTGAAAAATCTACGAAAATACTTGGCATCTTGTCATCTTCTAGGAAGATATAATACAGATGTCGATCTCGTATTGCATGGCGAAATGATCACGTGTTTGTATTTGTTCCTGAAAACGATATTATCCATACCATAACAAGCCTGGAATATTATTTACAGGAGGAGTTAGAACCAATTTTAGCGTGGTTTATTAATACATATATCGGACGCCTGCGGAATAATGGTACCAGAGGTGTACCCATATTTCCAACGATCACTAAATGGTAGTGATACTTGGTCAAAATCTACCTGCAAAAATTGGCAATTACGCTATTACGCTATTAATTAGTTCATGTTTATCTCCATTTTTGATTATTTTCAATTTTTTCCCCGTCGCCGAGTTGACCGTCGCCGAATTGACAATCGCTTATTTGACTGTCGCCGAGTTGTCCGTCGCCGAGTTGTCTATCGCCGAGTTGGTCGTAACCGAGCTGTCCGTCACCGAGTTTGTCATCGCCGAGTTGTCCCTCGCCGAGTTGTCCATCGCCGAGTTGATCGTCGCCGAGTTTGACCGTCGCCGAGTTGGTTTCGGATATAACTGATCATAGTTAATTTGTATGATGTTTGGTTTAATCTAGAACTTTCTAACAAAATGTTTATGTATCGCAGCATATGAAATGGTATCGACAGAGTTGCCGGGATTCATCAAATAATCATGAACTAATTGGTTGGTTTGTATTCTAGATTATAAAACTTTACCATTAAACAATTCTTAACGGCACCATTAAAGCATTATCTTTTGAGAGACCTCCCAGAAGTTTGTCAGATTTTGCCACAAGCTTAAATTGCTCCATTGTCTAGTGCGTCACAAATTAAATTAATTGCTGCTTCTTACTTTTATTCTTCATTTGTATCGGAAATGTACAGTTATATCGAAAATTGCTTCGCTGATCTATAATAATAATAATAATTACTATTCAAATTAATATTTGATTTGAATTAAACCGCCTAATTTATCACGTGACAAAGAAATTGGTTTTTCGAATTGCATGCGCTGCACTCGTCAATGTCAGTTACTTCTAGTTACTAACGACATGTGTAATCAAATATTGACGTTCCAGTATTACAAAAAATTTAATATTCCAAACACGCCAATCTAAAACGAGAACCAATATAATCCCCAATTTTCATTAATAATAATTATTAGCCCTTTTAAAAAATTATATAGACTTCAATCGATTTCTTAGCCTTCAATTTTAAAATTCATTCAGTTTGTACAATTTTATTTTTGTAGTCTCTAGCTAGTTTATATTTTTTAACCCGCACACAAAAGTCTATCAAAATCCATTTAATTTATAAACAATAGAAAATAATTTCCCATTTTTTTTTTTGTCAAATCATCATAATTAATATTCTTCAACATAAAAAAACGGGGTTTTTTGTTTCGTTGTTGTATATGAGAACACCCCCCTTTTAATTCCTTTTGCGCGCCATAAAGAAACTTGTATATAAATTTTATATATGAAAGCGACACAAACACTTCATTCTTGTTAGGCACACACAAAAAAATTTAATGGATTTTTATTTTTCACCATGAGATGTTTCTACTATATATACACATAGTCCTCTATATGCTATATACATTGTGTACATAATGTTAGGAAGAACTAAAAACGAATCAATATAACATGAAAATGCTAAATATAATATTTTTCAAAGGCATTAGCATTTTGCTGTTAATCCGAATGACGCATTATAAATATGCTGGAATTTATGTTTGATATGTCGGGTATATATGTATACACATACCTTACTAATTCGTATATAATATATGTATGTACATACTCGTATATGCATATTAAAATAAGCTAATGAGCAGATAAATTAATTTTAATTTATTTAATAATTATATGCGCGGCGCGAGATGAACAAGAGAAAAGTAAACGGAAAAAAAAAACACTGTGCGATATAATTTTCCCAAATTATTTTCCATTCTACAGCAAACAAACATAAAGTAAATGTAATCATCATATTATTCTTGAATGAAGATGGAAGGAAAAATTCTTTCGTAAAGTATTTTTTTATTGCTATCGAGTTCCATCGCCAAAAAAAATTAAAATAAATTAATGAAAAAAGTTTTTAAATTGTGATTTGGTAATAAAATGATTAATATTTTTATTTTTAACATGTCATTAATTATATCCAATATATATTTTTGTTTGAACTCATTGTACAAATTTGTTGAATCAAATTTAATGTAATATATAGTATACGTTTTATAATTTATAAGAGTACATATATGTAAAGGGGGAAGGGACTCCAATATGTTTTATAAATTCCAACATATAGGAAATTATTAAAGCTGAAACCGATTAACCTCAGCTTATGCTGAAGGCCAAACTGTATCATAGAATTTTTCCATCGCTCGTGTATGCACCCCGTGCGGCTTAGGTACCCGCAGCTCAGTCAAGTAGGGGTACATTTGTCGTGAGTGATGGGGTGCACGAGCAGTGGCCTAGTTTACCGCACTTACCTAGTTTACCGGATTGGGCATCGGATCCAAATTGGCGTGATTCATGCCTCACAACGTCAGCATGCCCACCGTGGTTGTTTAATAAAAAAATTAGGGTAACATAATTACCCTAAGTTAAACATGGAGTTAAAAAAACAAGTAAAAGGAAATTTAATTATTTTGGTGTAAGGGCTTTTTCTTCTCCTAATGGAATGACTGGTAGACCCTTCACCAATTGGGTCCTTTATATTAGTATGTTGTTACTGCCTGCATACTTACCAAGACTTAGCAACCGAAAATCCAAAAAAAAAAACTTTGACTTAAATTTTTGTTTTACTTTATTAAAACTCCTAACACTTAATTTAAATTTTTAACTTCTATTTACCTATAATTGGTTTACCACGGCTAAAGCTCAGCACCAAAACTTAACTCCCTAAACCAAAATTTTGGCACGGTATTTGTACTAATGTTTGTATTGATCGATTGATTGCTCGATCAAGAAGGGAGGGGGGAACTTTTAGTACAAGAAATGCAGTTCTCTCTTCATCAATTAAGTTAATTTGTGCAAAATTAACAAAATATTACACAAATACCGCCCAATACGGCCCATTTAAAAAGTGTTATAGAATAACCACTTGGGGAATTTATATGTGATCGTTTAATTCCCTCTAGGCAAAACGCACACAAACAAAACATATGTAATCAAATTAAAAAACAAAAAATTACGTTTACTCATTTCTAATACTGTGGGCAAAAAATAGACCATTTAACAAATCTATTTCGTCCCCCTCAAAGTAATTCGTGCCCCCGGCCTCAATACACTTGTGCCAACGTTTTTTCCTATCCTCGAAATAGTTGTTAAAGTCAATTTCCGGAATAGCCCCAAATGCGCGTAGCGATTCACGTTTAATGTCTTCAATTGACTCAAAACGGTTTCCCCGGAGCGGTCGTCTGAGTTTGTGAATAGCCAGAAGTCACACGGAGCTAGATCAGGCGAACCTGTGGTTGCGGAACGATATGAGTGGAATTTTTGGCGAAAAAACCACGTAAAACCAATGCAGTATGAGAAGGTGCATTATCGTGGTGCAAAAACCAAGAGTTGTCGACCCATAATTCCGGCCTCTTTTTACGAATAGGTTCGCGCAAACGACGCATAACACTCAAACTGTATTCCTTGTTGACAGTTTGGCCGGTCGAAAGGAATTCGGAGTGCACCACACCTCGATAATTGAAGAAAACTGTCAACATCACCTTGATTTTTGACTTGCTTTGACGTGGTTTTTTCGGCTACGGCCCTCCTTTGGCACGATATTCGGCCGATTGATCGTCTGTTTCCGGGTCGTAAGCATAGATCCAAGACTCATCGGCAGTTATAATACGTTCCGTGACATCCTAGTAGTCGGAAAGCATTGTTTCACAGACGTCAACGCGACGCTGTTTTTCCAAAAAATTGAGTGATTTTGGAACCAATCGTGCTTTCACTTTTCTTAGGCCCAAATGATCTTTCAAAATGGTTTTCACTGATCCTTCCGACATTTCAACGATGCCAGTAAGGTCTCTGACTGTTAATCGTCGATTCTCGAGCACCAATTCCTTGACTTTATTAACGTGTTGATCATCAGTTGATGTTGATGGCCGTCCTAGACGTGGTTCGTCGTCAACACGTTCTCGACCCTCTTTGAACAATTTGTACCAATCAAAAACACTTGCTCGCGACATACAATTATAACCGAAGGCCTTTTGCAACATTCTGAACGTTTCGGCACCCCAAAATTTGATTATTTTGATGTGTCATTTGGCACAGATGTCACTAACAGTCATTCCAACATAGAAAAAAAATATTTCGACGAATGGTTTTCCGCGCGAAATTTAAATTTAAAAAGTTTTACTGCTTTTTGCCCACAGTAGTATTTATAATAACTACATTGAGTGACGTAGTTTGAAATTCACTAGCGTAAACAAGAAATATATTTATGTTTGTCGAACAAACATATAGAAGAGTATGTAATTCCGGCATGAATAATTATTTAATGAATTTTAGTGAGGATAATATCTTCACGGTCATGGCGAAATTACTTGGATAACAAAAATTATGTGGAGTTGGGTGTTTGAAGTGATAACGAAATAAAATTCCGTTACAAAGTAAAAGCTCGACGATTGATTAAATTTTATTGGGTTAGCCCTTAAATACATTTGAGCTTATCCGTTCAAACTCATTTAGTGTTTTATGTGTAGTTGTTTTTTACATACGATCTAGCAAAAATTTCTCGGGATAACCAGGTCACACCGAACTAATCGTTACACTCAAATAAAAAGAGAATTTGAGAGAGGGTGTCCCAGAATTGGACGATCAAACGAAACAGGACGATAGAGGAGTTCATTTCCAATAAAACCAGCCATGTAAAGTTTTTCGAATTGTTGATGGTGTAAAAGTTATTCCACTTTTAGTGTCTTTTTTTTATTTGACAGAACAAAACCATTGACAAACATGACCACCTTGTATCGAAATTCATTATATAAATTAATTAAAAATGACTAGCACCTGAGTGGTTGGAAAATGGAAAATTTTCAATTATAGAAGCCAATGTAAACAACAAAAAATAGTTTAGATTTAAGTTTTTGTTTGAGAGTTTTTAATGATTTCTTTGACACAACAAGAAATATTATTTCGACTTGCAGGTTCTATATTTAAAAGAAATAATAAATAAATAAATTAAGAAGCTATAAATAATTTGGGTCTTTAATTAAAAATATAAAATAAATCCCATTCTAGATCGTATTAAAAAAAAGTTAAACAAAATATCGCTTGGCTGTACATGCTGTGCATGCGATTTCTCTCTGCACCATCAACATTTCAACAAAACGTTACATGGCTGTTTTGTTGGAAATGAGCTCCCTTATTATCCTACTTCGTTTGATCGTCCAATTCTGGGACACCCTGTATAATCGAGCCCAATATTTAGTGACAAAAGTCAATTTTAATATACTACATGATGAAACAAATCTATGTTGTCTGAATTATCAGCATATTAGATTTCCTGGGCACTAATCTAATTTCGTTATTAGTCCAGATTTGCAGATTATAGCAGCTCTGCCGATCTGAAATAATAGCAGGAAAAGTTTTACGATTAGACTTCAAATAAGTAAGTCAGAAGACACGTCGTGATGTAGAGGTAGAGTCGTTTGGAGTAATTTAAATTGGTTAAATCCAATGGAAAAATAAACTAACTCTTCACCTTTAAAAATGTTTTATTAACATTAATTAATTTAATTTAATTTAATTAGTTTTAATATTTATTAGTCTTTGCCTCTATATATTTTCAGACGGGTGTTTTGGTTTCTGTTTGTCTCGAATCGTATGGCGAACTGACTTACTTATTTTTTCCTCACATTGTTTTTATATCTCTTGATAAAATCAAATCTTGACGCTTTATTTATTTCTGTAATTGCGAAATTCTCCAATTTCTACACAACAATCATGGACACGTTTTGGTTTGCAGCTTGACTACGTCAAAGTCGATTTAAGTGCATTGGTTAATTGGGATTTGTATTAGACAACAGAATTCTCGATCGGGTATTTGAATCTTGTTCGTTTTGATAATTTGAAACCGAAACTTCAACATTGTTCATGTGTCGTTTCCACAAAGCACGGTTTGAGTTTGTTAACGGATATATTTGTCCTAACTTTGATTAGTAGAGTGCAATATTTCTCGTTTTGCTTAATGACTGAAAAGAGTCCCTCGAAAGGTGGTTGTAAATAACGAGCATGTGCGTCTGTTCTGACTAAAGCTGATTTGCAATCGAACAACTCTTTGAAAACAAATATCTGTTCTTTGGACTGACGTGCAGCTGTCGATGGTTGAAAATTATTAAAGTGCTTTCGTAATTGATTGACTAATGTGTTCACTAGTAGTAATGAAATCTGCCGGTAGTCTTAAATTTTGAGCTTTTAAAATCTGCATGGAATGCTGGCCTTAGCCCTAATAGCAGGATGGGCAATGATTTGGTCCACTGAGTACTGGTCGATGCAACCGCTCAATAATTCCGTTGCAACCCGGATTATTTGCTATGGTGCGTTTGTGATACCAACCACCTAAAACTCGTGAAATTTCACCAAAGAGTGAGGACTTGAACTGTGCACTTCTGTCGGTTACAATGCTTAAAGGTACACCGAATTTGTTGATCCAATTTTTAATTAACGCGTCTCGACAATGGTCTCTGGACGGAAATCTGCGATTAGAATCGCCTTAGTCCAACGGGTGTGTACCTGTTAATCATTGTTAAACAATAAATTTGGTCTTCCGACGGCGGAAGGGGTCCCATCAGATCGATATGAAGTTCTTGGAATCGATTGTTGCTTGTCCCGTATGAGCCGATTTGACTGTGGACATGTTTGGTCACGTTGCATTTTTCACACCTAATACAACTTTTTGCCGAATTGTGTATCTCACGCTTCATTGACGGCCAAATTAATAGCCCCTGATTTGTTTCACTCTCGTTCGGATGATGTGATGTGAAATATTGTTAGAGGCTTCAAAAACTTGTTACGAAATGGTTTTGATACAAACGGTCGTTGGACCATTTAAAACTTCACAAGAAGATATGAGGTGATCAAATCCAAAAATTCGAATTTTTCTGAATTTTAGATTCGGATTTGATTCTGCATGTGCCGCCAGTTATGCATTGTTTGTTTATGCTTCCGCCAAGGCTACATAGTCAATTGTGGTTCCTCTGCCAATCTTTTGGACTTGGGATAAGGAATCGGCCACAACTTTGGAGCTGCCCGAAACATCGTCGTTGCCTTGATAAAGCTCTGTTTAAATTTTGATGTAGCGAGAAGGTTAAAGGTTTATGATCGGTAAATAACACAAACTCCCTTCCTTCCACAAAATTTTTGTAATGTTTGATCGTCGAGTGTGCCGCTAGTAACTTTCGATCGTATGTACTGTACCGGACAAGTGGTGCAGTGGTTAAAGCTTCGGCACTTGGACCGGGAGGTGCTGGGTTCGAATCCCATCAGAGGCTAGATGCAAATCGAATTTTCATCATCGATTACGATCGGTGATGCTAATAAATACAACTAAGACCCTCTGATGGAGTGCAGAATTCCGTGTCACGCGCCGACCCACCTTCCATGTCAATGTACAGGTTGACATGGAGCTTGCAATGTGCAGGTGGTATACTGTAGTTGTGTGAGTAGGTGAAGTAGGTGGGTTAATGATGTGGAGTGAATGAGTGGTATCACAATGGGCCTAAAAATTGGCCTAAGTGTGCAGTAAGCAACCACTGAAACCTAACCTACTGTACCTAGTTTCAGCGTCATGTAGCTTTCGAGAGAAACTGAATAACGTTTGCCATTCTTTTTCTGTTAATTGTTGTAAAACCGCTCCCACGGCTACGTCGGATGTGTCAACAAAAATGGCATATTTGGCATCCGGGATTGGGAACTAATTGCGTGCAATTTGCTAACTTTGTTTTACATATTTCGAAACTTCTAATTGTTTCATCAGTCCAATTAATTATTGATTTGTCTTTCTTTTCCTTCTTAAAGGCTAAGGGTGTTTAAAATATTCGTATAAAGGCACCATTCCTTTATATTCGTATAAAGGAACAGGACGATTCATCCACTTTCAGAAAATATATGCCCACACTTGGTAACATCTCTGAGATTTTTGGAATCGGCAATAGTGTAGCAGAAATTTTGACGAATATCAGAATATTCATTAAATTTACCGAATTAAAATTGTTGTGAAGCAATCCCAAATCTTTTTATTTTGACGTGGTTAACTGTTTTGAACAGGACGATTCATCCACTTTCGGAAAATATATGCCCACACTTGGTAACATCTCTGAGATTTTTGGAATCGGCAATAGTGTAGCAGAAATTTTGACGAATATCAGAATATTCATTAAATTTACCGAATTAAAATTGTTGTGAAGCAATCCCAAATCTTTTTATTTTGACGTGGTTAACTGTTTTGAACAGGACGATTCATCCACTTTCGGAAAATATATGCCCACACTTGGTAACATCTCTGAGATTTTTGGAATCGGCAATAGTGTAGCAGATATTTTGACGAATATCAGAATATTCATTAAATTTACCGAATTAAAATTGTTGTGAAGCAATCCCAAATCTTTTTATTTTGACGTGGTTAACTGTTTTGAACAGGACGATTCATCCACTTTCGGAAAGTATATGCCCACACTTGGTAACATCTCTGAGATTTTTGGAATCGGCAATAGTGTAGCAGATATTTTGACGAATATCAGAATATTCATTAAATTTACCGAATTAAAATTGTTGTGAAGCAATCCCAAATCTTTTTATTTTGACGTGGTTAGCTGTTTTGAACAGGACGATTCATCCACTTTCAGAAAATATATGCCCACACTTGGTAACATCTCTGAGATTTTTGGAATCGGCAATAGTGTAGCAGATATTTTGACGAATATCAGAATATTCATTAAATTTACCGTATTAAAATTGTTGTGAAGCAATCCCAAATCTTTTTATTTTGACGTGGTTAGCTGTTTTGAACAGGACGATTCATCCACTTTCAGAAAATATATGCCCACACTTGGTAACATCTCTGAGATTTTTGGAATCGGCAATAGTGTAGCAGAAATTTTGACGAATATCAGAATATTCATTAAATTTACCGAATTAAAATTGTTGTGAAGCAATCCCAAATCTTTTTATTTTGACGTGGTTAACTGTTTTGAACAGGACGATTCATCCACTTTCGGAAAATATATGCCCACACTTGGTAACATCTCTGAGATTTTTGGAATCGGCAATAGTGTAGCAGATATTTTGACGAATATCAGAATATTCATTAAATTTACCGAATTAAAATTGTTGTGAAGCAATCCCAAATCTTTTTATTTTGACGTGGTTAACTGTTTTGAACAGGACGATTTGTCCACTTTCAGAAAATATATGTCCACACTTGGTAACATCTCTGAGTTTTCCTGAATTGGCCATAGTGTAGCAAGTATTTTGAAAAATATTTGAATTTTTATGAAATTTATATCCTAATTCTTGTGTGAATCCATTTGAAAACAATTTATTTTAATTTAGTTAACTGTTTTGAACAGCTTAAGTTGTTAACTATTGGTCGTTATATGCCAACAATTGGATTCATCTCTGAGTTTTTTTTAATCAACCATAGATTCGGATATGTATATCATTTCAAACATTTAAAGAATTAATTTTTTTACTTGTAATAACCCTAACTTTTAGACTAGAATTATTATGATAAAATTTGATCCCGGTATTTGCATGAAGTATACATTTTTGACGGTCTTTTTTTAGTAGGTGTATTATTTACACTTTTAATTGCTACACTTTTTAGAAGTTACACTTTTCGTTAATTTGTGTAACTACACTTTTCATTAATTTGTGTAGCTACACTTTTCGTTAAAAACTTCACACCGGTAATAGTTGATCATACCGAGAAACATAATCGTCTCTTTTCGATCCGGACACATACAATGTTTGAAAATATGGAAACCTAAAAATGCTAGTTGGTCCTAAGCGAACTCGCATTTATTCAGGTTGATAACGAACCCTGCTCCATGCAACCTTTGCAACAAAATACGTACATGTTTGCTGTCTTCATCGATATTCTTCGAAGCGATGAGAAGATCATCAATGTATGTACCATCCTTTGGAACTCCTTTGGCCTCGTTTCGTAATCCAAAGGTCATTCGTGGAAATTCGAATAATCCGAAAGGTGTGATTATTGCTGTTTTTTCGATGTCCTTAGGTTCATCAAGACTTGATGGTAAGCTCTTACCAAATCAATTTTCGCAAACTTTGTGCATGATTGTAACTGATGCGTGAAATCCGTTACTAAAGGTATCGAATAACGGCATGGCTTCGTCAATGAATTTATGATTGCCAATTACCATCCTTTTTGAGTGTCATGTGAAGAGGACTAGTCCAATTGCTTTCGGAAGGTCTGCAAATTATTTGTGTATGCCACGACTCGATTTCGCCTTTCGCAATCTTCATTAAGGTTGACTTATTTTCTCAATATGATGGGTTTCGTTGTGTTTTATAGTAAATATGTAGATGCTGAGATTCGCGTGTTACGGAGCGACCTCTTGTAATAGTTTTAAAATTTCTGTTGGATATATATTTGCTTTAATGATTGTAATACCATAAGATTGGATTTCCCGATGTTTTGCACTTAGTATTGGTATCGATTAATTTCGTTTGCTCAACCATTAATCCAAAATATGCTAGAAAATTTGCACCTAAAATACATCTATCCACTTTTGCGATAATGAACCTCCAACTGAATGATCTGCGCAGAATTAGGTTAAAGATTAAGTTTTTATAACCATAGGTATCGATCTGTGAGGTATTTACAGGGAATAGTTTGGAGTCCGACAGTTTAGCTATTTCGTTCGTACGTGGAATTAAGTGTGTCCAAATTTGGGAAACGACTATTGGGTTTTAGGTTACTGTCGCCAGTCGCATGAAGCGCAGCGCCTAATTGTTTTACATTTTATGATTATCGCAATCGCACGGCTTTGCACACTTCCTTGCATTGGCTCGTGGTAATAACACATCGATTGTCCAGCTACCCACTCTTTAGTTCGTGAAAGACTGCGAAACCGATCTAGAACTTCGCGACCGTGACCTGTCAAACCCATTGTGTGTTGATTTAGATTACGAAGAATTGAACTTACTGAACAATTCCTCAACCTTTTTAACTAACTCGTTCATCTGATGAGATAGATTATCGTCACGAACATCCACAATCTTTCTCCTGCTTTTGCTAACTGATTTAAATTGGATTCGTCCATGTATGATGAAATTATGTCGGCAGCCGTTGTATCTACAAATTGTTTAAAACAGCTCCGTAACCTGATCTATGGAAAGGGTATTCATCTCTAGTAGCAACTGAGACGGTTTCTTGTCTCCTAACTGA
Organism: Nephrotoma guestfalica; assembly: GCA_963691935.1. NCBI lineage: Eukaryota > Metazoa > Arthropoda > Insecta > Diptera > Tipulidae > Nephrotoma > Nephrotoma guestfalica. The sequence goes on from OY829915.1 coordinate 169,736,805, forward strand.
AGCAAGAAAAAAAACATCCAATTTGATTTTCGCTGATTCGCTCAATCTCAATGATTATTGTCTTGCGAGATTCGTCTCGAACGCACTTAACCGTTTGTGAATCAATTGCAGCAATTAAATGATCATATTTGACTGACTTCATACCACCAATTTGAAGCTGTGTCGCCAATTGGGGCAATTTATGATTGGCTCCAGGCTAGATTCACCAGGCTAGGTAAAAGTCCAGTGGAGTTTAAAGTTTAAACTGTTCACACTGTTAAAGTGCAAATTTCTAACAAATAACTTAACGAATCAAAAACATGTTTGTTTATTAATGTAGGTTTCTATTTGACTGAGTCATAAGTTACTTCCGACCAGAGAGCGGGAATCCTTTTGAACAACGCCAATTAAACATGTTTCTACCTGAGGTAGATTAATGCTTGAACGATAACAAAAATTTGAAGAACTATTCCAAGATATGAAAGAAATAGTTGAATATTATAACTATTACATATTAAAATACAAGAGAGAAGGAGAGAGAGAGAGAGAGAGCAATACTAAAATGCATCTCTATTGAGATACTTTCATACTGCAAATTATACTTGTTAGAGTATTTTAATGTTCAATTATAACAAAATTTTCAGAAAATGTTTCTCTAAAGAAATGGCAGACATATGCCTCTCTAGTCAAATGGATCCTACGCCTTTTCTAAATAGAGGACAAGTGGTTTCCTTTAATTTTCTTTAAAAAGCCTCGATTTTTTACTTGTTTGAGAAGTTTTAGTATTTAATTATATTAAAAATTTCAGACTTTGTTCTAAAGTTCCTATCTATGGTAATGATGGCCATATGGGCTATACGCTATTCAAAGATATTTGCTATAATTTTTCGAATAAAATTCGAATTTACTAGTTTGAGTAATTTTAATATTTACTTTTAAGAAAAACTTCAGAGTTTGTTCTCGAAACTTCAAAAAAACGTTTAAAGTGTTATGTCTGTGAAAGGTGTGTTATTTAAATCGGTTTGCCGATGGTTATCGTTGGAAAATTTTCCAGGTCTAGTTTCATGTTGGGGAATCAAGAAAATTGGAGGGAGTAGAATACCCGTGCAAACTTCAAACATTTGTAAAAACTTAATGACTACGGTGTTATTTCTGGGAATTATGATTCCTAAAGTTATCTGCCAGCAAAAGATACAAAAAGATCATATAGACCGCCGATATCATTACTTTCGGTCGCATCAAAAGTAATTGAAAAACTGTTGCTGAAGAGATTGAAACCTATAATAGAAGAGATGTTTAATTTCACCACACAAATTTGGGTTTAGAGAAAATCACTCACAGTTGAACAAGTTCACAGGATAACGGATGTCGTAGAGGATGCACTTGAGAATAAGAAGATATGCTCCAGGATTTTTTTTAGATGTACCTCAAGCTTTCGACAAAGTTCGGAACCAAGGGCTGGAATTTAAACTGCATCGATACCTGCCTAAGCAATTTTATCAAATTATTAAATCGTTCATAACAGATCGTCACTTGAGGTCAAATTTGAAAATGAGTACTCTGAACTAAAAATAATATCAGCAGGTATACCATAAGACAGCGTCCTTGGACCTATTCTGTTTCTTCTTGATACGAGAGACTTACCAAATATTCAAAGTAGTTATCCTACCAGTTGGATATTTCGGAAGCAACAAGCAAACTTCAAAATGCAGTTAACACTCTGAGCAACTGAACTAAAAACTGGCGCATTTTATTAAATGCAGCCAAATCAGTACACGTCAACTTTACAAATCAAAATCTAAACTGTATTCCTGTGGCTCTCAACTCAAACCAAATTCCATATGCTGCAAATACTCCTAAAATGAAAATGCAGATATCCATCGTATGTTGGACACCAAAAAAAAACTGGGATAGGTCTCATTTGAATCGGTTCGTCGATGGTTATCGCTGGAAAATTTTCCAGGTCAAGCTTCTTTTTGGGAAATTAATCAAGAAAATTAAAGGATGTGGGAATACAAGTGCAAAATCCAATTTTTTTTAAATTAACGTTTAAAGTGTTAAATCTGAAAAAAGTCCATTTGAATCGGTTTGTCGATGGTTATTGCTGGAAAATTTTCCAGGTCAAGTTTCATGTTGGTAGTTAGGAAAAAGTGTAGTGAGTGAAAAATACGTAAAAACTTATTATTTACACTTGAATTGCTAACGTGTATCAAACAAACAGCTGTTAACTTAAATATCAAAAGAAAATTCCGAATTTCGCAATTCCAATTTACAAAGTTTAATAATTTGTTGTTTCAGTACTAAATTTGATTTTCGAAATATCGATTTAACGCAATACACAAATTTTATTCACACTAATTTTGTAAGAAACTCACAACTAAATTATCATTTTATACCAGTTAAAAGTTTAGTACAAAGTCACAAAAATATCTCATTCGGTATTTGTCACTTGATCAGAATCTATAAGTCAGGACCATAGGATCTAGCGAATTTATGAGTGATAGAACAAATTGTATATTTTAAAACGTTACAGCCGAAATTCATTATTACACTGTGGTTGTCGACAGAATACATTAATCCCAGAACCATTAAACAAACCAACCTATTCTGTTGAAATCTAATAATATTTAAGTTCATTAAAAATTCATATAGACTAAAAACAAAAAAATCCTAAAAAGCCACCAACATGAATTCAAAATTTAAATTTTTTCATTATCTTCCTCCACATGCACCTCGACGACATGTGAAAAGCTTATATAAGAGTATCACTATACGTGTTCACTTTATAAAGGTACGATGTCGTTTGTTATGTGGTATATAGTTAAGGATTACTATAGGTTTAAATATAAAATAACAATATTAAAACGGAAAAAATATAATAATGTTATAACGATTTTACCAATAAAGAATAAGCAACCATACCAAAAAAAAACAATACCGAGTACCAAATAGAAAAATTAAATTAAGAAATGTTAAATAAACCCGAAAAATTTTCAATAATTTTCCGCAGCTCTTCTTACGTTGCTGTATATTGTATATAGCTGTGTTATATAGTTTGCATTGAATTTTGGTGTGCCTTTATTTATAACAAAACAAATATATACAATATACCACATTATACAACCTCGTACCTACTACAGTACACTACCTATGTAAGTATATCTGACTATAAAATGACGACACACCAGTGTAGAGCCAAGAGTGGAAATAACAGAACGAAAACTTGGTGTCTATGTACCACCACTCCGACACGAGTAGACACTGGAATATAAATAAATTTATTAAAATACAAAACAGTATAATTGTAATATAAACAAACAGTATGGTAAGAAAAGTACTGTACACAAGCAGATGTAAATTTATAAAATAAAGCTCCAATTCAAATAACAATAATAAAGAGAGCGTGGTTTTAGTGGGTAAAACGAAGTAAATTGATTTTATCTTCTGGCTGGTTCTTCTTTACGTGTACATCGTAGCGTAGGTACTTCTAAGTGAATTTGTAATATTGCCTGTGTTTATAAATACAAAATTAAACATGTTTTACGTAGCTATATGCTATACATAGCGTATATAGTTACATATTCATATGTATTTTACAACAATTTTCACTCCAAATGAGATAATTACACCTGATAGGTTGTGAATATGAAGTTTTATATTGTTTCTGTATTCAAAGTAATTAAATGGCAACGAATAAACCAATCATGCGTGATCATTGGTGTTTCGTCGACACTTTCAGCACTGAAGCTTTTAATATCTATTTTTGGCATTATCGCGCAAATTAATTTTTCCCCGTGGTTCTCTGTCGAATTTCTTGATAATTATTTATCGGTCAACATCATTAAGTTTTTGTAATCGAAAATGATGATTTAGCTGGTGTTTCATAAATAATTATATCGACTGAGCTATTTTTATCTATCAAACTGAGATTCTGATCGCTTACTGAGATCTGATTAATAATTGATTATTTTTTATTCCAGAGTATAAATAAGCTGGTCCAGAAAACAAAGACAATTACATCCGATCCATTTTCGGTTTCATTTAAAATCAAAATATTTTCAATACAAATTTTTCCTACATCAAATATATCCAGGAGAAGTTTTCATAGTGCTATCGAGTTTTCATTGAAAATACGGGCATGAAGTTTTTAACAAACAACATATATATCATTGTACTAGTGTTACACTGTTAAACTATCTTCTAATAAGAATTTTGAGCGGAATTTTTTTTAAAAAAACATCCTTCGGTTTAAAGGCTTATTATAATATGCCATCAAATCAATAAAATAGTTTCAAGTGATAAAAGCTAATAGGCCTATATGCTTTATATAAGTTCTCCAGATTTCTCAATTGTTAAATAATTATGTGTAACTTGAAGATATCTACTGTTTGAGTGGCTTATACATATTTCGACTAATACAATAAGCCTCACGAGAATTTTTCTAAGAAGTCATCAAGAGGTTACAAGGTTACAATATCCCCATGTACTAAGTAATAAACAGTCCAGATGTCATGTCCCAGTGGTCTCTCCAATTTTCAATTTTTTTTTTTAATGTGTATGGCATACCGATTCCACTTGTTTGAGTAGTTTATATGTCAACTAAGATTATGAGGATCACAGGGATTCTTCTAAGACGTCATCAGGAGGTTATAGTAGCTCTATAATCCCTGCGGTCTCCCCAATTTTAAATTTTTTAGTTAATTTTTATGGCATACCGATTTCTCCTGTTTGAGTAGTTTATATGTCGACTAAGATTATGAGGATCACAGGTATTCTTCTAAGACGTCATCAGGAGATTACAATAACCCCATGTACTAAGTAATAAACAGTCTGTATGCCATGTCCCAGCGGTCTCCCTAATTTAAAATTTTTGATTTAATTTGTATGTCATGCCGATTTCACCTATTTGAGTAGTTTATATGTCGACTAAGATTATGAGGATCAAAGGGATTCTAGACTATTATAACCTCATAATAACGTCTTAGAAGAATTCCTGTGATCCTCATAATCTTAGTCGACAAATAAACTACTGAAGCAGATGAAATCAGTATTTGGAGAGTATATGTCTTAGTGCATAGAGCATTTTAATCTCCTGATGACGTCTTAGAAGAATCCGTGTGACCTTCATAATGTTATTTGATATACAAACTACTCAAGCAAGTGAAATCGGTATGTCTTAAAAATTAAATAAAAAAGTGAAACCCGGGGAAACCGCAGAGACACGACATAAAGGCAGTTTATTATTAGTCGATTTTTTAGAATATAGAGCTATTGTAACCTCCTAACGACGTCTTAGAAGAATTCCTGAATAAACTACTCAAACAGGTGACACCGACATAGCATACAAATTAAGTAAAAAATTGAAAATTGGGAAAACCGCAGGGACATGGCAAATGGACAGTTAAATACTATCGCTTTTTTCTTGTTTGTCACACTTAGTACAATCCTTGGTACCTTTTTGTTAATAGTCAAAATTTAAGATATTTAAACTGCTGTAATCTAAAGATAAAGGAAGTTATACAAGAAATTACTCATTGTAATAAATTTAGTCTTACTTGGATTTTTAGTATTGTTTTTATAAAATTCCAATTTGAAAAATATCGGAAACGGATAATTGTTTAGAAAGGGATAGCACTTTTCATCTCTGTAATACTAAAACACAAAAGAAGTTTAATAATCCAATCGGAATACACGTATACTTGTAAATTTTTTGTTAGAAACTACACTACCGTTTGAAAATTTGTTAGAATCAATTTTTTCTCAATACGTTGATTGATTTGCATTTGTTTTTTGAGTTTAGTTTTAAAATAAACATTGGGCGCTTTCAGGTTCACCAACTGTTGGCAACATGTTAAGCAAAATCAACATGTTGAGTTCTGGACGCGACCAATACATCAAAAAAAAAAATCCAACACTGTTGAGCTAAATGTCACTTTTTCCAACAGCGAATTGGTGTCGATACATTCAGCCATCATTTATATATTTGACTGTTTCAAATTATTTTTAAATAATAAAATCAAAATATATAATTTTATATTTCAATAGAACATATTATTGAAATTTTTAATATAAAATTTATCCAAATTCTACAATATATTGTGGAGAATGAGAGTAAGTATAATATTTCGATTATGTATGACGAACATACATAACCTCAAATGTAAGCGCATCTTATTTATATTTTTCCCCCTTTTAGCCTCTTTTAAATGGACGAAAGAATCCACTCAATTGATAATTGACGAATATAAATCACGAAAAGCTCAATTTAGAGATCCCAAAAAGAAAAAGAAAGACTTATGGTTAGAAATAAAAATGAAATTTCTTGATTTCGGCTATGATATTTCATTAGATTTATTAGACCGTAAATTTCGCAACTTAAAGAAAACATACACCGACATCAAAGACAAAAACAACCGAACGGGCAGTGGTCGGATTAACTGGGAATATTTCGACCCTTTTGATGAAATTTTTAGTGACGACCGGGCAATAAATAGTTGCGTAACCATGTCATCTATGGATGAAGATGGATGTGTTGATACAGAAGTTTTGGGGTTGTTTGAAATTTCGGCGAGTTCACCGGGCTTTTCTTCTAGAAAACGAGCTATCAAAGATTATCGCCAAGAACAATTGGAAATAGAACGGGCAAAGTTGGTCAAAATGAAGACTGATCGATAATATCGAGAAAAATTCAAGAATTCACGAGGACCGAAATAGGCTATTGCAGCAAATTATCGACCTTCAGAGATTTTAAATTTAAACAAACATGACTGATGAAATATTGAAGTGATATGTAATGGAAAAGAAATGTGATTACTTTGGCCTGCAATTATGAATTTTTTTTATAAATACGTGTAGGCGAAATTATTATTTTATTTTTATTTCAAATAAATTTTCTTTATTAAAAAATATACAAAAAGTGTTTTATATGTCCCTAAGTGCATAAACTTAATAAAAAATTTCTTTTCAAGTTTGAAATCGCAATACCATCATTTACGAACTCAACATGATCCGCAGAATCGGTGCCTTCGTATTCGATAAATTCGTCCCCAGGAAAAATGTCATTATCGAGAATAAAATTATGAAGAACACAAGCGGCTGTTATCGTTTCATTAATTCGTTGGTGACTAGACATATCAAGATATTTTAACTTCCGGAATTTGCCCTTCAATAACGCGAAAGACCGTTCAACACATGATCGCATTGCACTAATTTTAAAGTTATAATTTTCTTGTGCTCTGGTAAGATGTCCATTCTGTTTGAAGGGAGTAACCAAATAAGTGGTATTTGGGTAAGCGGTGTCACCGATTATATGACGAGATTCGTTTAGAAGGGGTTCATCGCTCTCCGTTAATTTGGCATATATCGGACTTTTCTTAAATACACGTGCGTCGTGCATCTTACCTGGGCTGCCAACGTAAATATCTGTGAATTTATAATTATTATCACAAATAGCTAAAACAAAAGAAGATATTTGCAAATTAGGACTACTTGAGAAACTATAGTTTAAATGTATCTTGTTACCTTGAAGGACTTTCGAATGAAATGATTTCCTATTATAAAAATCCACAGAATTTCCTGGGGGCTGCTTTATTTGGATGTGCGACCCGTCAATTGCACCTACTACACCAGGAATACCAGTCTGCGCTTTAAACTCCTATAAGAAATAAAACACATAACATTTTAAACAACAATTTTAAATTATAATAACCCTTGCTCACGTTTGAAATTTCTAATTGCTTCGAAGAATTAGGAAACAGAATATAAATTCCTTTTAAATTTGAAATTTCTTTTATTATTTGTACAAACACGAAATGTGCCGTGCTTAAGGCAATGCCAAATCTGTCGCTCGTGGACATGAAGCATTCTTCCTTTGCTAAAAACCATATCGTGAATAATATTTTTTTTTCTATTGGAACTTTACCATTATCACCCAACTTTTCTCGTAAAATGGTATGTAGTTTCTAAAATAAATAAAGCTTGTCAATTTAAACCATACTATCACAAGCTTTCAGAGTAGTTTACCTCAAATGTGGATCTCGTCATACGAAAGTGTTTAAAAAAGTCGTCAAAATTGTATTGCGGAATTATAACCTCAAAATAATTTTTGATTCTAATTGGAGGCCCACCGCGCGTTTGTGCCATGTCTGGGGTCTCTAATGCTATTTCACATACTTCCATTATTGATTCTACACAAACATTTTCAGTTTCGCTGAATTGCAGGAAGTTCAATAATAAATTATTATTCATTTTGTGTAGGTGCCTAAAATATAATTATCAATCATGAAACTTTTTATTAGTAATAAACGAAATGTATTCATACTCACAAGAACTAGTGAAACAAGTTTAACCAATTATAGAACTATGTAAAACCAAACTAAAAATTTTAGTGATAACAATTACAACACGATAGAAAATTTTTGTTAAAACAAAAAAAAATTGACAAGTGAACAATTTGTTTCATTCAGGTCACATTTATGATGCTAACATGTATCGCAGTTTTTGATACTGATTAATATCGTCAACATGTTGGCGGAGCTGAAAGCGCCCATTGAAAGTGATAGCGATCGATAATAAGATCTAGTAACCCATTTTCTACAGTCTATAGGCAGCAAACTTCATAATTATTGGTTGCTAGTGTGTACGTGCACTAAGATATAATGATGTCTTTTACTTTCGAATTTTGAATAAATAAATTACTGCTTTTGGTAGAAGTAGAAGGAGAGCAAAAACTAAAATCACCGATTATAACTTCGCACTGCATGGATAAAGTAAAGATATTGTTGCACATTGCTGTTTTGTAATAACATTTTTATCAACTTTCGATAGGCATCGACAAACGATTCGAGGGGGCGCTCTATGATCTTATATTTTTAAAATGCGAACCTGTAAATGAGAACGGCGACCCAAGGTGTAAAGCCCCTAGTGTATAGAGAGAGTGTTTTTGAAATTCCGACACCAACTATAATGAATTTAAATTCGAACTAGAGAGGTTTAAAATGCATTTTTGGTTCGTTTTTGATCTAGAAAGTAATTCATGACAATAAAAAAAAATTAATTCAACAAGTAAACAATAAAATTTGAAACACCTGTCAATCATGTTTTGTTTTGCACTTTTAACCGTAAATCTACGTCACTTGCATTGACTAATTTGTTTTTTTTTTTTGAGTTAGTGTAACGCCGTGAATTGAGTATTAAACATTTGTACTACCAAGAATGAGGCGAAATAAAACTAACGCCAGTTTTGATCAAATGCAGCTAGTAATTTTTCACTATGAAAAGAATAATTCAATTCGGGAAATTGGTGCGCTTCTAAATACGTGTCCGCCGGGAAGGTATACTACTTTGTTTTGCCGCCATTTAGGCGAATATTAGTATTGACAGTTCATACTTGACAGTCGTGAAGTAGACACGTGGCAAATTTATGATGGAAAAATATTCGATAAACCATCGTGCCAATAGGATGTTACAGCTCGCCCATGACAACCCCGATTTTCATGAAAAAATCATAATGAGTGACGAGGCACATTTTCATTTAAATGGATATGTGTATAAACAGAATAGTCGGTTCTGGGCAATGGAAAACCCTCACATTATTCATCAGTCACCTTTGCATCCATTAAAAGTGACAGTCTGGTGTGCAATTTGGTCAGGAGGAATCAGTGGACCTTACTTCTTTGAAAATGAAAACGGCGTAACGGTAACTGTGAATGGGGAGCGATATCGTGATATGATTGAAAACTTTTTAACGCCACAACTGCATACTTTGGGCTTGATTAACATGTGGTATCAACAAGACGGTGCCACATCGCATACAGCCAGGATTACAATGGAATTACTGCGAGAACTCTTTCCACAACAAGTTATTTCAAACAATGGTGATGTTGATTGGCCTCCACGGTCGCCTGATTTGACTGCTCCGGACTTCTTTTTGTGGGGATATCTTAAAAGCAAGGCTTATGCAAACAAACCAGAAACGCTTGAGCAACTCAAACAAAGTATTCGTGATGAAATTAATGAAATACCGCGTGAAATGTGTGAGAATGTAATGAAAATTGTGCTCAAAAGGGCTCGCATTTGTGAGGCTAACAGAGGCGGACATTTATCTGATATTGTATTCCATACATAATTGCCGACATTAAATAAAACATTTATCAATATAAGATCCATTCTCTTTCGTTTAATCAAAAATCATAAACAAACAAAGTAGTATACCTTCCCGGCGGACACCCTGTATAAGTAAAAGCATCCTATATGATATCGTAAAACGGTAAACAAACAAACGAATTGATTCTATTCCCCAAAGGCGACCTAGAGTTATAAATCGCAATGAGGCACGACCCAAAATGATTGCCCGCAAAGTTATAAGATAAAATGGATATCACGGACGAACACTACGAAAAAAAACGGTATATAAGTGAAATCAACAGAAAAATGCGAATAGATTTTGTAACGAACATAAAAATAAGGATGACGTAATACAACATCTTCGGCCGTGATGGAAGAGGTAAGGTACAGAGAAAACCTAATGACGAATTAAATATTGAAATTTTAAAATCTGTTGTGAAGTATGGTGACGGATCTGTTTGGGGTTGTATGACTGGAAGAGGTGTTGAAAACCTTGAGTTTATTGATGGTGTGATGGACCACAATGTTTATCTTGGTATTTTCCCGTAGAGTGCGGCAACACAAAATCCGTAGTAAGAGTCAGCTTAAACGGATACTCGAAGAAGAATGGGGGGGAAATTGAGTATACCGCTACCAAAAAATTGGTGGATTCAATTCCTCGAAGACTGGAGGCGGTGTTGAAACAAAACGGTTATCCCACCAAATGTTTAATGAATATGAAGTTAAATACACAAATTTATCTGTGTCCGAATATTAGTTGCTCTTAAATTTCAAAAACATTCACTGTATGTAAAAAATTTTTATGAAAATTTTTTGAGCTGTCACAATTTTTCTATTTTTTGGACTTTTTAATTTAAAATGAGTAATTTAAAAAGAAAATTGTTGCAAATTAATTTGATATTCACAAATAAATTTTGACAGTCATATGTAACTAAAATCTATGATTAATAAAAATCACTTAAATTAATTTTCTAACTTCAACGATAAACTTTATTTTTATGTATAAAAAAAGTATTGTTTCTCAAAAATGGTTGATGGGTGCATTTTGCGAAACCAACATCACCACCTGCAGCAATGATGATACTGGTTTCGCAAAATTCCAAATTTGAGGCGGAATTTTTTCTTTCGTCCATCCAATATTTTGTTTATACGATACGTTTATGTTTTATAAACACAATCTTGTTTTACCAGTTTTTTGTTTTACCAATTATTTATTTCCCATTTGGAGTGCCACATCACACTACTGATGGTCACCCTGTTACAAATATAACATATTAAGCCAAAATTCGAATGAATCTTCCATTCGAACTGTGTATCTTGATCGTTCGCTATGTTGAGCGATTCGCCAAATCTAGAAATGTTGTTTTCGTCTAGTGATTTTGCGATTTTTTCTGCATAGATGTCTTTTATGAAGTAGGCTTCTGGGTACCGCGTAAAACGATCAACGCAGATTAAGCTGGTCCTACAATATCTAAATGGATATGCTCAAATCTACCTTGTGGAATTTGGAAATTCCCTAAGTGATTTGGTGTGGCGTTTCACTTCTCATTTTTGCCAACTTAAATAGATTTCGCGCATTGGGTGAAGTGTCGAGTTTTCGAGTTACTTGTACAACTTGGATGTGAAATATTAAGCAGAGATTCGAAATTGGTTCTACGTAATTTTTTTTCCGAATGTAAGGGCGATTGTTACTTGTACAAATTTCACAGTAAATTGTTAAGACGGCTAACGGAAATTGTTGTAATTTCCACTTAATCTGGCGCCTGTTTGTAGAACGAGAGTACGTCTTGTAGTTCTAGACCGCAAGCTTGTGCCTTCGCAATCGTTGTAATGTCGAAACGAGTGTTAGTTAGGATGGTCGGGAGTGCGAGACTGTTTGTCGGCAATCACATTGTCCTTGCCCCTGAATATGCTGAATGTCGGTCACAAAAGATGCATCAGTAGTGATGCTGTATTTTGTATTATTTAGCGGATGTGGTAAAAGAGTAATGTTTTCTGAGCTTTTCTGAGCTGAAGGAATGCATTTTGATGTTATTCAGGACACATTTTAAGGCTTTTTTAAAAGACTTGCCTATTGTGTGTGATTGGGGCAAATACATCTGCGAGTTTTGGGATGAATCGGTGGTAGTAATTTACCATACCGACAAATTGTTGAATTTCTTTAACTGTTTTTGGTGCTGTGGTCTCTAATTGCATTAATTTGTACTTCGGATGGCAGAATGTCACTAGCTGTGATCTTGTATCTGAGAAAGTCAAGATGGCTTTCCCCAAACGCACACCTTGCTCTCTTGATATTTACGCCTTAATTTGATAATTTTTGGAAGTTTTTTTTACAAATGGTGTAAGTGTTGCTTCTCATATTTTGATGCTAATACGAGCATAAACAAAAGCAAAATCTAGATCTTTCACGATTTCGTTAATAAAACTCTGAAAAGTTTGTGCAGCATTTCTGAGACCAAATGACAATGCGGCAGGAATGAGCTGATATGCTCACACACATTCCAGCACTAGAATGCAGAAATTTTGTATGTTTGGGATTGAGTATCGATCAGGAATTGTGACTGCGTTAAGCCTTCTGTATAGAACCCACAGGATCTCTACTCCCTATACTACTTCGTCTTCGTAAGGTCGGCAGATTCCTAATGCCACCAAGTATTGGAATTTTGCGAAAGTTGCTTTGTGACGTATTGGATGAAGTCTACGTCGCCTTGAAAATGGTTAAATTCCGATGGTCCCGATGTTGCGTACTACATCTTGCCGTACTGGCGTGTTGGTATAAATTATGTATTTTTTATTTTAAAGAAATATATGTTTAGAGATTTTCAATTCATTAATTAAAACAAAAATATAACATAAATTAAGAAGTAAATAAAATAATCAACAAAAATAACCAGATTATACATGTCTTCATCTGAGCTTTCAAAATTTACGATCCTTTTTTGTTTTTTTCGGCACTGTTATACCGTCACTATCAGATTCGCCGTCAGAAATTTCATCATTCGAAATTTCTTAGAACTTTTTTGGCTTAGATCTTTGAACACTTCTTCATATTGACAAAGCTCAGCTTTTACAGATCTTTAAAATTTCAGGATCTCTACCTATTCGAAGCTCCTCGCGTATTATATTTGAGTTGAATGGTTCTGATGCATTATCACTTTCGGAACTGTTTTTCACCATTTCAACGTGGACTTGACTTACTATGTCTATCAGTTCACTATTTGGAACTTCGTTTTCCGCGAACAACTCTTGAATATCATGTGTATTAAAATCATGAAATCTCTTTCCTCCGAGAGAATGCCCGATGGCGATGATATTTTTATAAACATTTCCTGTGGCTTGAACGACATTATTTTCTGCTGTTTATTTCAGAGACGGCTTCTGCAACATGTTTTACACATTTAAGAATTGAAAAAAATTTCCACACTTCAGTCTCCAACTTTAGTAAGTTGAAAATTTTTATCCAATTTTTTTTTAAACATAAGCAAATGAGCTTCTAATAGGGTTTAAATGTAAAAATTATGCCTTGATCTTGAAGTTGAATCAACGAAGTGTTATTTGGCGGTAGAAACTCAATTTGTACATTTGGGTGTTGCAAATTTACTGAATGGCTTACAAGCAGTAAGAGATCTTTGAATTCAAGACTTTTTTTTCTAAGTAATTTTTGACTTCAGATACAAGGCAGTTAGGGAACTAGTTTGTGGTTTGTTTATGTTGTTCATGTTTATACGCCGTGTGCGAGCGTTTGGGCTATGTTAAGAAACAATGCCTTTAACATAAAAACACCTGATGAGTCGCTACAACAAAGCAATGTCACCCGATCCTTAGTTGCTTTAAATCCACTCCAGTCCAGTTTGTTCAGGTTTCGACAAATATGTTCTTTTCGGCATTTTCTTCCAGAACAGATCTGTCTCATCTGCATTAAACATTTCATTGTGAACGTACGTTGTCTTTGATGGTTTTTGTGGATATTACTTTGCTGATTTTTCATCACCACATGCAATTTCACCCTAAAGTTGTAGGTTATTTAGTTTTTCAAATTTTTCGGACCACCCTTTAGTCGCACTGGATGTCGTTGTAAATTGAGCTGGCTCCTTTCCTTTTAGCTGATTAAAAATTTGTAGTGCTTTGTATTTTATAGCATTTGTATTTATTGGTATTCGTTTTTTGCTATTATCGTCAATCCAAATAATAAAAGCCGTTTCTACTATCTCGATTAGATGATCTCGTTTATAAGTAGAGAAGTTTGCACTCATCGAAGTTCCACTTCGGATCTCTTGTTCGCTTTATAGTTCTTCATTAATTCCATAGTGTTTCGTTATATATGGAGAGGCTTGTCCGAATTTTAATCTGTCAAATATTTCAATTTTTTCCAATCAAATTCCTTGGCTTTGTGTTGAAATTGCACTTATTTTTCTTTTTGTCGACATTACTTGGCCTTTTCTTAATTTCAAATAAAAAAAATATTGTGTTTAACTTTCCTTGTTTTGCTATGATATCAACTATTCGACGGTTTCACGTTTAATAATGTCCTTACTCATTGAATAACACTAAAGGGAAATTATTATTTTTATTTTCGATGTTTTTTGTGAGTGCGTCTTATGAAAAAATTTCGAAATTCAGTCCTTTCTTTTGTTTCTAGAAAAAATAGTACTTTTTTATTGTTTAAACCGAGTAACAGCGAAACCGTGTAAATCGAGTACCGTGCAAACCCTCATCGAGGGACGAATGTATAATATTGAATAAATACTTAAATAAAAAAATTACAACTTTCCAGTTTCCATTCTTTTCCAAAACTGCACCAAATTTTTCTCTAAAATGTCTGCTTTACGCAGGCTACCTTGGGTGAGCAGGTTCAGCCCGCATACCAAGATCATCTCAAACTAATCGATTTACAATCGCTTAGTAAGCGCTGAGTTGTTGCAGACGTGGTTTTCATTCATCAGTTGCTAACCGGCGGTGTCGACTCTCCTGTTGTATTAGAAACATCAATCTAAATGTAAATTCACGAGTTTTCCGAACGGTACCTATCTTTCGAATCGACATTTTTATTTAACTTAACTAATTCATATTTTGCCGCTAAGTTTTCTTGAATTTCACTGGTTAAGCAGTTCGATATCCATGTCTATAATTCACTTGAAATATACTCAAACAAAAAATTATAATAATACTCGTAATACAGATGGAGAATCCCCGCCTGCGATTGGGTAACAGGTTTTTGGGAATTATTATTATTAACAAACGAAACTAAAACTTAAATTCTCGAGTTAACCTTATCTAATTGTTTCTTTAGAATCTAGTATCCATCAAGATCTAGTATCGACCGATAATTTATTACGACAATTAGTAACGTATTTAACTAGTTTTAGTTTAAGTGCTGACAAACATTGTTTGGTTAGCTGAAATTATTAAGTATGTCATTTTCCGTAAGCAACTTTGTTGTTAGCAGACCCGCCATATTTTCCGACTTGCGAATTTCGAAAATATCGAGTATCGAGTACACTGTCTAATTTAGGTTGCGAGAAATATTTTGTGTCGATCTCATGACAAATTTATTTTAATTATTTTTTTTGGAAACATGACGTAAGTATTTTATCCATAATCCAATATATATTAATACCATAAACCGGAAAACTTCCACCTTAAAACGGAAAAGGTTTGTATTTTTTTATCAATAAAACTATTTTGGTTTTTTTAATATCTCCTCGTAGAAGAGTTTATTTACTCAAATAAAAACTACCTTTATACACCTACTTTTAATCAACTTGTAAAAAAAAATTTTGTGTACGAGCTTATAAATGAGGAAAATATTCGAATATAAAAAACACGCACGCAATTTATATTTTTATACGAGTATAAAAAAAAATTATTTAATAAAATGTTTTCGTTCGTAATTAATTGTTTTTGTTGTTAGTGTTATTAATTATGGTGCGCACAAATAATAATAAAAAATTTATTGGGAAAATTATTTTTCGAACACACTCGAACTACCTATACAGGGTGTCCCAGAAAATTGGATGATCAAACGAAGCCGTGTCTACTAAAAAATACACTTAACAAGACTTCGATTTTTAAAATCGATAAATAAAACAAAATGATGCACACAATGGTAAACCAAGTATAACAATTTTTTAAGCAGATCTAGTAGCCCGAATTAAACAAAATTTGTGGTATAAAAATAAAAACATTTTGTAATTTATGTTAGTATAGTCCATACATTCATATTCGACGTTTTATAAGTTAAATATCAATAAGCTATGTGGCTTATTCCCACCGCGAATATGCAGAAATGCATTTCAGTTATGGCTTATGTAATGACAACGCCCGAGCAGCAGCAAGAGAATACCAGAAGGGAAAATACTTGGTCATCCGAGAAGATATGAAACAGCCGGTCAACTTCATATAGACGAAGACAGAGTAATTAAAATGGTGACAGACGACCCATCTATAAGTGTTCGTTGTTTATCAAGACGTTTGGGAGTGCCACGATCCACGTTGCATCGTATTTTAAAAAGAAATCCGTTGCACCCTCACGATGATGTGCAACGTGTGCAAGACCTTTTACCTGCCGATCATGAGTAAAGGGTGGCATTTTGTCAATAAATGCTGCGTCGATGCCACTAAAATTCGCGGTTTTAACAACATTTTATGGGATGACGAAACATATTTTAAAGGGGAGGGGATATTCAACATCCGTAATTTGCACTATTGGGCCCGCGTAGATCCAAAAAAGTGTAGCGTAGTCGGTTTCAACACCAATTTGGAATGAACATGTGGGCGAGAATAATCGACGGAAAATTGATTGGTTCATTTAAACTACCACGTTGGATTAATTGAGAAGTCTATCTAAGCATTCTGCAAAATGAATTGGATGAATTACTTAATGACGTTTCTCTACAAACACATGGAAATTTGTAGCTGCAGCATGATGGAGTTTCCCTTAACTATGCACAAGCAGTGAGACAACACTTGAACATAAACTATCCAAGCAGCTGGATTGGAAGGGGAGGGTCTATTGCATGGCCACCGCGATCTCCTGATCTAAATTATTTAGACTTTTGTCTTTGGGGTTATTATAAATAGCTTGTATATGAAAGAGTAAGCCAGACCGATCAGGAAATGCGGCAACGTATAATCATCGTATGCATTACATCATGCCATTACAATAGTTCACGTCCACACGTAGTAATCAATTTCATTTTATATTTTGCGTTGACCTGAGAAGGGCAATAAACAAAAGCTCATCTGCATAGTTAAAATAAAAATTATTTTGTATGTACAAATGTAACATGACAGCAGAATTTTATTTAGATAGTAAAGCCAACGAACAAAAATTTTATTTATTAAAATTGTTGTGATTGAAAAATGGGATAGTTCAGTGTGGTGTTTGTATATTTTATAAATTTAGTTAAATTGTGCTATTAAAATTATGCTACAAACTTGCTAAAATTTGATAAAGTTTGTATTACTGACTAAAGATCTGCTTATAAATCTTTGTTTTACTTTATAAAAATCAATCCTTGAACAATATATTGAATATTAATATTGAAAAAATGGAATGTAACAGTGAACATTTAAATACTGATGCCAATATTACGGCACCTTTGACAGGATGATACTGCAATAGTGGCTATGATGTCATCAGCTGCTACTTTCTTGCTTTTAGCAGTTGCCATAGAAGTGGCAGAAGAAGAATCAAACCCGACACGAAAAAGCTGAATTAAAGATTTCAAAAAATCGCGAAAGGGAGTTGGCAATATCCAAAACCTTATGAAACACCTGAAGCCATACTCATCCGACTATAAAAGTTTTTTACGAATGGATGAAGACTCTTTCAATTTTATTTTATCAGTGATCAGGCCAGAAATTGAAAAAAATACGCTTATGAGGAATGCCATTTCACCGGAGGAAAAATTGTCCGCTACCTTGCGATTTTTAGCAACGGGAGAAAAATTTATTGAATTGGACTCTAATTCTACATTGTCCAAATCATTCCTGGCCGAAGCAATTATAGAAGTATGTGAAGTTATATTTAAAAATTTATAAGACATATTTTTAAAGGTAAATTACATTTAAATTATCCAATATTAAATAAATTAACAGAAAATAATATTTCGTTTCAGGTTCCGAGAACCGAAACAGCTTAGGTGCCCTCGATGGGAAGCACATAGCATTCCGACCATCAAAAAAAATGTCCGCCATTATTTTATAATTATAAGGGGTATCATAGTATTGTACTACTTGTCCTTGCAGATGCCTATGCCAGATTTATTTTTATTTGCGTTGGCTGCAATGGCAAGATTAGTGATGGTGGTGTGTTGCAACGCTCAAATTTCATGTATATTTAAAATCAACCTGAGAAATATTTGCCGCCGAAAAATTAATTGGAAATTCAAGGTTATTGCCACATATGTTCGTTGCTGATAATGCCTTCGCCTTAACAGAAAATATGTTAAATCCATACCCATTCACAGCTACGGACGGATGTAAAAAAATATACAATAGCCTATTAAGCAGAGCTCGGCATAATATTGAACGTGCTTTCGGAATATTGAGCAACAAATTTCAATTTTTTGAAGCACCAATAAAATTACACCAGGAGAAAGTTAAAAAAATTGTGCAGTGTTGTTGCGTGCGTACTGCACAATTGTTTAATAACCAGAAGCCGTGAGTGCGCCGATGAAGCTAAAAGTTTCAGATCCCAACAGTTAGATCACGCTGTTTCAATTCAAAAACTGGCGAAGCTGTCCGTCAAAATTTAATGGAGTATTTTAATAATGAAGGGGCCATATAATTCTTACTTATTATTTATATGTATATAAGCCTAATAACAAAAAATTTATAGATATATTGTCAATTAAAAAAAATTAAATATATAATTTTTATGTATGGAACTTACTTTTAGTGTTTTACTCTCAGTTTCTTTCTAAGGTGGTTTTAGTTTTGTGTGAAGTAATATACATATAGAGAATTTTGTTTTAGAGTAAGTAAAACATTTAATTATTTGCTATTAATTCATTTTCAGTAAAAGTTAAATTCAATTTTATTTTTAATTACAATAATTATTTACTTAGTCGCGAAACTCAACCTTTTCAATATAATCAAACGCGTTTTCCTTTGCCAACTTAAGTATATTTTTTGATGGTGTAGTTTCTTTAGGTATGTTAGCTTGTTTTATTATTTTATTATCTAATATTTCAATTTTATTTTTAAAAGTTGAACCTGAGAAACAATTAGGACATTTTTGATACTGTTTTGGTACTCTCAGTGGAAAATAGAAGCATAATAGAATAAAATAGAAAGCATTTCGACCAACTCTTTTGCATTTTGGTGGTTGGTTTGGCTCTTGGATTTTGACTTTTGGCGTATACAGCAAAATCGATCGTCTTTTAATTTCATAAATTTTAATTAAGATTTGGTGTTTCAGTTTCGAACACTTTTTTAGAAGAATCGGTGCCATCTACTACTCCAATCTGAAAATATAAAAAACATAAATAAAACAGAACATCAATTTCTATCTACAAAATTAACGTTCGATCAACTTACATACTCTACATCTATGTACTCGTATATTCGATGAACTTTCTTCTGAGTCATTGCAATGCATTAAAAACCAAAGTTCATCCATCGTAACACCACAATCTGGGTGTGTAAACATCGTCAGCACTTGTCCCGCTTTTTTCCACTTAATAACTTTCGATTTTCCTCGGGACAGCTGGCTTTGTAGCGTTCTAATTTTGCTTTTAATTGATTGCAAAGTGACACAAAGTGCAGTTTAATTTTTATAATTTCACTTAAATTGCCATTAAATGTCTCACTACGCTTGGATTTATTTGTTAAATGGATATCCAGCGGGTTTGTAACGGAATTTTATTCAGTTCCGTTATCAACCCAAACATCAAATTTTAACATACGGCATAACCTTCGAGGTGATACCTCAAATTCTACCAAAAGAAATTACCATGCCGTATTTCGCATTGTTATTGGTTGCTTATGTTACTCAGATTACTGTATATATCCATGCAGTAGGTGAATAAACGTAAACCATAATAATATATAATGCAACATTATCAATTTATTTTTGCATCGATATGTCTTGAGGTAAATGGCTTGAAAAAAAAAAAACTTTGCTATTGAAAATACCTACAATTGCACCTTTCGATCGATTGATTTTTTGTTGATGTAAATAAATTTTCGCGCGTGCATTGAGTAAGCGAAAATCAATGTCACGTTGTTGTACGTTTGTGCGTTCGTACATTTTGATGAATGTACAATAATTTGTTTTCAATTTTTGGTATAAAATGTACAACGGAAAGAAAGAAGGGAGAGTTGCGTGCTAGACAGTCAGCCGTGCAGCTGTGTTTAGAAGAGGTAGAGAGTTCAGTTTCTTTTTGGTTAATTTCCTGATATCTAAAATAAAATGCGTTTGTTAACATGTGTAAAATTTAGTGAAATACAATAATAATTTTAAAAAAAAAAAAGTATAAATTAATCTGAAATAAATTTAATTAAGAAAATTGGATGTGTTTATTATCTCGTGATACTATACAGTGTTCATTAAGTTACATAAATAAATTGATGTAATCGGGGAATAAATCAAATCAAGTGCCAATAAATGTGAAATATCCAAAAAATTCGTTTTGTGGGAGTGTTGCAAGTTTGATTTATTTTTGACACCAAAGAAAATTTTTGTTCATTAATTTAAAAATTTAAAATAAACGTTAGTGAAATACATACATTGAAAGACTGATCCGGGAGGTAAATTAAAAGTGCGAGTTTTTAGTCTAGTGCTTTGCAGACTAAATTTTCTTTTTTTTTGGTAAGTATGATTTTAGTGCAGTAGAGATACTAACCATTCTAATCGTGGCGAGGTTCCTTAGTTGCTTCTAGCAAAGCTGAGTCTTGCTAGAAGCGAGGGCATCGAAAGTAACCCTGCCCATAGGCGGGACACCCTCTTTCTGCTGAAGACCTCCTCCACGCCATTAAACCACTAATCGTTAAGCTTCTCTATTAATATTTTTTTTGGTGAGTATTTCTTAGGGTAATTATGTTACCCTAAGAAACCAGAATTAACAACCGTGGGTAAAACATCCGCTTGAAATATGTAGGACCCGCCAGTTTTGGGTCTGAGGACCCCACTTTTCATTTTTTTTCAACCTTTAGATGGTAAATATTAGGCCATCTTTCTCTTTCTCTTTTGTTATTGTGCGGTAATCTAGGTCCCGCATTTCGTCTAACCCCAAAAACCCACGACCACATCCCCTACAAGACTGAGCTGCGGGAATCAAAGCCGCACATGGGGTTAGTGCATGAAATGCGGACAAATTTCTTTAGCGTTAGGGTATACGGTCGTAAGACGGTGAACTTAGCGTTACAGTGGCGCCCAAACGGGGCCATAATTCGGCCCAAAAATTCTGGTAACAAATACCACAATAAGTCTAAGAAATTCAATTGAGGATCCCCTCACACTCTCGTCTAAATTAATATTCGACATTACTTTTTGGATAATGTTCAAAAATTGTTAAATACTTCTAAATAAAATTTAAATCGGTTTAAAAAACAGTGTGCTTGGTTTTTATCATTGTTAGATGTAAATTTCTATCGATACGAGTATGGCAGCGGCAAGCCTGACCTAATACGTGGTGGGTCATACGCGTACCGACAGAGATTGATGATAGTTGAGTTTCTATGCTAGATCCCCGAATGGATGGTTTATCCGTGGCATGTCCCAACCCGCACTCCGGGGGATAAACCAACATTCGTGGTAGTTATAGGAGTTTAAGAATTCATCTAATGTGGTGGGAAGGCTGGAGCATGCGTTGATAACCGAACTCAAAAAATAATCCAGTTGTACGGTTTTCTGTACCGTGTACAACAACCAGTGGTGCAACGGATGTTAGTAAGGGTGAAAAGGGTTTTTCCTTGAAACAATGTGCATCATCTCTTTCCTTGCCGAGTGATAAGACCGGGGGTATTAAGAGCTGCACATTTCTCAGATACTAAAACTACTTTTCCGCATCCTAAAGTAAGTTGCACGACTGTCACTAAATTTTCCTACGGTTTGATTCCACAATGGTTATAAGAAATTATTACGAGTTGTGGCAAATTTTATTATTCAAAATATGGATTTCCAACAAGCAGTGTATAGTTAGGTTATTGCGCAAATTCCACTTTGTCGTTTCATTTAAAATTTATCATCCTCCGGGATGGGGTTGCCAGTCCTCCCATTGCTAGTTGTAGGCGCGTTCAGGGTATAATGTGTTTAGCTGTCCAATCCGGTTTTCTATCAGTGAACGGATATTGATGAGGTTTCGGACATAAGCTAAACACTATTATACCACACACTGTTGAAATCCTTGGTGATAACCGGCGTGTTATCATCCCCAATAGACAGCAATAGCAGCTGTTGTTAGAGGCCTGCAAAGGTCTCATCAACATCAGTTGACTTACATGGTAACGTTTTTGTCACCCATGTAGGTGAGCTCCTCTGCTGAGTTCAGGGTAAGACTGCCAGCTGCAGAAAAGGGGACAACAAACCTGCCATGGTCTATTGGGTACCATAAATGTCATCTGTTTCCAAGTTCACCATAGCAGCGAGGATCACCTTGTATGTCAGGTTAAGACTACCGCTGCATCAAAGGGAACAAGGAAATAATTTCATCAAAATTTCAATTTCAATGCCTTTATCTTATCCTTATTTTTATCCAAGTTGGCGGAATCTATTCATTGAAGGGGGATATTACCCATGGTTGTTATTGATTTCATTTGAATTTTAAATTAATGTTTTTGATCAGTTTAGTTTAGTTTAGTTTTCTTTAGTGGAAGGTTTTGTTTTGAAAAATGAAGGTAGAACATCTAGACAGTGACGAGTTCTTAATCGAATGTGAATGTCGAAAGATCCCCGTCGTGTCTTACCATAAAGCGGCTCTCGCTTTGAAAAGAGAATTGGTGGAAGAACAGGTGAACCTTAAGGGGAATAATCTTGTTGTACATGAAACTGCAGTCAGATCTCCTAAACAAGAAATAGTGACATGTTTTCACAAGCTGGAAGGTGTCAAACATTTGTTCCGCCAAGTAACGAATGGAGTTATTACGGCGGATGAGCAATTGCCAGTGGTGTCAACAAAGTTGCTACACATTCAAGGTAGATTAGATCGTATCCGGCTTACACTCCCTTTACAAGAGATAATCAATGAGATGATCTTGGCTGTAAGGGATCTGTGGGAATTACTAGCATTTATAAAAGTAACCGATAAGTTACAAGTAGCTGCAAGACGCTTATATTATTTGAAAATCATCTCAGATGAATCTAGGGCGAAATTAGATCTGGAGAAAATTGCACATAGCCAAAACTCATTACACTCGAACCCTTCGCGAAGGAATTATTTTAAAGATGAACGAACACGTAAGCAAAATGCACGGATAGTTCAAAAATTAGATCAAAACCAACGTGTGTGCAAAAATTTGAGGGCAGAGGCATTTTACGAACAACCGTCTATGCGCAAGACGGAAGTGGACGTTGAATCGTCGTCAGCCGAAAGAATTGGTCGATTAACTCAACATAAAGTAAGTAGAGAATCATCACCTAAAGCAGCACAAATAACATGTTCATCGGCAATAGAACAATGTACATCACGCACCTCCAAAAATGAAACCCTAGCTAACTTTGAAGGGGAATTTTCCAAAAGGTTTTCTTTGGAATATTTTAAAGATAAAAAGAACGGTCGAGTTAGAGATAAAAGGTTAATAATCAGAGGTAAATGTAAACTACAGATAGGAAATACCATCAAATCGATCGAAATCATTTCAAGTCCACCAGCTAAGGTAATTAAATTATCGACGACTTTCCTTTCTGATTTAATCAAGGTTACTTCGTCAATGACTTACCATTTTTACATAAATCCTTTGAATTTAGTACTAACAACAAAATATCTTAGATGTTTACCACCAAACATTCTAATGTTAGAATCAAGGCCAGGTGCAATTAAAGTGGGTTCAATTTCCACAACCAAGGACCGTCAATTAATTTGGCAAAAATTTAATAAATCTAATTCACATTCCTACAACAAACATAGTGATAAAGAAGTGTTCCCGGTAGTTCAAGCTGATTCGTTAAGAAGCAGGGCTAATTTTAGAGTAATGAAAAACATCCAAAAAAGGTTAAAGTTAATGGCCAATAACGTTATAACCGCCGCAGTATTACAATCGACTCCGAACTTTCGAAATCGGAAGTGGCATTGTGAGACTGAGCACGGCATTAGGGCGTTATTGGACTATGTGAAACTTACGTCCGTTTACGAAGTGTATTACAACTGGAAATCGCTAGTGAAAACTTTATATCGAAATTGGAAGCGCCGCCGTAGAAAACAGACGCATACGCCATCCACTTTCCCATTAGACCATCTATGTATAATTGGGCATTTACATAGGTGATGTAACGGTAAAGTGAAGATCGGTATTCCCCGCGCGGTTAGAGGATACCGGTATTAGTTTAAGAGAATTGAGTTAAATGAGAGAATGAGGCTGACTCAATTTAGTTACTACAGTTGTTCTTCTGTGGAAGTAAAATTGATTTGGCGCCCTCCTCTCATGATAGTTAGAGTAGTAGCTAAGTTAATATATTTTACACAAATTTTATATAAATCGATATAAACTAACTTAAGATTAAGGAAAGGATGAGGTTGACCCAATCACATTCCATGCACATGGTTCAGCAAAGTGGGATTGGGTTAGCGCCATTCATCAGCACAACGGTCTTATGCTTGTTATCTCATGTCTAGAAATGGGTATTTTCAACTGGTGTTTGAGGCTAACGACGATACTGGTGGCAGCAGCGAGTCTGAGCAATCAGGGTTTGCAGTTCCAAGAGTTTCAGACTGAGCCGGGTATATACTTTGCTGAGGAAGGTAGGGCCAAACTGTCCACCAAAATTTGTACCATAGTGGGGTACTATAACTTATCAAGCTACTGGAGGGAGTGGGAGCACATGAGGCTAACACAAGAACATCTCCGAGCGACATGTGCAGAAAACGCCAATGCGACCGGGTACGTTAGACATTGCGAGGCGTTGTTAAGTCCGATAGCTTACTTGATGGACCAAATCGAGGATAGTAATAGGCTTCTCCAAGCACGCCACGGACAGAAAAAGAGGGCTCCATTGGATTTCCTCGGAGATTTAGCAGGGGACATAATCGGAGTGTTGGGCCAACGGGATGCTCAGAGGTATCAGGAGCAAATCAAACACCTGAATACCGGTGTACTAAAAACACAAACCATGCTCCAACAGCAAATGCATGTATTAGATTTGACCGGAAACATTATCCGTAAGGAGCATGAGGCAATGGAAAAGCATTATCGGGTAATCCAGGAGGAAATCGAGTCTGTGATGGTGCATGAAGAGTATATGGACGTGTTATTCCAGATATCTGCGGCCATTTGGATGTATAAGGATGTCCAAGGAGACCCGATAGATATACTCTCGGATGTACATCATGGGAGAGCAAGTGTGCGATTGTTACCTCCTTCGCAGTTTGCAAAACAACTATGGGAGATAAGTAAGCAGATCCCCACGAACCTGCAAGTTCCCAGTTCAAGAGCACACTGGATCACGGTAATTTGCCAAGCAGGAGGACCAACGTACAAGATAGAAGGTCAAGAAGAGCATTGTGAAATGGCGTTGCTGTCACATGCCAATGAGCAACCGAGCCGATGCCCCATAAGAACAGCACTACCTTCGACTTATATTCACCCATTAAAGGATAACCGGTGGATCATGGTACTACCACGCGAAGTAGTCTTTGATTTGGAATGCCAGGAACAATCTCAGGCAGTGCCTATGAACGGGAGCGGAATTCTATCACTAGAGCCCGGCTGTAGTTTGAGGGGGGCCTCGGTGGTCATTAAGGCCACGACTACTTACAAAACAGTAATCCGTGCTGATGTTGTTCCAAGATTCAACCTCACGCAGAAAACAGAGAGGCGTACCTTAACATTCCCCGCCAATGCGTTAGAGGTCGAGGTGTCCGAACTACAGCAAACCATCCAAGAACTAAAAAGAGAGGAACCGTGGGCCCAGGTCAATTGGCATCACATCGGGAACTATACTGGCACTGGGGCGGTTTTGGTACTAACCTTAATTCTGTTACTCTTGGGATGCAGACTCTGGAATAGACCGTGGAGACAACGGGGACCAATAAGACAACGGCCAACACCACGGGAAGGCGGAAACCAGGCTGAGGGGGCGCAGGGAAACCTGATCTGATAACAAGGATAGGACGTAGGGTTAGACATTTAATGCTTATTGGTAGTAATAATTAGTAGCCCATAGTTATAATTTAGATATTTAGATATAGGTTAGGTGTTTAATTTAGACAGCCCGGCACTGAGACTAGCTCAGGGTGTGGGAGTTCCCCACGTGGGATGTAAGGAAACTGAATTTCTACTCCTGTCCTCCTTTCATTAGGGCATGAGATCCCTTTTCATCTCAGGGTTTGGGTTTTCCCCACGCTGTAACGGAATTTTATTCAGTTCCGTTATCAACCCAAACATCAAATTTTAACATACGGCATAACCTTCGAGGTGATACCTCAAATTCTACCAAAAGAAATTACCATGCCGTATTTCGCATTGTTATTGGTTGCTTATGTTACTCAGATTACTGTATATATCCATGCAGTAGGTGAATAAACGTAAACCATAATAATATATAATGCAACATTATCAATTTATTTTTGCATCGATATGTCTTGAGGTAAATGGCTTGAAAAAAAAAAAACTTTGCTATTGAAAATACCTACAATTGCACCTTTCGATCGATTGATTTTTTGTTGATGTAAATAAATTTTCGCGCGTGCATTGAGTAAGCGAAAATCAATGTCACGTTGTTGTACGTTTGTGCGTTCGTACATTTTGATGAATGTACAATAATTTGTTTTCAATTTTTGGTATAAAATGTACAACGGAAAGAAAGAAGGGAGAGTTGCGTGCTAGACAGTCAGCCGTGCAGCTGTGTTTAGAAGAGGTAGAGAGTTCAGTTTCTTTTTGGTTAATTTCCTGATATCTAAAATAAAATGCGTTTGTTAACATGTGTAAAATTTAGTGAAATACAATAATAATTTTAAAAAAAAAAAGTATAAATTAATCTGAAATAAATTTAATTAAGAAAATTGGATGTGTTTATTATCTCGTGATACTATACAGTGTTCATTAAGTTACATAAATAAATTGATGTAATCGGGGAATAAATCAAATCAAGTGCCAATAAATGTGAAATATCCAAAAAATTCGTTTTGTGGGAGTGTTGCAAGTTTGATTTATTTTTGACACCAAAGAAAATTTTTGTTCATTAATTTAAAAATTTAAAATAAACGTTAGTGAAATACATACATTGAAAGACTGATCCGGGAGGTAAATTAAAAGTGCGAGTTTTTAGTCTAGTGCTTTGCAGACTAAATTTTCTTTTTTTTTGGTAAGTATGATTTTAGTGCAGTAGAGATACTAACCATTCTAATCGTGGCGAGGTTCCTTAGTTGCTTCTAGCAAAGCTGAGTCTTGCTAGAAGCGAGGGCATCGAAAGTAACCCTGCCCATAGGCGGGACACCCTCTTTCTGCTGAAGACCTCCTCCACGCCATTAAACCACTAATCGTTAAGCTTCTCTATTAATATTTTTTTTGGTGAGTATTTCTTAGGGTAATTATGTTACCCTAAGAAACCAGAATTAACAACCGTGGGTAAAACATCCGCTTGAAATATGTAGGACCCGCCAGTTTTGGGTCTGAGGACCCCACTTTTCATTTTTTTTCAACCTTTAGATGGTAAATATTAGGCCATCTTTCTCTTTCTCTTTTGTTATTGTGCGGTAATCTAGGTCCCGCATTTCGTCTAACCCCAAAAACCCACGACCACATCCCCTACAAGACTGAGCTGCGGGAATCAAAGCCGCACATGGGGTTAGTGCATGAAATGGGGACAAATTTCTTTAGCGTTAGGGTATACGGTCGTAAGACGGTGAACTTTTAGCGTTACAGGTTGTACAAGCAGTGGCATTTGCGGAGTTCTCCGATTAAAGCCAATGTGTGTTGTCTACTCCAATTGTATAAACCAGTTTGTGACTGTCATACTTTCCGACATAATTATGTATATTTTTAGTTTCTTCTTTTCACTTCAACAAATAAATTAGAATGAGTGCACGAAAAACAACCGGTGTGAAGTGCCTAACAAAAAATAACATACAAACCAAATTATATGTGTTGGTACCACTGAATATTAAATTCTTATTAGAATAAATTGAGTGTGATTTATTACACTGTAAAATTATTCTCCGAATGAAGTATATTTAAAAATTAAAATTTTTAAAATGAAAATTATTCGAAAATACAAAATATTAATGAAATACAATGATTATTAAAACAGATAAGAAAAAAACAAATTAAAATCAAGTGAGAATTAGTTAACAATTAAATAAAAATAAAAGCTATAACAGAAAAAATATCAGAATTATTTATTGAAATTTCTCGATCAAAATACTGTGTATTTTATCAATCTGGGCCAATAACAAGCCACTTCCAGAGATTAGGGCAAGATACCACTACATAGGTTAAATTGGCCTGTCTCTAAAGAACATTTTATAAGATAAAAGATTTTTCCTAGCGAAGAAAATCCAAGCATGTTTAATAGCAATTTTCCACCATGCCTCTTGTGCTTTTTATTAGTCTGGGCTTGTTATTGGCCTCGACTGATAAAATACTCAACATTAACTGTGGAAAATTGCTATTAACAAGGTTACATTTTCTCCGCTAGGAAAAATCGTATACCGGAAAATGTTCTCTATAGATAGGTCAATTCAACCTATATAGTGGTATCTTGCCCTAATCTCTGGAAGTGGCTTGTTATTGGCCCAGATTGATAAAATACTCAATATTTTGAGTGAAAATTTTCAATAAAGATATTTGATATTTTTTTTTGTTAAAGCTTTAATTTTATTTATTTGTTAAGTTTTTTTTAAGTTATTTAAATATTTCTTTAATATCGTTTGTATTTTTATCCTTTTTATATTTTATTATGTAAGTTATGAATTTATTTAATATAATAATAATTTTTAATAAAAATTTTACTAATTTGCATTTATAAAATATTAACAGTTCAAATCACCAACACTAAAACAATTCAATATGGCGGCTATTGGAATCTATTTGGATTCAATAAGAATTGTATCTCCGCCATGTTTTCCAATTGGAACCGTATACGTATACGTGTTATTTTTTGTTACAAACGTCACGGGCTCGAGAAACAAAAGCTAAATCCGAAAAAATTTTGTTTGTTTTTATTTGTGTTAGTAACTAACAACTCGTTCATCGCTAAAAGTTTTGTTGAAAATTTAACAACAGAAATATCTCCACTCCAACGTAGTTTGTAGGCAAAGAGGTAACGAGGATCGAGGAAATGAAATGATGTAATGCATACTCGTGTGAAAAAGCCCATTAAAACTAACGAACGTGCATTTCGACGGATTAAGCAAAGTTTTGTACGGCGATGTCGATTATCTGTTTTGGCAAATGGTGGACACTTCGAACTCTTATTATAATATTTAAAATTAATGAAAACAAAATATTTCATTCATTTTGTTTTATTTCTGCCAAAGCATCGATTTTAGGAATCGAAATTTTGTTAAGTGTATTTTTAATAAACACGAATTACTTTGTGAAAAAAATTATAAAAAACATTATGTTGTGAATAGCCCGATGTGTGATACCATTTTAAAATTTGCATTAGTGTGACAAATAGTGGGTGGACTTTCTGTAGTACATTATTTTCCCGCTGACGACACTTAAATATCAACAAAAAATTTTGAGGAACAAAGAGACTTTACGAAACCATTGTTTTTATTTGACAGAAGATAATATAGGCTGCAAAAATGATATTTTTGGAAAAGCACACTCTTCTAAATCGCATTAAAACAGAAACTAAAACAAAAGCACTCTTGATTTTTTAAACTAATTTTTTGGTGGGTGCGCATGCGATTTCTCTTAAAAACACTAAAAGTGGAATAACTTTTGCACCATCAAGATTCGAAAAAACTTTGCTTGCCTTATGCCTTTGCTTGCCGCTTTATGGTCCAATTCTGGGACACCCTGTATAATACATAAAATTTTACATGTATAGAGTAAACCTAATTGGTTATTACTTTGAGCATTTTTATGATATTTTTTTATTAAATTACTAGTTATGTACATACAACATAATAAAAATTCATAAAGTTTATTTAATAAAATATAAATAAAGAACTTAAAAAATTTAAAAGTGTAATTCAATGTCATTAACTGGATATTTTACAAAACACAAAAATGAATTTCAAGAGGAGGATCAGTTTAATATTTTATTTTTTGCAATAATCATTCGCCGGCCAAAACGGGAAAATTATTTTTATTTTTTTGAATGTAATTTTCAATCAAAAATATTCAATCATGAGGAAAATTTAAAATAATAAAGTTCTAATGTTACGCATAATAATTCCAATTGTTATTATAATAATTTTTTTTCTTGCTTTTTTCACTTTTAATTGAACTGAAAATAGAAAAAAAATATTTTCCTTTTATTACAATATAGATTTTCTAATAAAAAATAAATTTATTTGTGTGTGTGTGTGTGTTGGGTTGAACCAATCATGATAACCTTTAAAAATCGAAAGAAAATAAATTAAAATAAGAAGTTACATATTTTTCGATATTTTCAATTAGATGTTTTTTTTACTTTATTATTATTATTTTATAAATTGTTTAAGAAAGGCAAAATGAAAAATATTACAAAGAACAAAAAAATTATAATATTCAATTGGATTGAAAAGGGTTAATAATTGATTGAATATTCAGATTAATTTTTGGTATACAGAACGTTTTTTTTATGCTGATCTCTGTTAATTTCTCTTATTTCGTTTTTTTAATTATAATCAACATGGGAAATTGGTGATGGTTTTATTTTAATAACATTCATTTAAGCGATTGATATTTAACTGTCATCAGGAATCAACAAATTTATTATTTTTATGGTGTATAAGTCTATTTGGTTGAAAAAGGTAAATAGGATATTACTGTCAGACAGTGTTCTTAAATCAATCCATATACAAACAAAACTGTCACAGTGCTGTCTAAAGCGTTCATACGAAATAGTAAATAACGCGTAGATAGTCATTACTATTTGAAGACTATTGAGCAATTAATTATATGTGAACTATTGCAAGTGGTGCCACTAGTGTGGTCGTAAAGTGTTAATGTAAAAAATTTATATTAGTATATGAATATTCATCTGTTCTTCTTCGTGATTGACGCGACGTGTCTTGAAGCGGTTTGGCAGTCTCAACAATGGTCTTTCAGATAACTCGGTCCGTAGTAAGCGACATACACGATAAATAAGTGTTTGAAGATTCCGTTAACATCGTTCGTCCGTCGATTAAGAGGCTCCACATGGCCTGTCTCCATTGATGCCAAACTTAAGCCTTGATTAATTATTACTGTTAGTAATTACTCTTTAGGTTGTAAGACTAAGCGTTGTTAGACTAGTGCAGTCTAAATTACCACTAGCTAAAAATAAAAAGCATCACACTCGCTCCCGCACTCAAAGCCAATCAAATTTCGTGCAATGCTTTATGCTTCGCCTACTAGTTCCGCACTCGAGTTGAAATATTTTTATCTTTGTTGTTGTTTTAATAGTACGATACCATGGTATTTTTCCAAACTAACTTCCGATATCATGTACGCAGTCTTAATAATTTTTTTTATTTCTGTTGTTTCTACTTTCTCTAGCACAGACCAATTTTGTATGTTATACCAGTTGTCATATTTTGTTTTGAGTTCTGAACACCAGAGTTTATGATTGATAAATTCAACAACCATTATTCCGCGGCTGGCGGAACCAGATACATTATCTACTAATTTGATGTATCGTCATTGTTGTGGTTTAGTAAGGTTCCTAATTTCTGATACTCTGTTGGCAAGCTTTCTACTATTTCCGGTTATCTTCTGGTATCTATGACAACACTATGCTTGAATCGGTGCATGCGATACTTCTTTCAGAAACTTGGTCAACAGAAGATTGCCGTTTAGTTCTAGCCCCATGGTAATGTTAATTTGATTTTATGAAATGGACGATTTGTAAAATTTGAAATTTTTGTTTTTCCTTAAAATCCACCCAATGTGAAGCTGTGGTATGGAGAGCTAATTCATGCCAGCTTAGGTCCATGAGACACATCTTGTGCATCATTATCTTTGGTGTTATTATTACTGGTGCTAGCCATTCCAGAGAATTAACTAGCTTAGCAGTCGTGGGGAGGATATTTCGCTTCGTGAGCGGGTCATTGTGCATTGATAGGTCTATATTAAACTCAAATCATACTCATGAGGGTTCCAAATAGTTCAAGAGGTTGTTTGATTTGGTTGATTTCAATTTTATGTGATTCTGCAAATTCTTATTATCTACATGATTAAAAGTTCGGTTTGCTTGCTTGTCTATTTTCTTTAATTGAACCCTCCTCTTTGAAGAAGATCAGTTAGTAGGTTTTGAATGGTTAGCACTTCTTTGACTGTATCGCAGCCTATCATGAGATCATCGACGTAAAGGTATGTTTGTAGCACTTTCAGATCCGCCGAAATATTTTCTCTATGTCGGCTATGATGACATACTTATGCTTTCGCCATCTCATTACGGTATGCCAAAGATTTTGTTGTACTTTTGGACCCAAATATACATTGATTGTGATCAATACTAATCTTTGTGCTCGGTGGCCATCATAAGTCATGATATCTTCGGCAATTTTTTGGAAAATAATTTCTGGTACACTATTTGAAATCTATTTCGAAGTGGTTCCTTCCTAATTCTACATTTGGTCCATACCAGGCCATTATAGTACCTGCTTATCTCGACTTTTTGTTTTTGTAATTCCTAAATGGGAATCATACAAATAATCAAACAGTTTGTTGTCTGTAAAATTTTTAGAACTACTAAACGATTTCCCGAAATTGGTACCTCACGTTTGTTACTTGGTCAAGTTTTTATACATACGCATCAAATTCTGTAATTGCTCGTCAGTCCTACCTAATTATCTGATCTCCTTATATGGTCCTGATTTTCATGTAATCGCTGTGCAAACGAGTATTTATCTTCCTTTTCTTCGATACGGTGACGTATCTGATTTTGATGTCGTCTTACATCGCCTTTATCCGTTGACACAACGTACATCTTATTTGCCAATTGGCGAATTACAGTTCCACTGACCTACTTTGGCCCTCGCGCTGCAAAACCTCGCGCGAATACCGCCCGGTTTAAATTAAATTTCGCCGCGTTCTGTGTTTTAGTTCTTGATCGAAGTGGATCATCAATGATAACGCCGTTTTAGGTTGACGGCCGTGCATTTTCTCAGCCGGAGATTTGTCCATCATGCGGGCCCGGCGAGAAACGATAGGTGCTGAGAAATGTCAAGAATGCGTGATCGCTTGAGTCATCCTTGTTTAACTTTTTCTCATTGCGCCCTCGAAAGTTCGTACTAACCTCTCTGCTTCTCTGTTTGATGCAGGATGAAACGGCGCTGTCCTAAGATGCTGAATTCCATTCTGATAACAAAATTCGAAGAATGTACTCGATCTAAACGCGGTATCGTTATCACTCAAGATAGTGTCCAGCAAACTCTCAATTGCAGTGATGTCGTGCATTTTAACGACATACGGATACCGAGAGAATGCATCCAGTCCTCTCCTAAGGCTTCCCTGCTTTTGGGCAACTTTTGAATTCTCTAGTGGCCGCCGATGATATCTCCTGGCAAACTGGGGCAACATTTGATCATTGCCTCGAAATCTTCATCTATCCGTGGCCACTAACAATAACGGTGAGTCATTTGTTTGGTACGTACCACAACCCCATGACCTTCAGGTACCATTTTCAGCATTGACTTGCGTAAACTGGCTAATGCAATTACTCTAGTATAGTCAGTCTGAAAAAGTAAAACATTATTAAAAACGGATATAGAATTCTATCTTATACCAATGTATTCGAATCTGCTCGTCTTTGATGACATCTGGCCATCCTTCTTTTACGAAAGTTCTAATTTATGACACAACTTTGTCTTGGGCGGTACAAGTTGCTATTGTCCCATGATCGATCGAAAAATGATCAAGTTCTTCGGTGTATAACCGATTGATCTCCATCATGCCCTTGCCTCTAACGAATTGGTCATCCGAACCCATGGGTAATCTGGAACATGCGTCAGCATTGGCGTGCTTAGCAGTTGGATGGAACTGCATTGTGTACGTGTACATTATATCTCATTAGGAAGGAAAATGTCCCATCGTTGCAACCGATTTGTGTCACCGATGGTAACTGATTATTTGGACGGAAAATTGACATTAATCGATTAAGATTAACTCAAACTGGCGTAGATAAAGATATTGGTGAAATTTCCGGCATCGAAAAATTATTAATAGCGCCTCCTTCTCTACCTGACTATACCGCATCTGGTGTTTATCCAGGGTTTTGGAGGCGAAGGCTATGGGTTACTCGGAACCATCGGGGTACAAATGCGATAGCACGACCGGAATGACGTACTGTGACGCATCCATCGCTAACACGAGAGGGTAGTCTCTTCGATAATGCACTAGTTTAGCTGCTTCGACGATGCATTGTTTTATTTGGTGACACGAAACTTTCTATTCCTTTAACCACCGGTATATTGGACGTCCTTTTTCGGAGTTTATTTAAAGGTGTTGAGAACTGCGTGGTATTCGGAATAAATTTGTTATAATAGTTCACTTTAGCAAGGAATGCTTGCAGTTCCTTTAAATCTTTTGGACGGGGCATCTGTTCGATTGCCTGAAGGCCTTTGTGGTGAGACGAATTCCCGCTCTATTGTTTGACCAACAAATTCAACCTCGGTCTGAAAAAATTTACATTGCAAATTGACCCTCAAACTTGCCGCATTCATTCGTCGAAGAATTTCCTCTAAATTCTGTAAGTGTTACAGATAGCTGGGATACATGCGCCATACTACATGTGAGTTGCTCGATGAATTTTTGAAAAATAGCTGGTGCACTGGCAACCCCGTGTGGCAATCACTGATCATCAACTGCTTGGACTCATCATCCAACTCGAAAAATAAATAAGCGACGCTTAAATCAATCTTGGAAAACTGCTTCTGACCTTAAAGACGGTGAAATAATTCTTCTACATGAGGTATCGGGTACTGTTCGATACATAACTGAGGATTCACCGTAACAATGAAATCTCCACAAATACGAACAGTATTGTTTGCTTTCTGTACTACAATGGGAGCGAACCATTGCCTGAACTGAACAGGCTTGATGACATCCAAGACCTCCAATCTAACGAGATCTCTTTCCTCACGATGACATCTGATCGAAGGGAATTGGAAGTGTTTTGAAAAATGTAGGCGCGAAGTTCGGTGTGATCTAAGGTTGGCTCGAATACTTTTCCAAATTTCTGGCACAGAACATCTATTTTGTCTTGCCACTCGATCGCACCAACAAAACCCTCTTCTAACTGAAAATTATATTTGGAATTTTTGAACCGACATTGGTTGAACCAATCCATTCCGAAAATGTTCGCCCCATTTGTATCTTGGTATTTAGCTACGACATCAAAGTACCACGAACTGGAATGTCAACATTGCCGTACGCTTTCACGACTGTATTGACTTGACTAAGCTTTGGTTTAAGTAGTTGGTTGTAACCGTCCTTTCCAATCATGGACACCGAGGCACCCGTATCTACCAGCAATTGTAAAATGCTTCCATTAATTTCAATAGAATTTACTTTCCAAATTGCCGAAGTTGGAGCGCTGCATCTTGATCCAAACTGGACATCTGTTCTCTAACCATCTCCAAAGAGTCAATTGATGAAACGTTAGATAAATCGGACTGGACTAAAAACGACCACGTACTCACATTGTTCTCTTCAGGATCTACCGAATACACATATCCATTTGATTGTCTACCCCCTGTTCTATTTCTTGATTTGGAACTGTTTCTTACTCTACCTGTCATATAAACGGACCGAATTTATGGCACTTGCGACATTCCACTTTCAGACATCTACACTCGTTCCGCTGATGGTTGACTCCGCATCCATGAGAGGAACGATCTCGGTTGTTCGAACGATTCGGTTCGGATTGTGACTGGCTCCGTGATTTATGTTTTGAATGAGCATTAAAAGTGTTTATTTTCGGGATCGACTCACTCTCCCGTTTCAATATGCTCACTGCCGCTTGTATCTGTTCATATGCATTCGCAACTCGCGCATTTGAATGCGCACGCTACTGGCCTTTTATCTTGTATAAGAACACAATCTAAATCACTTTTTAATGTGTCTGTCTCTATTTCCATCAAAGATTTTCAATACAGGCGCACACATTATTTTTTAAAAGTGCTCTAAGTAGTTCAGCGTTTTTTGTTTGGTTTAAAAGAGAACTGCGAAGGTAATTAATCATACCTCAAATCAATCACCATACTTCCATGGACAATGCATCCACTTTATTTAAATATGCTTTGAATTGGTCTCTGATACTCACGGCATTACTAGTATAATTATTTGAAGCCTACCCGTTTTATTGACAACCATATTTTCTTTTGTCTCCACATTTTCTCTCATATACCCTAGTAACCTTTACTTCGTAGGCAATTATGAAGCGCCACAGTTGCTTTTATTATGGTTAGTACGGTAGGTTTGCTGGTTAGGATAGGCCTTCGATAAATCCGCCACCTACGGAAAGCCCGGAAGTATTCTTAACAGGATAAGGTCGCATGCGATTTTTAATCAACGGAAATGGCTCATCTCCTCTCCAATGAAAACGTAGGGAGTACTCTTTCTTGTCGCGCAGGTTTACCACATTGTAATTGGCATCAGATACTGCAAATAGAACTACACTATGACACCCGTTTGTAATTGAAATATGTAGATCCAAAATTTGCATACATAAACAAATTTATAGTTAAGCTTATAAAATAAATTTATTATAAATAAGAAATAACTTACTTGTGCAAGACTACATATTTGCCGTCCATTGAACCTAAACAGTGGGGGAAGTTTCACTGTTATTGGAAATCTATTGCAATATTCTTCCACATTTGAGATAACGGCTCAGTGAACACCATACCTTTTAAAGAAATATGTATATTACATATTTCTGCTGTTATATTACAATATACTCATATTTGACCAAATATTTACCGAAGTGTTAGTGAATAACGTTGACCAGCACTGTAGAATTTAGCATGCTCTGGGGGGTATTCCAAAAAGAAAATTTCAATCAAAAGAAAATACATGCTCGGCTATTGGATCCATATAGAGAAATATTACAACTAATTACCAGAATTAATGAGACTTTGGTACTCACCTTAGTTCATCCTCAATTCAATAATTTACTTATATCCCATATTCTTTTAATTAATAACGCAATGGATAATTTGAATTTTAAAAATATCATTCATGAATTTTATGACCAAAATAAAAAATGAAAATAAATGAAAAATATAATTAAGAAAATTCAAAAAATTTCAAAAGCTACCTAGCTATATCTAAAACCCTAACCAACTTAACTGGTTAATTACCCGATACCAAATTAAATACCAACGGGTTATTAAAGTATTATAAATAAAATTCTTACTGTGTTGATAGTTGTTGTTGATGCGTAGAATCTCAAAATCGAAGACGTTTTGAACTATAGTGGTGAGTGTGTTGTGACTCGATTTTAAATATTGATGAACGGTTAACTTTTTTTTTGTACAGGATATTTTCTTATTGTTAATTATTATTTGAAAGTTGTTTTCGACTTTTTTAGACAAAATGTTATATACAAATACAATGACATTAACAATGTTTGCGACTATTCAAGTCAGCAAAGCAAAGAGATCATCTACTCATAATATATTTACCACAAAAACTAGAAAATGAAAAAAGAAAATGTCTGTTTCCACAAATTCTCTAAACTGTTCATATCCACTAAATAACAAAAACTCAGTTTTATTTTTGATAATTTCCATAATATTTTTCACAGAGATCCTATTTTTATTTTTATTAAGAAATTAATCAATCCAAAATATTTATTATCAAACGAAAACAAAAATCAAATTAAAAAAATTTGATTGGTGAGCACTCAGATCATCTAATATAATGAACTGATCCGCTCTCCTGTTCCTCGTCTTCTTCTGTCTCGTCTCTGGCTGATTCAATTTTCGGCGAATTATTATTGACTTTTCATCGCCCACGACTCAATTTTACAATAAACAATGCTTTATTATAATAAAGATTATAAAAAATTAAATTAATCCACAGCAATTAAATTTTATTAACATAAATCTCAGACGTATGGTGCTTTCCTCGCACATCCCAACGTTGTAGTGAATAGCCTATAATTGACAGTAACTCATCAAATGCCGCTGTTGTCCTTCGTTGGTAGTTTATGAATGTTTTTCTATCATCTAGTCTAATCTCAGCGACCGATTTTGATAGTATCCTTGTCGTTTCCTATTGCATTTGATTTGATTCACACCAAAACGTCGAGTACAATTTCTCCTTGCCTCATTTTCAACCAAAGACCCTGCTAGCAAATCTCTTAAAGTGTTCTCTTCCCGTGTAAAAATAACGTTTTGTCTTGAGTGTCAAAAACTTAATTAAATATAAAATGCAAAATAAACTGGACACAAAAACAATAAATGGGTTTTTATTGTGAATGGTCGAAAATTTCAGGAAAATGACAATCAAAATAGACGAATTTATCCGCGAATAATTATTCACTTACGTGCCTGTAAGCTTTCACGTGTTCGAAGGAGTTCGAGCGAAATTCTCAATTCTACAGTAAACATATGTAGCTGCGTGCATTTTGAAATCAAAATTTCGATTATACCAAAGCATTGCGTTCAAATAGTTGAAGAACGTTTTTATGGAATAAATAAACTTTTTTCGTTTGAGTGCTATTGGAGAAATCCGTCGAATGAACGAGAATTAGAATATTCACGAGGTTCGAGCGTATTCAAATATGTCAAACGCTAAAAAAATTCTGAAAATATTTACAATCAGGTTTTGGCGAGATAACAGAAGGAAAGAGAATGTGTCTTCTGTCCCAATAAATGAGCACGATATGCTCATCCTAGAACTTGGATTATATTGAAGCACCGATTGCGCTCACTCTTACCGAGAATTTTGATAAAAACATTACTTTTATACATGTCGAGCTTATAAAAGCCTGTACGTATGATCAATTTAATTTTTTCTGAGTGTTTTACCTGCCTAAGGTTCACAGTTACTGCTCTTTTACAACAACCATTTCGGTTTAAATATTAACTCGAAGCTAGCAATGTATGCAGATGTATAGTAAACGATGAATTACCTTTGTGTAAACAATTTTTAGTAGTTATCTTAAATTTGATCATATTGCAATGCTTTTTGATATAAAACCTTAATTTAACCATAATAGTTGATCTGGTTTATCTACCAACAATTTTTGAACCGCAAAATATTTTAAATGAATTATAAACTATCCACTTTAAAAACACACTTAATTTATTAATTATTATATACGATATTAATTACTATTTTGTCTCTCTGTAATAATATTTTCATATAAAGATAGAGATAATCTGTAATATTATTTTTTGGTTTGTTAAAAACAAAATGAAAACAAACAAAAAATTAATTTTGTGTTTGTGAAAAATTGAATACAACAAAATTCTAATCTAAATCCAAAATAAATCACTTAAATTAATTAAAAAATAATTTTTATTTTTAAGTTCGTAATTTTTTGGGGGGTATTTTTTATTTTCTGTTGATTTATCATTTAAAAGCAAATTTTATTAGAAACTATAATGGACAAAATTACAGCAACAATGTTTTATGGGATACATTAGATAAGTTTAACATTTTCTTTGGTTTTTCTTTAATAGACGAACAAAGTTGGGTTCAGTGAAATTAATTAAAGCTTTAAAAGGGCTTTAAGTTTAAATGAAACAAAATTTATCGGATTTTTATTTTTAAGTAT
This sequence comes from Nephrotoma guestfalica, assembly GCA_963691935.1. NCBI lineage: Eukaryota > Metazoa > Arthropoda > Insecta > Diptera > Tipulidae > Nephrotoma > Nephrotoma guestfalica. Next base: position 169,776,937 of record OY829915.1, read on the forward strand.
AATTAAAATTTGTTAGGATTTTGTGTCAACCCAAAGCCAATTAATTTGAATCTATCAAATCTACACTGCAGTTTACTTGAATAGGAACGACCGTTTTATTTCCAATATTTCGAAATCCGTCCGACTTTTTCAAGATTTTATTTTACAAAATCATGGCAAAATATTTAATTAACAATAACTTAGTGTGCCAGAAACATTTTATTTTATTTTGTTTTTTTTTTTCTAAAAAAGTATGATTTTTGTTTGTTTCGCTTGAACATAGTATCAATTAACTAAACGTAGTAACAATTTTTGTTTATACTCGTAACTATAATAAAATGTGTACTATCAGAGCCACCTAGATATAAGAGCCGTAAGATTCCGCAATTTTTATTGTAAGCTTTAACTACATTTTTGTAAATAAAAACCGAAATGATTAATTTGAATTTTCAATTTTACTATAATAACACTTTAATTGGATACATAAATAACACATAATAACGAAATCAATATATTTAGTAGTATATTCATGTGAACACTTTCATTTGATTGATGAATTTACACCCCGCTTCCCCGCTAGTCGTGTAGTTTATCGTTTTAAGTGACTCCTCTACTCTAGTACCGGTGCTTGGCCATAATATATGTTACAGTGATGTGAATAAGTTTTTGAAATTTGTTATTTGTGATGTAATTTAAAGCTAGATATGATTTTTGCGCATAAAATTAAAATAATTTTTTTTAGATTTTTATGTCAGACATATACTTATATATTTTATTATAAAATCCATTCATAAAATTATAGCCATACCACTGTCAAACCTAAAATCAAATTCATAACTAAAAATTTCTTTTGTAACAGAGCTGAACAAATTGTAAACAAGTTTTTGAAATTTTTTGAATTTTAAGGGCCGACGTTGAATGTGAACCACACCCAAACGTCAAGTTTTTTTCTGCATTTAATTTGACATTTCTCAATTTCAGACTAACTCAATTTGAACCATGGAAAGATACACAATCGCGCAACGCGTTTAAAGTTATTCAGGCATATTATGAAAATGGGCGTTCAAATCAAAATGCATATCGTGCACTTCGTGATTTTTTCGGTCAATTTAATCATCCAAATGTGCGTACAATCGGAAAAATCTTGCAAAAATTTGAACAAACCGGGTCTGTAGGAGATTTTAAAACACCAGTGCATGCTCGTACAGCTCGTACAGCAGAAAATATTGCTGCTGTTCGCGATAGTGTGGCTGAAAAGCCGTCCACCTCAACTCGTCGTCGTGCCCAATAATTGCACCTCTCACGCTCGTCGTTGATGAACATTATGCATAGACTTGCATTTACACGCTTATAAGGTGCAATTGACTCAAGAACTAAAGCCTCTTTACCATTCAAAACGTCGTCAATGGTCAGAATGGTGGGGAGGGACACTTTCACCTCAGTGGATTCGTCAATAAGCAGAATTGCCGCATTTGGGCGAATCAAAATTCAAGAATGATTGTCGAAAAACCAATGCACCCACAAAGAGTGACTGTTTGGTGCGGTTTATGGGCTGGCGGCTTCATCGGGCCGTATTTTTTCCAAAATGAGGCCGGTCAGGCAGTTACTGTGAATGGTGTTCGCTATCGTGAGATGATAACGAACTTTTTATGGCCCGAATTGGAAGATATGGATGTGGACGATATGTGGTTTCAACAGGACGGTACCACTTGCCACACAGCTAACGAAACAATGGCTCTTTTGCGCGACAAATTCAATGGCCGTGTTATCTCACGTGGTGGCGATGTCAATTGGCCGCAAAGATCCTGTGATTTGACACCGTTGGACTTCTTTCTTTGGGGTTATTTGAAAGAAAAGGAGTACGTCGATAAGCCAGCAACAATTCAAGAGCTAAAAGATGAGATACTTTCGGCACATTAACGGCATAGAACCTCAATTATGCCTGAGCGTCATCGAAAATTTGGACCATCGGATGGGAGTGTGCCGCCGAGATCGCGGCGGCCATTTGGCCGATATTTTGTTCCATACATAATTGAACCATACCAAAGAATTGACAATAATTTCCTAAATAATTTGTGTTTTATTCAAAATCAACATCGGCCCTTAAAATTTAACCACTCTTTATAATACAAACTTGTTTCGAAATTTCGATAATTAATACTTCGTAGGATTGCCTTTTTTATTGATTCCACTAATTTTTGTGTCAGCGTCGGGTCGATTTTATTCCATTCTTCAGCTAACAAATTCTTGAAATGCGAAACACATCGTTTTTGTGGCTGCTTTTGAATTTTATCCTCTAAGTGAGCCCAGATATGCTCAATAAGATTAAGGTCGATTTGTGGTGGAGCATCCAAAACTTTAGGGCAGTTATATTACAGCCATTTTCGAACCAATAGAGCTTTATGTTTGGGGTCATTATCCTGATAAAATTCAAATTGTAATTTAACCCCAGTTTATTGGCCGAACTGTGAAGGTTGGCTTTTAAATCTTCCAGATGCACATCTTTGTTCATCGTTGTATCTATAAAAACTAATTTATCAACACCAGCATGAGCCATTGCGCCCCACATCATAACGCTCTTACCACCATGTTTAACAGTCGAACTTAAATTTTTTAACTTTAATGATGTGTTTGGCTTCCGGTACACTCGTTCCTGTTTCTTATCACTTCCAAATAAATTATACTTGCTCTCGTCTACAAATATAACGTTTTTCCAAAATTCAATAGGTTTGTTTTTATGTTCCTTTGCAAACTGAAGTCTTTTTTTCTATTGATTTCACTGAGGAGGGGCTTTCGTCTTGCGATTCGTGAAACATATCCATTTTTTTAAGTTTTTTCCGAATGGTTGATGAATCCACTTCTGTGCCCCCAAATTCCTTTAGATTTGACAGCAACTCTGATGAGTTTAATTTAGGATTTTTTTGAATTTCTCGAAATAAAATTCTTTCATCGCTTGTTGATATTTTCACAGGTCGTCCAGAGCGTAGTCGATCTTCCAAAGTATGGTTAATATAATACCGCTTACAAATATAATGGACAGTAGTTAACTTTAAATTTAATAATTGCCCGATGTTTTAAGCGTTCCGCCTTTTTCCCGGTGATATATTACTAATGAACGAACATTTACGTCGGTGTGAGACTTCCTTGTTTAACCATACTTTCCGCAACAATTTACAATTATTATTTTAAATATTACACCTTCACTTACGAGATTATCGAATAACAATGGCAAAATACGACGAGTGTACAATATTACATGATGTAAACCGGTATTTGCAATACAAATTTCAAACAAATTTTCAGTTTTCTTTAATTAGCTCTAAATTATTGTAGCTAAAAATGAGACAGACGACATATCCTGATTTTTTACGATGTTCAACTGTTACAGTTAGTTTTAGAAACAAGTAAACATCATCAAACCTGTTAGCAATTAATGCAAAGTAGGCTATAAATTACTTTATAAATCAAAAACACAAAATTTCAAAAACTTATTCACATCGGCGTTTCCGGCCTCTATTTCCTAAGCTCGAGGCACAGTTTCGATCCAATTCGTTTCGTTTTCAACAAGTTTTTATAAATTCGTACACACATAGCTTTCGTTTCGTTTTGAGTTGTTTTTGTGTTATTTGACAGATCGAATTTTTCTGTTCTCCCAATATTGTTTGAATTCAATCAATTATGAGTGAAGAGTTAAAAAATCTTGAAGATTTATATGAATTATATAAATTATATAACATGCACCAGAAAAAAAGAAGGTAAGACGATTCAATGTGGATAGAAATACGTCTGGTTGTTTTACACAAGTATTTGAGCCCATGAAAAATGAAGCTTCAGAAGATTTATTTATTCACACACGACTTATTATTATCAATTTTGGAACCACATCGTACCAAATTTTCAATCCGCCCTTCTATAAATTTGAATGTAGATTAGCTTTATCACTGTCGTAAGTAATTGCTACACATATGTATATATTTATTATATAAATACTTAGATCATTTTTAGTTATTTACCACATCGAGTATCCATAAAATATTTAGTATGGAGTTACAAAATGGGCAAAGCGACGGTTCGTAAATTCTTATTTGAATCGTGCAAGTATTGTGGACTATTCTTTGCCCATTATATAGCAAATAGCGAAGGAATTTGAAGAAAGATGGAACATGCCTCATTGAGTGGGTGCAATAGATGGTAAACATATCAATATTCGTTGCCCATTTAAAAGCGACAATTTTTATGACTACAAAAAACGTATAGTATCGTTTTATTAGCATCATATAGTGCTAATTACATTATCACTGATGTGTGTGGGAGCTTATGGAAACCAAAATACCGGCCGAAAAGTGGTGCCAGTTCCTGAATCGAAGGAAATACATAATAACAATATATTTTTTCCGTATTATTTTGTGGCAGACACCGCCTTCCCGTAAAAAAAATTTGATGCGTCTCTATCCAGGAAGATTGTTAGACAATTCTAAATCCATTTTTAATTATCCTTTTTCCAGAGCACGTCGCGTCATTGAGAATGCATTTGGTATTCTAGTCGAGAAGCTCGACGAAGCTAGCTTAGCTAGAACAGTAGCTGTTTTAGATACAATAGCTTAACATAATTTCATCAAATTAAACGATGAATCAGCAAAATACACACCATTAAATTTTATTGATTGGGAGAACTCAAATCACATCCTACATTCCGGCACATGGAGAAATGATATTAGCCAACCTTTAAAATCTGTTCGTATGGGGTCAATTAATGCATCCAGAGCGGTTGCGGGATATCTTAAATCATTATTTTATAAATGAAGGCTGTGCGTCTTTTCAATATAATCGACATTAAAAGGCTTCTTTGGCATTTTGTAACATTATAATTTTAAAGTTGAACTTGGCCGTCGTCGGCATTTTCGCCATTTCAAATTTTTCAATTTGGTCATCTGAACCATCATATTTTTTACCATTTTTGGTCAATTTATGTTTAAACATATCGTTTGTTTCCTAGTTATGTTTTTAATCAAGCGCGAAGAAGGTGCATTCGAGATGGTGTTGATGTTGTTTCTATGAAATCGGAGTCCATTAAATTCGACGATTCATCCACTATCAAATCTTCCTCATTTAATTCTTCGAAATACTCGACTGAGTAATCAGATGGCAAAATCTGTTCGGCCGAGCTATTTTCGCTTGATTTAAAATTATAAAAGTAACCTCTGGCAATTCAAAATTGACGAATACTAGCCTTTTAAATTTGACTTAACATATTTCTCTAGAAATGACATGGATGGAAATAGTATACACTGTCATGTTTGTGATGCCGTCGAGCCGGATGATTGGTCCATTTTATTTTTTTCCTTCATGTACTTATCTCTTAGATAAATCCATTTCGCTTTTGCTAAATAAAATATTTAGCATGGAGTAAATCGTAATTCATTTCCACTATAGAATTTTTTATATTTTGTTTAATTTTCTTTAATTTGTGATGTACACACTGACAAAAAAACAATAACCATAAATGTCAAAATTAATAATTTGAGGTTATTGTTTTTTTTTTAAATTTGATCAACTCTTTCGGTTCGGTTCCGCCTTTAACTGAACAATGTGTCAATGTTTTCGGTTTTTCATACATTTTGACATATTCAACTTAAAAGTCGGATCGAAACGAAAACTATGTGCCTCAACCTTTAGTCGTTTCATTTCATTCGACGTCATTCGATCTTAGCTGGCTGCCTTAGTTTAAAAAAAAAATATTTATGTGGCACGTCATAAGTGATAGAAATTGTCTTTTGAAGTGATAACAGTCGTAAGGAAATATTTATAATTATTTTGTAAGAGTGATTTAATAATCTAGTAACCAAGAAGATGAGTAGTCGCATCACTTGAAGTGATGAAGTGAAAATTTTAATTGTTTCTGTCGCCTCAAGTCACGTATTGGTGTACAAATTGAATAACTTTTCATACAACTAACAGATTTTTATTATCACTTGGAACGACAATGACTCAACTAACGAGGTGTTAATAAGGTAATATTTTTTGATATTCATACAAACTCCTGTGTTAGTTTGTGTTTTTTGTCTAGTTTTCTTAGAGCGGTTGTGGTTGATTGAATGCAATTAAAACTCATCGTTTTATTTTCCAATTCATATGGATGAGACCACAGACCACCGTTCATTTATAAAACGAAATTGTTTAATTGAATTTTTGCACAATTTGCGGAAAATCAATTTACGTGCATTCTACTAATCCACACAACTAAACAGAAATTCTATAGAAAAATATTAAAATCATACTTCTATTTAATTTATTTTCATTCATTAAATCTAAAATAAAAATTTAATTACCTTATTAAATTTTCATTTCAAACATTAATTCAATTTTACATTGTTTCTTATGGAAAAACAGAAAAAGTTTCCGCTCTAAAATACACCATTTAATTTTACGGCTCTTTGAATCGTATGCTCTGGCACTACCCTTCCTGGTTTAAAATACCGTAATACAGTATGCTGGAAATGGAGTCATACATAGATTTTAAATAAAAGAAATATTTAATACGAATAAAGCCTTCTTTGCTATCGAATTGTTGGCCAACTTCGTAAACTTTCCGAGACAGCTAACTTCACACTTTCTCCATGATATTGAGATCAGTTGAATTTTGAGGCCACAGCAAAAGCTCTACATGTTGTTGCGATATCTGTGATTTGACCAGACTAGCTGTATGGATTGGAGCATTATCTTGCTGATTTATCCATTGCGACGGCCCAAACTTGTCGTTAAAGTACGGGAACGCTTTTTCAAGATCTTTTCCTCTTTTCGAAGATGGCGAAAATATTAATATGTTGCTTCAAAAAAAAATCTAACCGTTGCATTTTCCTCTCCTGAAGATTTCGTTGAAACTTTCTTGGAATAAGGTGATTAATTAATGACCTTCCAAACTGTTGTTTGGCTCGCCTCCACGCCAGGTCTCGTTTTTTCCCAAGATAGTGCGCAATAGGATGCTGTCCTTAGTATGTGGCCCGCTTGTTTGCTACAGATGTAGTCTCAACAATACGGCTTTTACTGTTTAAGCCATATCCATTTGGCTTTCTTAAGAAATTGAATATTACGTCGTCTTACTTCTTTCAATTTTAGCTGCAATGCTTGAAGATAAATTTTCTTTCCTCGGCCCATTTTCTATTTGTTTACGTTAAAATGCGAACCTTTTCAAACAGATAATTTAATCTAGATTTAACTTGCTACCACTTTAACTTATTTATGGCCATTTCTAATGAACTGAAACAAACAAAAATCATATTTTCTTAGATAAATTCTTCTTGCATGTTAATTTATTTTTAATTAAATATTTTGTTATTTTGACAAGCGCTCCTCATCCTGTAAGAGAAAATCTTAAAAGGTCAGACCAATTTCGAAATTTTCCGAAATATAACCCAAAGTACATTATGAGTGAAAATATCCAGAAATAATGTTTGCGAAAACAGTTGCCAGAACGCCCTTTTGTATAAAAAGTATTTATGTAAATTTCTTTGTCTAAGAAAATTTCCCACAGTACGAAAACTTGTCGAAAACGAAATATTTATGTCTATATAGGTATGCGCTTTATGCATGACAAAACCACAAGACCAAAAGTAGCAATATATACTTACTCATACATCTAGCATACACAAATAATACTGTGATAAAATATTTATGATGATATCACGCAAAAGGGCTTACATATTGGAATCTTACATACATTCATTTTCTAGACAGTTGTTCATCCTGTCTGTGTATTTATGGGTTTCAATAAGATCTGTGGAAAAAGCTATTTGGTTATCAGAAATATATATTGTTTGATTCCAAACCGAATCAGAATAGTACTTGCATTTGTGAATATGAAGCTAGGAGAAAAGTCGGGAAGATCAAGATAGGTTTCATACCTTACTGCAAAATACAAAATTCATCTTCAAAATTCAATTCAAAATTCAAGTCGTTTTTATTATAAACAATAACCACACAAATAGTATGAACAGGATACTAATCGAAAGCTCTAAAGCTTAAATTTTCAGCAGTATATTTCTCCAACTGGTAATTTAAAGTAGAGAGTATATACAATATCTACATTGCAGTATTCATACTATCATTTATGTAATTTAATCGCAACTACTAAGGCATGAAAACAGGTACGCCTTCTGAAGGTAAATACAGAACCGTTTCCAGGATATTATAAACTCTGGCCTCCGTTCCATGATTTATATGTTTTCACTGTACATACATACATGAGATGTTCACAAGCTTAAAATCTTAAGCGCCTTATTAAAAAATTATGCAGCTTCATTATACGGGCACATCCGAGGCTTGGGATAAGCCTTGTAAACGTTACAATAAGTTGAATCCGATTGACATCTCATTTATTCAGTTGTTTCTTGATCATTAACCTTTCTTACATGCTAATGGAAAGGAATTGCGAGTTATACGCAGTGAAGATTGACAGTGAAGTGGAGTTGCGAGAGGAAATTAGCATTTTCTGTATAAATGCCCAACATTTTTAAATATGATTACCGAGTGTCGGACAGAATTTGTTAATCAAAATGATTTGTTTCGTAATCTTCTAAGAAAAGGACACACGAGCAAAACGTGTTTCAGCAGCTTGCACTATTTGCTATAAACATCCACCACACACTTTTGTATCCACAATTACCCACAGAATCTAATTCAGCTTCAATAACTCAACATACACGTCAGAAGGAATCATCAAATTAGATTGTATGTATCCTGCAACTGATCAAACCTAAAATAAATCAACTAAATTCCGCACAAAATACTATATTGCCAACCGCTTTATTGTATGTTAAATCTAATATTGGCAGCATCAACAACAGTCGCAACAACAGACGGGAGAGAAGACTGAAATGACACTTGCCTCGCGGCTAAATCAAGAGTTTTCCTTCGACATAACAGCTCATATCATTAAGCACATCTCTAGTTTAGTACCAACCAATCCAACATTATTAGTTTCTACACAAGCAGGCACTAAGGAGCTATGAATTGGCAGATCCGGCCTTCTACCACCATACTACCGATATAAGCGCGGACATATTTTTTGAAATTTTAATGTCAGAAAGGAAAAGATTGCCTAATTTACATGAACTGCAAAATTCGAAATTTAGCTGGCTAGTTGCAGGTACAGTAGCCTTCTACTCCTCAGAAGGTAAGAACCTTCATGCCAATAGAACCACAACCACGACAGTAACGAAAATTTAAGATGACATAAGTACAATTTTGAAAAGGTTTTGAATCTTACTACAACCAAACAACAATAAGAGAGGCAAGTGGTCGATTTACTGTAAGGCTTTCGTTTGAGACATCAAGACCACAATTGGGTTATTCGTGCCAAACTGCGCGACAACAGCTATTTGCACTGGAGGAAAAATTCAAATCATCCCTTAATTTTTTTATAATTTACATGGATTTCATACATGAGTACGTTAACATTGGTCATTTGACTTGTATTTGGTACTTTGGTACTTGAATGGCCAATTAACAATAACTTCAAATATTTCATTCCCCACCATGCGGTGTTTAGGATGGTATTAGATGCCTATTGTAACTGATGTTCATCAATTTCATTGAACGATTTCCTCCAAATTGGGCTAAATCGAGTAAACTGAATTGATTGATTGATTTTGAATGTACGACCAAGTTCTTAGGCTTGAGTTCCCCGATGACGCCGAGTCCACCGTACACCCTTTTATACACATAACAAAACCGAAGGATTGGATAGGTTAGTTAAGTGGGACAGAATCGGCCCGGTTACAGACACCTAGGTATAGCCGATAGTTAGTAACACAAAGACAACACAATTCTAATCTACTAGATGAAGGATAAAGGCTTAATAGGTTAATGGATAACGATGGTATTGGTCTTCAACAATTGCTTCTTTAAAACGGCAACCTAAGAAAAAATATTATTATTTCACATGCATTTGGAATTTTCCTGAAATTTAATTCTATTAATACTTTTCGGCTTCCTAACCAAAATTGGTTGACTCGACCCGTTACAGACACCTATGTAAGTCGTTAGTAATAAAATGACAACACAATTCTAAACTACACAATCAGCAATTACAATGAAGCATTAATTCACAAGCATCTGTAAATTTCCTGAAATTTAATTCTAAATTCATATTTTCCGGCTTCCTAAATAATTGAAACATTTATTAATTTAATCATTCTGCAACTCCGCAACTTACAGTAGAATTTCCTGAAACCAAAGTTATTTGAACTATATTCAAAATAACTCTAAAATTCATTAGTATTTAACCGTTGAATTGGTCGATACGAAATAGCAAAAAAAAAAACAGATTAACTAGATTAACTACTGGATTGCATTCAAATATCCCTTAAAATATCCATCCATTAAAATATCCTAAATAATTTAAAATTCGCAAAAATTTCGTATGTTTACTAAATTTTTTTTATAAAACTGATGAATTTTTCCCGACGCCCATCCTTTTTCACAAGGAAACAAATACTTTTATCACTACTTTTGCACTAGTTCTGGAACTTCTTCTACGTTTGCTGGGGATATATCACATACAATTAATCTCAGACATGACACATGCGACTCGTCTATGACTTGTCACCTCGTATTAGACTTGTCATAAACGATTCATCTCAGACTGGTAACAAACGTAAATTAGTAATTAGTGTGCCGTCAATGGCTTTCCTGCTGGAAGGTAATATTTAAGTAAAGGCAACTAGATAAAATTTGAAAAAATTATTCTAAAATGAATGATAAATAAGTTTATTTTATAATTTTTATAATTAAATATAAATCGTACCAGTATCTTAAAAGAGGGATAATATGTACTCGTATATTAAATATATTTGAATGAGATTTCCTGAGAACCGAATAATTTTAACATAATAGCTCGGCACTGTACATGTAGATTAATATTTAGGGGGCTAAATCGAGTAAACTGAATGGATGGAAATTCCAATTAATATTATGACGCGCTGGTTCCAGCGAACCATTTATTTAGCAATAAAAACGCTCCATAAATCAACTGAAGATTTTGGAGATTTGCATCGAAAGGCGTGTCCCACAATCTGTAATGATTTTTAAATTTTTCTACATTAATGATCTTTTAACTGGATGTGGTACATTAGAACAAGGACTCGAACTAGAAGATAAACTAGCTACAGTTTTAAGCAGGGCTGGTTTTAATTTGCGAAAATGGAAATCAAGATCGGCTAATCGGTTCACAATAACATATTGAAACCATTTCAAATTTAATAGAAGATGATGCGACTATATAAGGACGTTAGGTATCATGTGGCATGCTGAATCGGATCTATTTGGATTCACACTTCAAAATCCTGCTTCTGACATAAATTGGGCAAAACGATGTATGCTGTCAGAAGCCTCTAAATTTTCGATCCACTGAGGTGCTAGCACCAACGACGAAATCGAAAACAGCATGGAACCGTTTTAAAACACTTTTATAAACTTTTAAATTAAACCTGGTCTCTGAATTTTTTGAAACTTCGGTTTCATTTGGCTACTTCGGGGTTTTGATGTCGTATAATTTCTGCGAATGTAAAAAAAGTGGTTGCCAACCTTTTTCTATTAGTGGTTATAATACTGCTTCTATGTCTGTGTTACGCTAGCTTTGTACAATTCGAATGTTTTTATTGTCTCATCCTTCCAAGGAACTAATGACTTATCTTTGTTTTTTTGATCTTTTAAAAACTCATACAATGGTGTTTGATAATGTGCTGCCATTGGGTAGAATAATCCGATAATAGTTTATCATACCCAAAAATTAAAGAAAATTGCCCAAGGCCAGCAACAATTGATGACGGTTGCTGGTCTTGGGAAATTTTGAATAATTTTGATTCTCTGTTTGTCCGGCGACATATCATGTGTGTGAAAACCAAGAAATGATATCTCATCTTTTGCAAAATCATATTTGTGAGCAGGCGAGCGTGTTTAATATGTTATGCAAGGAAACACAAACGGTAAATCTCGAAACAATGAGTGAATTAACCATTGAAATATTTGAGTTTGTGTTTCATAGCCCAAACGTCATTCGGAGAAACTGAAACAAATCATACGATGTTATTATGACTGTTTCTCAATATCTTGCTATTCGACTGGAATTTGGTAATAAGCCCGAACTAAATCGGTTTTGGAAAACTTGCTACATAATTCGAGTTGGTGAGTAAAATCAGTAACAAATGGTATTGGATAACGATTGGGTTTTGTTATAACATTTAATGCCGGATAGTCGCCACAGCTACCGTCGTTCTTTAACGTCATGTGAAGTGGACTGACCCAATTAATTTTTGATGGCCTGCAAACTCCCTTGTGCTAACCAGATTTCGATCTCTGACTTGGCGATAGTCATTTTATCTGTATTTAAGCGTCGAACTTTTGAGTGACGATCGTTGGCTGGTTGTCGCGATGCAATGAGTAATTTTGTATTTTACTGTGTTTAAATTTGGATCCATGTATAAACGCTTTGAACTCGTGTGATAGCTCCGTAATACTGTTGGTCTTCCTGTTGTAACCAGATTGATATTTGTTTCAATGAATTTTTTTTGCTTAACGTCGACTACTAAACCAAAATGTGATAAGAAGTTAGCACCTAATATGTATCGATCTACCTTTGCGATTAAAAATTTCCTAATTTTTGCTGGTGTACTTAAATGATACACATGAGCAGGCCTTTGCACATCAACAATTTTATCAGCTGCTTTTGCTAGCTGTGTCAAATTTGAATCATCCATACAAGGTAATATCTCTTGTACATGTGTCGGAAGTCGTTGCAACCACAAGTTTTGATGAACCGGTTTAGTAACTTGTCCGGTGGATAACGTCTCCATCTCTCCTAAAAGTTGCGATGGTTTTATATCACCAAGATGTAAACCCGATAAAAGTCGATCAAATTTGATTTGTTGCTGCCTCGCGCGAACTACCGATAACTTCCCTTTTTAATATTTCAAATTTATCATTGATCGATGGTTTGAGAATATGATCTCTTGGTTTGAATTTGTGCCTCAACTGAGTGAACCAAATTTCTGAATCATTACGGTTGAATGGGGCTTTTTTAATCGAAACTTTGTATACGTTAGTTGAGCTAACAATTTGGGCACCTGCCTCATTGTCACTATTTTTATCAGAAATTGTTCGGAAACGTCGCAAATTTGAATCAAATTTGATTTAATTTAATATTTATCGCGATAAATGTTAAATATTGCCCTCGGAATTATTACACTAATCGGGTTGTGTGCAAACCATACAGAATGCGTGCTGGTTAGACTATTTAATTAATTTTATGGAGACCGACACCAAAGGAAAAATTAAAAAAGTAAGTATTCACTTACCTTCTGGCAAATTCTGTGCTGGTTACGTTGATCTGGATACTGCCTGGATGATTGAACTTACTGGTTTATTTGAGTTCCCTGATGTGGCCAAATTCAATTACTGATGAGAGCTCTCACCCCAATTGAATTGACTGTGTCACTTCATTTAGGTTTAGTTACGTCAATTCAAATCGAGTGCTTTCCGCTGGTGAGAGCTACGACCCCGATTGAACTGACTGTCAGTTCAGACTGAGCGCTTTCTGCTGGTGAGGGTTATGATCTCAGCGGAATCACAGATTCTGTACAATATTTATTTGTTTAACAAAAATTAATCTAAGTTTAATTTACATTGATTTTGGTCATTTTTAGTTTTATAAATTGATTTTATAGATAATTTTCCAATTTATGAACTTATATAGAACTTCACGGTCTGAGGTCTAATGAATACTAACATTTTATTTTTCATTTGATAATTTTTATTTTTTTCCTTGGTACGCTGCTTGTTTTGCATATTTAAATAGCCCGTGTTGCAAATGGTTCCTTTTAAATCATTGCTCATTTCAAATATTTGCTATATGATTTTTTTCAGTTAAAATGTGTAATTTGCACATGAAACGACGACGTAATTTCTGTCAATGTTGATTCAACAAACACATGCTATAATTTTGTGAAGCACACGTTGATTATTGTAACCTCAGTTTAGCCCGGTTATCAAACAATTCATTCAAGTCATTGACTTAGAAGTAGAAAACTTGGATAGACTTCCCCGTTGATCCAACGTGAGAGTCCAAATAGGCCAATAAATTTTCCTTCAACTATTCTCGCCCACATGTTCACTCCAAATTGGTGTTGAAACCGACTACGCAAAAGGTCTGGTACGTTACACATCGTAAGGATGCAACTGATTTCTTTTTAAAATACGACCATGGCACTTCCGAACGTCTAGATAAACAACGAACACTTATAGATGGCTCGTCTGTCTCCATTCTAATTACTCTATCGTCGTCTCTATCAAGTTGACCGACTGTTTCATATCTTCTCGGTCGACCATAGACTTCACTGTACATTTGATGTATATTTTGAAATACTTTGTAATCGGGAAAGCGTTCTCCATTTGGATATCGTTTCTGGTATTCTTTTGTTGCTTGCTGCTCGGGCGTTGCCATTACATAAGCCGTACATGAAATCCATTTCTGCATATTCGCGGTGGGAATAAGCCACACAGCCCAGTTTATTGACATTTTAATTATGAACGTTCGAGTATATACGTATGGAACTACTAACATGAATTACAAAATGTTTTTTCTATATATCAAATATATCACAAATTTTGTTTAATTTGGGCTACTAGATTTGCTTTAAAAATTGTTATACTTTAGTTTACCATTGTGTTGATGATTTTGTTTTAATTTTGACAAAGCATCGATTTTCGAATTGTTTGTTAAGGGATTTTTTTAATAAACATGACTTACTTTGTGAAAGAAAATTGATAAAATTGATGCTGTTGTTTGAAATCTGCATTAGTGTCGCATATTTTCGTAGTAGTGGGTCATCTTTCTGTAGTACATTGTTTTTGCCGCTGGCGTCACCTAGACATCAACAAAAATAAATTGAGATTCTGAAAGACTTTACATAACCATTGTTTTTATTTGACAGATGATAATACAGCTTATAAAAGGGACTTTATTGGAATGGCACAGTCTTCTAGGCCGTATTAAAAAAGAAAGTTAAACCTCTTGGTTTTCTTTAAATTAATTTTTTGGTGGGTGTGCATGCGATTTCACTAAAAAAAACAATTCCCAAAATTTTACTTGGCGGATTTGGTTGGAAATTAGCTCTCCTACCACCCTGCTTCGTTTGATCGTCCAATTCTGGAGCACGCTGTACAGAACAAAATTATAGAATAAAATTCTTGCATGTGTAAAAAACTTTATTATTTAAACAACGTTTAGGACAGAACACCTCTTAGGCACGAAAAAATTTTTAAAAATTTTATCGAACACTAAAAATACAAATCAGTTTCGGCCTCAGCAATGTGCTACTAAGGCATAAACCTAATAAATGTATAACTATAGTTGAGTAAAGCCATTATTTCTGCAATCGTGGTTACTGCATTAGTTAAGAAGTGCCAATGAAAAAGTTCTTGTAAACTAGCTTCAGACGATTTACTTGCTCGTTGACTGTTTCACACTATCTGATTAGTTTTCAGTTTTTGTGAAATATTTAATACAATAATGCATGACTTTGACAGTGTTATATGATATATTTATTATATACATATGATATTTGTAATATATTACGTTTCTTGTGTCGGTGTGTAAATGCCAAATTTATTACAGATGAAATTATTTATTCGATGTGGTCAAAGGTGGCATGGCATGCAGTGGTAAAATTTGTCCAACGCTAATGACAATGATTACTAATCTTTTTTTAAAATTTTAAAGTTCATTAACTTTTATAAGGTGTTTACAATAAATAATTAGTTCAGTACTGTAATGTGTACAGTTGCTGATTAATTTGCCAAGAAAAATAATTGCGCCAGTTTCCATTCTTAACTAAAAGGGCAAATACATTCATTAAAACTATTTTTATAAAATTTATTATTGTTTTCCTTCATATATTTATAAAAACCAGTTAAATAGAATAACTAAATATAAATGAGGCGAATAAAAAAAAATTCATTCACACGAATTTTTAGTGCTGAACGGTAAATTAAAATTAGATGCAGTATAAAATGAATTACAAATATTACTTCTCACTTTCTTTTAAACTCCATGAAAACTTCCACGCGAGCGCATCAACAAAACAAGTGTTTTATTTACGTAACTAAATTAAAAATTATTAAACAAAACGGCAAAATAGAAAAAGTTTGATTAAACTTAACGAACCGATTTCCACTTTGACTTCTTTTATATACATACGAGTACATATATTCAACAGTTAGCACTGTATGGTGATATAACGTGAATCCAGTGGATAGAGATAACATCTCAACAAACAAAACAAACCGTATGCTATGTATTTTGTAACTGTATGTTATGTTTTTAGGATGAAGACACAAAATATTGGAAAAAAAACTTGTCATATGATTTTTTTATACTAGAGGATATATCCTATATGCAATAAAATTATAAACTCTCTGGAAAAGGAATATAATTTTCAGTACCGTGTCAAATGAGACAGAACAAGGAAAATTTAATTAAAAAGCGTAAATTTTTATATTTTGATAAATTTTTCTTTCTCGTCTTTTGTTTATGTTTTCCAATATAAACAAATAAAACCATATATAACGTTGTTAACGATGATGACAAAAATGTTTGTTCAAAATAATCAACAACACATAAGAGTGAAAAATCATCTAACAAAATCCTTTAGGGGACAAAACATAACATCAAATAACAATAAAAAAAATTGTTTTCCTTTCTTACAAAACAACCTCATCCTAATTTTATTTTTTATCTGTTGTACATACATTTTTATTGTTTATTATATTATTTATATTTGGATGATGAAAAAGCAAACGAAATTATAAAAATAAAATTTATATAACATATAAATAAATAAAAAAAATATTTATAAGAAAATATAATAAACGATTATTAGATTTGTGTGTGCCTGTGTGTATATATGCGGTTGAGAATGTGTTTCGGGATACCTTAAAGGAAATTAAATAAAATATAATAATCATAATCATATTTGTTCTTATTTATTTATTTATTTATTTATTTATACGGATGTTGGCGGGTAATAAAATACGAAAAACCACCAGCACATGAAGGACAAACGTAAATACAAGTTAAATGTTTCGGATAAATATAGCTTTGATCAAAACAAGCTTTACACGTTTAACATTGAGATAATCGTAATTTTCGGTAGCATTAGTAAATGTACCGATTTACAGCTCTCAGTTTTTAATACGTAAAGTGATTACTTCATTCAAACTATTGCTGATAAGTAGAATTTCTAGCATTTGATGATTGTTGGATGGCAAGGAATGCACGTTGATCCTCCATCGTTCTCGCTCTTCAGTTTCGACATCGCAATAGACACATAGATTTTGTTCGACATTGTCGAACAACTCCGTTAGTAAATTCCAGCTCATACTTTGGGATTTAGAATATTTAGTAGGAAATGCATATAAGACAAGACATAAAATGTTTTGGTGGGTTTTAATAATGTTGATGTCTGCAATTTTAGGTTTCTAAATTTAATTTAAAACGATTTAATGTACAGCGTTAAAAACAAAATTTGAAAAATGTATTTTAGAATCTGTTTGTTTCAGTTATCAACCGGTGTGTCTGCTAGATAAATTTTAACATACAAATATGACGTGAAATTTACTGCAGCAAGACACGAAATAGAAAATTTAGGTAACAACCTCGTTGATTGGAACGGAGCACCATCTTCATATGTATTAAAATTTTATGACAATAGTTTACAAGCATCGTTTTAGTAACGCCGCTTTCAGTATTTCAAAACAATGTAAAACATGAATTTCGTGTGATGATTAAATTGATAAGTGTTATATGGACCCTGTTCAATCGTTTAACGTTGGCTTGTTGTGTTTAAACGTGGCCGTGCAAACACCGATGATGCTGACAGCTCTGGTCGCTCGAATTCGGCAGTTATTCAGGAAAGATAAAAAAGCGCACAAAATCGTTTTGGAAGACCGTAAAGTGATGTTGTGCGCGATAGGTAAAATTTGTCCTTGAGAAAGCTGTGTCCAAAGTAGGTCCCGCATTTTCTCCAAAACAGCAACCCAAACATGATTTATGGCGCTGTTTGGAGCTGTTTAACCGTAATAGACAGGATTTTTTGTATCGGTTTGTGACAATGGACGAAACATGAATCTACCATTACATTCCGGAATTAAAACTTGAGTCAGCTGATAGAAGAACAGTTTGTGAAATATGTTCGAAGCGTTGAAACCGAAAATGTTGGATGTACGTGTACGCTTCCTTATTTTGGGATCTGGCTCTTAGCGACCCCAAGGAAAGAGATTTGTGTCAAATGCTGAAGTCATAGCCGAAACAAACCGCTATTTTGAGACCAAAGATAAATTGTTCGATGGAACCGGCATCGAAATATTAATTCATCTTTGGAATGAATGTATCACTGTTGAAGGAAACTATGTTGACAAATAAAGTTGTATTTTGTAAGAAAAATATTTTAATTAGGGGTTAGCCTTGGGACTATCGACTGTGGCGATCTCGTTAAAGTATCATACTCGATATATCTATAATGACTCCGTGCTTTAGAATAATAATTCGATTATTTTATTTTCATTGAAATTTTTGATCCAGTCCTTCAAAACAAATTCATCTTTTTAGGCTATCAGAATAAGTTTCTTAAAGAGGTCGAGCCATATGGACAGTGCCACCGATCCAATTTATCGTTAACCTTTCTCAAGTTCCGATGCACAATTAAACCCCGAAATCAAGAAAACTAAAGCGCAATAGCGGAAAATTATCCAATATTATTCATCGAAAGAGAGAATAAATTATCTTTATGCAGCATAAATGCAGCTAGTTACTGCAGAATATAATCAAAAATGCAGGTTATTGTTTCTGAGCAGAATATATTATTTGATCAATATTTGAAATTAGAGAACACATTAATCGAACTAACCGAATAAAAAACCCTAATTAATTAATAACAAATTAAATTTGTCACTGGAAGGTTGATTAATGAATTTGGATATTTTTTAAAAATTTCCTTAGGTAACCAATGTCTTCCGTTGATTTTGCGGAAGCTAAGTTCATACAAATTAGGAATATTTATGGTTCTTTTCGGCTCCTTGGATGGACCATCCAGCCTGCTACAGAAAGTATTTCGCGGAGGTGGTTGGTTGGTATATCGCCGCAAGCTGCTGCTTCCATAATTTTGTTTAAATTGTTCCACATTAAAGGATATTATGAGTTCCGTAATCTCATAGGATGAAAGAAGGTACACAATTATATACTCTCAAGGAAGTCTGAAAAAATCACATCTTTAATTATTTGAAAATGCATTTAAGTATTTTACAACTTTCATAATATAGCGAGGACAATATAACCGATAAATATTTGGTTGTTATCCGCTTATATGGAATAAACTAGGGCATATTTGTGGAAATGATGGAAAACTTATTTTCAATGCCAGCGGTCCACAAGTACCGGGAAAAAATTAGAGAAACTGGGTTGATTACGGTTATGATTGTACAAACGGATTTAGGCTCTGATTTTCAGGTTAAGAACCAACATCAACATTTAATTGAATAAGATGAAATTTCAGAACCTCAATCAAAGTTTTTTTAGAATCCTAATTTTATGTTACACAAAAACTGAACTTGGTCGATGAACTTCATTTAACCAAACTAACATTTGCAAGCCCAATTTTATAATTTCGTTTATAGTTTCAAAATACTTAATTCATGACCAAATTCAGTTAAAAAATGGTTAAGTGCTACAAGCAAGAATATTACCGAGCTCTTTCTAAAATTTATGTTATAATCTCAATCCTGTTCTTAATCCATCCTCTTCCAGAATTTTGTTCAAAATTCATAAAAATATTGTATACATTCCCATACTCGCCCAATTTGACCAGTCGGTTAAGAAATTATTTTAATCATTAATCATAAAAATCATTTAAAATTCGTAATAAATTCGAAAATTTTAAAATCGGATAAGAGAAAGATGAGTTCCCCTTAGCATAACCAATTTTCGGCCAGCAATGAAATGGCTTGGTTCTACTTTGCAAGGCCAAATTCCAAAACATTATCTCACACAAGAGAATTTTAATCGCATCATATAATACAAAATAGGTTAAAAAATTATCAAGTCAGCACGATGATATTCCTCAACTTTATCCAAAATTCACGGTACATTAGATATGACGTCCAATTAGATTGTGCACACCGAAACGAATGATTGGAAATAAAACAAAAATTAAATTAATTAAAACATTATCAAGTTCAATCAGGCTAAATTCCAGAACAACGTATTCCTTTAACAATGGCATTAGTCTTTAAAAATTATTTGTTTTAAGTGTTCTCCATCCTGCATCTGGCCAAAATGTTGTACATTGATGCTGATAATATTGCCCGGGGTATGGCTTTAATAAATGGCTGAGTGGCTTTGATTTATACGGCCCTTACTTAAAACATCCCGCTCTTCATTCACTGTAACATTGGCGTCGTTTTCTCAAAAAAGCAAGGGCGGACAATACAGTTGGCAGATGCACAACCTCACTGGGTGAATGTTTTGAGAATTTTTATTGACCCATATACCCATTTTGCCTGTTTAATTACCGTGTAAAAAGTGTGCCTCACCGGAGATAAACAAGCAATTTATGAAGTTTATGTCACTTTCAGCAAAGTGCAACAACTTTTGGCATAACTCTAGTAGAATTGGTGGATATTCGAAGCGTGAATTTTAGTATGCTAAGTTGAATTTTATATGCAAATAAATTTAATCTTTGTGCAAAATACTCCTTCGACTGACAGCTGTATTCAACGCTAATTGTCTTGTTGAAATGCTAGGATAATTGCAGGCCAATGTGGCGATGATATTCGACAGAATGGTCCACCGGCTGGGAGTATCCTGGTTTATCTGAGACCCTGCACCAAAATTGGAGACTTTAACTCATAATACAGATACACCACTCATATTCTATCTGCGTCTGCGGAATATTAAATTTTTTACCAGTGTTCGTAGACCACCATGTAGAATAAGAATCCCTAGCTCTAAACTAAGTTTGACCAAAAGTAATGTGCTATGAATTATGACAGACAAAATTTTTTTAAAAATATATACGCATGATTTTCAAAACACAAGAATTTAACTAACCAAGAATTTAAAATCAGAACTCGAGTAAATCGTTCTAATCGGTATTTCCAATTTCTAAATTTTCTAAAGATTTACGATTCTATTTCCTAGTATTTTGATATCCCAATATTATGTAATTATTAATATTTTTTATTTTTATTTTTTTCTATTTCAGGTAAGACAAGTATTATATTTACAACTCTATACTGGTAAGGATTTTAAACTATAGATTACATAGTTAGGATACATATTCTGGATGGATATCTGTCTAAACTGCTTATTTTGAAATGCCCGTAAGATTTCGTTAGATAAGGAGTTGCGTAGTCGATTGTTCAAAACTGTTCAACAAAAAATATTGATGCTATCTTCAAAATGTTTAATAACCAATAAAACGTCCTACATGCCAATCTGTTCTAATATACAACAAAGTTTTTGAACGAATTTTTGAAAGTGGGTCATATGTAAAAGGAATGTGAGCCATACGTAGATGGAGTGTGACAGAGACAATTTCATATAGAAAAACAGTAGAAGCTAAGTTCATTGGGCATTCATATTCTGTATTCGAACAATAAGTAACGATTTGTAAAGATGGTTCAAACTTACAAGCAGTTCTGAAGAGATCTGCTAACATTTTTTATTTCCTTAATGTGGCGAAGACTAAACTCATGGAGAAATGTTGACACAGATGGTAGCAAGTACAATTGCAGTACAAAAATTCTCACTGGACAACGAAATACGGAAAAAAAATTTAATTATTAATTAATTAACACAAAACCATATCGGTTTGCTTACGTGTATACTGTGAAATTTCAAAACAATAAATATTCATTTATTTCGTAAGAATAAAAAAAATGACAGATTCGTCTGTGGGATTAATATTTATTTTGGCATTTTGGGAAATCAATAAATGTTTGGTACAAATTTTTTTAAAACAAATAGGCTTTGAAGAATCAAAAAGATATTACTTTTTTTTGTTTTTTCAATAATTTTTAAAACTAAGACATTTTTTGTAAGAACTCAAATTTTTTTATGGTTATGTAGTCTATTTCCACAAATCCAC
The DNA here is from genome assembly GCA_963691935.1 of Nephrotoma guestfalica. NCBI lineage: Eukaryota > Metazoa > Arthropoda > Insecta > Diptera > Tipulidae > Nephrotoma > Nephrotoma guestfalica. The sequence continues at coordinate 169,799,112 of OY829915.1, forward strand.
AAATAAGTATTTGTTTTTCGGAAAGGGCCTTAATTTCATAACTGTGTCTGACAAAAAAGATTTGTATGCATTTTTAAAAGCGTCTAACTGTTTTATTCTGGAACATCTGGAAATTGCGGATTATTTGCCGCAAAGCAACATGTACAATTAGTTTGTCTGCAATAAATTTTAAAGCGATATATATCAATTTTTAATTGCTTTAATACAGCGGTAACGTTTTATCGATCAGACCATTGTCAATTTAAGAAGAAACGATGCATCAAGTTATAATATTTTGCGTTAAAGTGATGCCTTCATTTGATCTCTCATCTTCGATGAGACAAATTTCCAACAACAAAATTCCGAATATGATCCTTGAACGCTTCAGTTAGGTTACACTCTCGATCGTAGAAGGGATTCAAAGCTTGTGTGATTGGAAGGAATTGTTAACCTAAAATCAAGGAAAATAAAAACTTGCAAATTAAAAAACATTTTGAATTATGTAAAATGAAATTTTATTGTCTAATATAATACTTGCGATGAGGAGAATTTATATGTTCTACCCTGAAATAGCTATTTACCAAAAACCTAAAATTAGGTTACTCGAAATTTATTTATTAAACCTAGAGTTAGTTATATATACGAGTACAATATTTATTTATCTCTTAAGATCATTTTACATGCAATATTTGTTATAAAATATTTGTGATTGGAAATCTTTGCAGCGTACTTTATCGTTCCACATATACCATGATTTCCAATGAGGAATATATTAGGAATACACATCGCTTAGTGTGAAATGCGTTACTATGCAATTCTCATAGAATATTTATTGTAAACTATTGTTATTTTCTTATTTGCAATTTTGGTCTACCTTTGTCGCAATTCTCATCATTCCTATAAAATGTTCGTTTCATTTTTTTTTGGCGTAGGGTAAATGATACAATGGGAAATTATATGGAAGTTTAGGAGTCTTTCATAACTATATTGGCAATGGTTAATTAAATTTTAGTTGCTTTATTATAATTTCGCAGAACCATAATTTAATTTTCATTTAGTATTATCAAAGTGAAAATTTCAATTAATTGAATACTAATTAAACAGTAAATAAAAAATCAAGTATATTTCACTAGTAATGGACACCCAAAAATAATAATTGTCACTCTTCGAATCTATAATAGTTGGCATGGTATCATAATAATTGACACCCACGTTAATTACAATAATGGCCACAAAACCATAGTTTTTGGACACCTTGATCTTTACAACTATCAGCAGTCAGAGAAAATAAATAATTGCGGGCTTCAAAGTTTCGAGGCTTATATTTCAATATTTAGGATTTATTTAGGTAATTTCATATTACGATTTCAGTACCACGTTAAAAAAAATAAAAATAAATTATATAATAATAAAGAAACTAAAATTTAAATAAAACATTTATTGTTTCGACTTGCAATAAGTACATAAAAAAGTGGGTTCACCCGGTAGATTCAAATTGGTTATGCGAGCTCTACAATTTCCGCAACGAAGTCCATTATTGGTTTTGTTGATGGAATAGGTGCAACTATAACATATTCTTCCCGATGGCAACGTGTTAAGGATGTTCGGGTTCATTGCCATGTTTGTCAAGAAGAACTTTATTCGTTTGGTAATTCAATACAATTTTATTTTTCTTTCGAACCCATCAAGTTATCATTTGATGCCGGTGAAATATGTCACGCTAAATTCTCCGCAGGAATAAATTCATCGAACGTTAGTTTTTTCAAATGATCTCTTTTAACTAAATTCAATTTAGGGTTGGAATTTTGTTTCGGTTTAAGAATTTGTATTCTAGATTTTTCCTTCTTTAATTTTTCTTTTATTTTCTTATTTTCAATTCTTAAAAGTTGTTGGTAGATTTTCTTTATATTGGTTTGTATTTTTTCTCTCTGGAGTCGTCACCCATCTCATATATTGGTCAATTGTTTTAACGATCGGCTCGTTAATCTTTCCATCGGTCGGTTGGATCATTTGAGAAACCTGCCCACAATTAACAGTTTCCTCTTCCAATTGTGCTTTAAAAATTGGGACATTTCGGTTCTTGTTCCTCGAAAGCTACAATGGATTCAATTAAAAATTCTTCAGGTAAGTATATAAACTCGTTAATGTCCATAATATTTGTTGTTTTTATTAAATCTGAAGTTGGTAGAAGATATTTGTATACTCGATGCAGACATTGAAACTCCGTTGTCTTAAGGACCAAATCACTGTCTTCTACAGACTGAAGTTCTAATAATTTCGATCCTACAATTTCAGAAAATTGTTGGAGATTTATGGGATTTATGTAAATGGATATATTTCACATACCTTGCATCCATTTTGAATGGTTAACGGGTTTTCTGCTTGGTCGATAGCATTATGTAACATCAGTGGCGCGAAATATTCTCTTTTCAGAGTAGTATGCATATTGTCCCGTTTCCAATCTAAAAGCACTTTTTGCCATGTAGATTTTTTGAAAATACTTAGCTCCGTACGTTAAGTGCGTCACATGTCCATCAACTATTGAAATAACCGGCAGGTTATATTATTTTTTAATAAGGTTAAGTACGGATAAAAAACGTTAGCGTTGTACTCAAAGAAGGTATCTTTGGTCATCTAACGGCTGTCGCTTCTTCTCACGCCCGAATGCGGGTGGAACCGGGTTCATAATACCGTCTGGAATCCGCTTGTATGGGAATATTATCATTAGGGGTACCAGATCTCCTGCAGCTGAGAAGCTGAACATGACAGTGAGGCAGACTTGGATGGAGCACACTTGGATGGACTATGATGGAGAACATCTTCATACACGTTTTTGCTGCCAACTTTAGCTAGTACGCTTTTTGTTTTCGAGCAAAGCATAAAATTTGTCTCATCTCCATACCAGTTGATCGGATAAAGTGGATATCAAATTTTTATCTCTTAGATAATTTTAAATTTGATCAAACCATTTGAAGAATTTTCAGGACTAATTTTACAGCTGGCGGCGGTTACCTATAAATGAATAATTTAATGGAAATAGTTTAATAAAGCGAACAAATTCGGAATTCTCGTTGTTATGCACGGATGTCGTTTTTAAGAATAAACAATACCATCGTTTTCCAGGCATATTATTATCTCCAAAGAGTTGGTCTCGGGGACAATCATCTAAAAAACTTTTCACGGATACGATAACATCTTCGCGACGTTTAGGAGGGAATCCCTTTCTGGCCATGACGACGTTTTTTAAATTTTGATGGTAGCCTATACTGGATTGTTGAGTGTGGAACGTTAAACAGTTTTGATGCAGTTTTTTTTACAAATTTTGCCATTAATAACCGCATCGCAAGCTTTTTCGACGTTTTCATCTAAATATGTTAAGTTTTTCTTGGGCATCTAAAATATATTATGAAATATATATGAATACAGGCAATTAAAAATAATTAATAAAAGAAACAGGTTCATCGGTAGGTACCTAATTATTGTAAAATCTCTACGAAATTTTGCAAAATTGTGTTTCTTTTTGTAATTATATTGAGCTTCTATAATTATCGACATTACTTTAATTAATAATAATCGGCACTATGACGATAACTAGTTCTCATTTATGCAATAATGGACACAAGATATCCAATAACTAAATCAACAGAATTATAGAACTAGTAGTGGGCACACACATTTTTATCATTTTAACCATTAATTTTATAATATTGAATTAAATTTTGTTTAAAATAATTCATTAGTAATCCAATAAACTAGTTTTTCAGTTATAAATATTTTTCAAGCGTTTATAAATGTCTATAATATTTTACCTTGTTCTTAACTATTACGTGAGAAACGTCAAAAACACAACTTATACAATTCACCTCAATACTAAAGATTTTTTAAACGAAATGGAACATCTAAAAATGAATAACAACATAATATTTTAATAGAGCAGAATGAGACAAACCTAGTATACGTGAAAACATTTCATTATCGTATTTTGGCCCAAAATGCTTATACAATTAGGGCGTCGAATAACAATGTCATTTTTTCATACGTCCATTATTGTATCATTTACCCTACTAAGGTAAAAAGATAATGGTTGTAAAATCAAAATTAAATCGGGAATGATGAGTCCCGGCCAGTTTCTATTCTATTTTCGTTGTAAATTTTTCGTTCTAAGCCGGATAAAAAGCTATGTAAATACTTTTTCCAATTCCCTATTCCCAGGGAATTGCCAGAATAGTGCCAGTGTGACACTATTCTGTCCATTCGCTCAGAACGGAGAACTGGGGAAAGAATTTACATTTAATTTCTGTCCAAATTAGTTGTTTGTCTACTGACGAAAAAGCTTGATGTAAATTATTATAAATTGGGAATAGTTTTTCTATAATGAAATTGGCAGAGAAAATTATCACTAATTTAATTTGGTTTAAAAAAGATTTTTACTATCTTTTGACTTAAGAAAACAAAAATTATATGGAATGTTTCCCCAATTTTCATGGAAACCAGAATAGTGGCCAATGATGCAGTAAAGTGTAGGTTTCCTTATCTCGGCAGTATGTTAAAATTTACATTTAGAAAAAAATGATTACATCACTCCTGCATACAATCACATGATAATTTAGATTGAATTTTGTTGTGGGCGTCTTTATTTTGTTTCCTTTGTTTAAATATTTAGTTTATTAAACGTTTAAACAGTGAATGATAGACACGCAGTTGTTATTGTGAAACTTAAAACCTTAACTATGATGAGCAGTACATAAATAAATGGCTGATAAACGTGATTTGTGTGAGCTCTAGCTCAAATCAATATTATACATTTTTCTGGGTTTACTATACCAATTAATGCGGGATTGGTTTGAATCGTTGATTAATACAAAATACCAAAATTTCAGATAGTTATCGGATTTTGGTATTTAAATGATTAACTGAAACGTGACGATGCTGCATTAGTATGTCGCAGGGAAGGAGGATCATTCTACTTTGCTTCAAGGTGGAAAGGAAATACAGTAGACACGCAGGCAGTGCGCTGTCAAAAATACTCTATTTTTTGAATAGGCACATAAAATACAAACAGAACACAAACCCCAATAAGGTTTCCGTCAAAAATATAAGATGTTTCTGAAAAACTTACAGCTACCCAAATGTTTAAATAAATAAAAAATGTATTTCAATATTTAAAATAATTAAATTAATTAATTTTTATTCAATCTCCATAACCGAAAATATTGCATTTTCAGGAAATGTCAAATTGTGATCAATAAGACCACCAAATTTGTATGTCTTACGTAAGACATTTTTTTGTAAACAATGCCAACTAAGACTACGAGCAGAGTACGAAAAGAGTTATTAGTAAGACTAAACTAAAAAAAATTATTATTCTGTGTACCCGAGATTATCTTGGTTGCTCGGGTTGAATTAAAAAATAGACCGCAAATAATTCGAGGACGTGTAGTGACCAAAATGTTGATATTGTGAGAATCGTACATGCGCCGTATCCTCATTAACAACAGTTTTATTTAAAGCTATTTATAAATGGTTTAGGCTTTTTTGAATCAATCTCAAATGATCAATAATATATGATTATAGCACACAAACATCATTTATTTTAGAAACACCAAACTGTGTGTTTTTAGAAGAATTTATGCTGGTTTTTATATATGGGAAGATAATTCACTTTCGAGACAATTGTATTAGCCATGAAAAATAAATTAAATGTTTGGAGTGGATAAGGTAGGATACCTTTACACAGTGTATATCCAGCATTGGTTGGTAACAAATGGTTTTTTCATTGGCTGATTAAATATCCCGATATCGATATTATTCCAATATCGTTGAAGCGGGTCCTTCGTTGTTGTTTCTACTCTTCGTAAAATTTAGCATCGAAGTCTGTGATACTACACAGCTGGCTATAAAATAGATCATTATTTAGTTTTGTTGAGGTGTATTCTTAGTGTTCCTAAACTGAGTCTTAAACCACGTTGAAGGGATCTGAAATGAAACACGTTCGAACTATATTCAGAAATTACTTGTTTTCGCAGCTACTAAAATTCTTATTTCATTATTTGTGGATTGTAATTACTCATTTCACGGCGGGCCTGCTGAAGCTCTGACAACTCTGTGAGTGGACGTACTTTCCGTGCCCTTAAACAAGTGAAAAATTACGTAGAGTAAGCAGGATTTCGACAACAATCAGCGAGATGATCTGCCTTATTTAGGTACCCATATTTATTTACCTTCATTATTATCCATTTAAAATTCACATTATTATTCACTTCACAAAATTATCATTTTTAGTTATAAGAAATTGTTAGAATTTCTCATCGAACAATTTGTGAAATGATAATTAAATTTTTCGTGACTTCAAGCAGTTCACAAATTCACTTTTACTCACATTTACTTTTCGCACTGTTTACTTTTTACTTCTTAACGTGCACTGATCACTCGTTAAATTTCAACTGAGGCTGCTACTTATAAGCTGCGAGTTAAAGAATCCCAACACACAGATTTTAATTAGATGGTTGGTAAAGACAACACTGTATCAGAGTATCATGTAAGTCGAATCATTCGCCGGTGTCTTGTATAGGAGGTCTTAGTTATCTAAATCTTTGTGAGAATGACGTAAGAGTATTCCTATTCCATGTTAATAAGTAATAATGTAAGTAATAATGGAATTGATCAGCCGATAATTTTAACGTACCACTAGAGAACATTGAGGCAATTATTGCCGTTCACCAAAAATGTCGTAACAGAAACTATTTTGTACAAAGTAGAAAATTACAAAGAATAAAATTGAAGCTAAATTCAAGTTAAATCGAAGTCACCACGTAAATTCGAATTTCTATAGAAATATATTTGAGGTTTTGTTTCTACAGGTCTAGGTAACCAGTGCAAGAATTTCTTTTTTTATTTGTAACTAGTTGCCCGTCACTGGCATCTACGTTCATGATACGCACATTGGTATGCCGATTTGTTCATTAGGATTTTATGCGTACAAAAACAAATGCCTCGTGTATAACTGATGAAAATGTCGGTGCTTTAAAGTATAATAATTTTAACATTGGTTAATCCAATGATCCATAATTAAATTATGTAAAAATAAAATTAAAATTCAGGCCAATTACATGGTTTCACGACTAAAATCAAAATTCGTTGACGCGATTGTAAGGCATCTATTCCCTTAGGCGTATCACTTCATGCGATGTGACTATGGATCTTCTTGGTTACTAGATGGTTAAATCGAAATATGCTGAATAATTTCGTGCAAAACTCGCAGTGAATATTTTTTAAATCTTAGTTGGCTGCCTTAGTTTGAAAAAAATTCGATTTATTTGTCGCATCAAAATTTCATGTGATGGAAATTGTCGTTTGAAGTGATAGAAGTCACAAGAAAATATTTATAAAGCAGCATACTCAGATTTAAAAAACAACCGCAACGAGTTGATTATAATTATAATTATTTATAATTATTTTGTAAGTTTCGATTTAATAATCTAGTAACCAAGTAGATCCATAGTCACGTCGCATGAAGTGATACTACGACTAAGGGAATAGAGGCCTTACAATCGCGTCAACGAATTTTGATTTTACTCGTGAAACCATGTAATTACATGGCCTGAATTTTAATTTTAATTTTACATAAAGTGATGCGACTAAGGGAATAAGGGTGTAAGCCTGCCTGGATATTTATTGAAATAGCGTATGATGAATATACAGTGTGGCCACTATCGCTTCTTTCTTTTATTACGCGCTTAAATATTACCCCGACCACACGCGGCACGGATGGCTTCTATTGAGATTTCATAATCCTCTTAAGCTTTTGTATTTGGCTATAATGTCAGTTAAATTAGCCACACACCACTCTTGAACTACTTTCGCCGTACGTGCTGGTGCTCCGTCTTGCTGAAAGCAAGACAATTCCTCTCCGTACATAGCTTGGGCTTCTGGCAATAAATGTTTCTGCAAAATCTCCTCCAAGTAATATTTACCGCGATTATTTTAACACTTTTACCAATGAAAACAAGTGGAAGGTTTCCGTTTTTGGATATGGCTTCCCATTACAGATGACGTATTTTGGCACCTCGGTATGTGCTTTTTATAATTCGGGCCACCCTTTATTGAAACCGCTCAAACTCGGTCGTTTTGAACAACGTGCGGGACTTCCAGCACGAAAAGTTTACGATAAACAAATTGTTTATTGATTCCAAAATGTTTTACTTCTCGAAAAATCTCTCCATATTTCAAATTACTTTTGAATTTATTCACAATTAAAGATCGTAAGTTTGAGATGGTCACAACAACGCTATTACACACTTAAACTAAGTAAATTTTTTTTGTGAATATAGAAAACTTAACGGTACTTCACGATTTAAAAATTTTCATATTATTTAGCTTCGTTTCTTAATCTTTTGTAACCGCATATACTAGTCACAATGTATGTTTCCTAGATTTGTCTAGAAGTCTATGTAAACATATGATACTGAAGGTTGCAGAAAATAAAATTGCACTATTCACCTCCTTTATAATTAATTAGTGCGTAATGTTTAAAAGGACCAACTTGCAAAATTTTTTAAGATTCCACTCAATATTTTTTTCAACAGTTTTCACTACTGGTATAAGTTAAGAACTAAATGTAAAGTGATCAGAAAATATTTTTTGTACCTTCTTAGTCAAATTAACTTAAGCAAATCAATTAAGATAATGGAATCATGACCAAATAAAATAGAAGCCTGTAAAATATGAATTGGTTATATGGGGATTGGTTGAAGTTAGACAAATTCGGAAATTTCTCAAACTCACGATTATAATTTGTCGTGTTAGCGGGCAATAAATCTGAGTTGTGGCATTATCAGTAAGCACTTTTGCTAAAATTCAGGGCATATTTTATATGGCATCATAGATAATAAAAACAAAATAAAATCTGGGCGTAAGAAGATAATATGGATTGGTTTGAGTTATACAAATTAGAAACCTTCTAGAACCAATGAATGGCACAAAGGCTCACCTCTAATGCCACAACTCAAATTCATTCACCCGCTAATACGACAAATTATAATCGTGGGTTCGACGAATTTTCGAATTTGTGTAACTTCAATGCGATCTGCTTCTAATTTATTTGATCGTGATTCCATTATCTCAAACTTGATTTGCTTAAATTAATTTGACTAGGACAACTCAAAAACTACTGAGTGGATTCATCAGAAATTTTCCAAGCTGGTCCTTTAAACATTACGAACTAATTATTATACTGGTCTTTAGTAATTTATTATTAAAACAGTTCTTGTGCTTATGTGATTGCATTTTGATAGTAAACAATTGAATTTTACTCGAATTTTGTCCGAAAACCTGTTTACATAATGAAAATTGAGTCAGTTTTTCTATAGAAAATGGTTAAAAACAATAAAACATTTCTGCTGACTTTTTCTTCCAATGTTTATAAACGGGGTCGATAGTACAGTTTCTTTCTGCTAATTCTAGTAGCATTGTTATGAAAAAATACCAAAGTACAATTCTGATGATTCATGATATGAATTTCTGAAATATAGGAAACTGATACGGCACTAAAGGTGTTTAGATCATCTGAAAAGATCTCATCTGAAATGGGTCGTTTTGACTTTTGCATTACAATATTGTGATTACAAATATATTAGTCTGTTTTCAAAAGATAACATTTTATAAGCCGCTTGTTTTGGCGTTTCGAGAAATCTGTGGCCCAACAAACTAATAACCATATACAAAATTATTTTGGTAAACAATACTGAGTGTAATAAAGATTGTTCCTTCCGCAAATCGCTTAGTAAAACATCACCCAGTACCAAAACCACCACCGAAAATATTAAAGGCAACATAATTTATGGGGTTAATGGTGGCAAGAGTGGCTTGTATTTTTTACAACATTGTTATCTTATGCTGGAATGGTTTTCTCAATTTTCTATCTATAAAGCTTTACTACACCTCTACCATATATTTTATAATTTTACGTTTATTTTTTATTTATTTTATAAAAAAAAATACTCTCCAAAACAACAATAACTACGTAAAGAGGTGAATTAAGATAACTTTTTTGGCACGCGATTTTTTTATAATTATAATTGGTTTTGTTTTAAACTTTTTTTGTTTGTTGTGTTTTTTTTTTAAATTACGAAATAAAATCATGTCAGAGTAATTTTCTAAATTTTTTTTATACTTCGTTAAGATTATACGGACATTTTTTTGTTTTACTTCTCGTTCAAATCTTAATTTTTCTTTAAATTTGGTAAAATAAATTTTTGATTTATTGTTTAGCAAATGTTATTGTATTGGTGGAAGTTATTATCTTATAATTAAATTTATTATTTATGAAGTTTTTGTTTTGGTTGGTATATTTTGTTTATTTTATTTATTATTTACCAACCTTTAAGTTTTTTAGTATAGTGTGTATATGTCTTAAGTATTTATAATTTATTTATACCTGAATGTGATTAGTCTGTTATTTCGAGATAATTAGATTTTTCAAATTAGTTATTGTTGGGTTTCACTAATTTTAGCCGTCCATTTAAATTAAGCACGGCATAATTCACAATATTAATATCTCATACTACGCGTGTATTTATAGGTTATAAATAAACTTGGGTAAATTATGCCAGCTAGTTACTAACCTAACTTATGTATATTGTACACAAACACAAGGTGTTATAAACATGTTGTACAATTTTTCTTTTAACTGTATCAAAATTTTAATTTCATTAAGAAAAGATGTACATACATAAGTCTAAAATTAAACCAGCTGCTAGTTATGTGTCATTAAATTTAAATTAAATAAAAACCTTTTATTTTCAATTACAATAAATAATGTAGATTATACGCAAATGTACATCGAGTTTACAACAAAAATTTGCGGAATGCAGATTTCTCATCACGATTAATGTAGCTAAATGTATGGTAATGTAACAATACAATGTATGTAAGGAGTTACTGCACAATGTACTCTGAAAACAGAAAATTGCAAAAACGTGGCGATAAATTATTTTCTGTTTAAAAATCTCCTCTAAATAAATAAAATCTAAGCTCGATGTTAGGTGAAACAAAAAATAAGCATGCTCGTAAATCGAATTGTGACAAACAGCATGATTTAGCACTAAAATAATCATAATATTTCTAACAGAAAAGTTATTCACTTTACATACTATGTACATTTAAAGCTGCTACTAGACAAAGCCATTAAATTATTATCCGCAACATCTTTCTGACAACAAACAACATACAATCATGTTATACGACTAGACAAAATAAAATTTAGCATTTTTACAAAAAAATAAAATAAATAAATAAATATACAAAACTACTATATGTACAGAATTTGATCTTTATTATAATTACGTTAGAATTTTTGTTTTTGACAAATTATAGCAAAAACACAACAACCTAAAATCTACAACACAATAATATGATAATTTTTAATTTAGCATGTAGATCACGAATTTCGATTAAATTAGAAAAATTGAGAGAAACAAAATAAAAAAAAATTCTAAATCCAATTTAGTTCAAATATCAGCAACAACGACGAGTAATACCTAGAAAAAAAAATAAAACTAAAAACACAACCAAACTATATATACAACACAATAAAATTGCTTAATCGTTTATTTTATTGAATGAACAAAAATTGGCAAAAATCCTAAAATTAAAATAAAATAGTTTTTGTTATAAACATTTTCATTTTAGTTGGTTTTTGTTTCTTTTGTGTACCAAAATTAAGTTGTTAGATTTTGTTTTGTTTTTTAAATGCTGGATACATTTTATATTATAATGTCTAGGGACCAAATTTGGAGGTGGTGTCTTTTTACAGTATTTTTAATGATACTGTATTACGAAGTCTAGCACGATACCGGAATTTCCGCTACACAAAAGTAAACCACTTGAAGCTCTGCAATTAATAAATATATATCGCAAGTAATTTAGTAGTTTCCTTCTCTTCCAACACTTTCAGTTGTATAGAAGATAGAACACAATTAACAATTTTTTTTACATTAGGACTGGGACGTCGTACAATTACAATTTTCGACTTTCAATTCTCATCTCAGTTGAAAATTTTTCAACATCCATTTCTTTTTTCTAAACTTGTATGATAAAGAAAATGCTTAGTTTTTGTGGTTTTTTGATGGTATGTTGTGTTGAGAAATGACTAATTTATGTCAAGCCACATTTGATTCTCAAATGACGCGTCCAATGTTTGTTGATGAATGTGAGACATGTGAAGTACAAAACTTTTTTCTTGACAATGTCTTGAGCGACACATGTATGACCAGTCTTAGCGTAAGTAAACAATCGATAAAAATAAAAATAAAATATTCTTCAGTATGTCCAATGTTTATTGATGAATGTGAGACATGCCAAGTACAAAACTTGTTTCTTGACAATGTCTTGAGCGAAACATGTATGACCAGTCTTCGACGTTTCCCATTCCCATTGCTATTTTTGAAAGTGGCGTAAGTAAACAATCGATAAAAATAAAAATAAAACATTCTTCAGTATGTCCAATGTTTGTTGATGAATATCAGACATGTCAAGTACAAAACTTGTTACTTGACAATGTCTTGAGCGACAGATGTATGACCAGTCTTCGACGTTTCCCATTCCATCGCTATGTTTTGACAGTGGCGTAAGTAAACAATCGATAAAAATAAAAATAAAATATTCTTCAGTGTGTACAATGTGTGTTGATGAATGTGAGACATGTCAAGTACAAAATTTGTTTCTTGACAATGTATTGAGCGACACATGTATGACCAGTCTTCGATGTTTCTCATTCCTTCGCTATTTTTGAAAGTGGCGTAAGTAAACAATCGATAAAAATAAAAATAAAATATTCTTCAGTATGTCTTCTCCATTGCAATATTTTTTCTCCTTATGTATAATTTTTTTTATAATATACGAGTATGCAGTGTTGAAAAATATTTTTAACTTTTTATTTGTCAAATACGTTATTAAATGTTTTGTAATTATACTATATATCAAAATTGTTCAATTTTTAATTTATTTTATAGTTAAAGAAATTTTGTGTTTATGTTCAAGGCAAACTTCCGCCAGTTGGAGTACCAACAATGTAGTTTATTTTTTACACACATGAAGTATTTATATTTTGAAAGTCAACATGTCAATACTTCATACTGATATACAATTTTTTTATTACAAATGTCAATCTCACCTCAAACATGTTTTGTATAATAGATTTTAGGCAAGTCACATAATATACGTCTATGAACTGTCCTAGTATTGTCTTACATGATTTCTCACATACGATTCATCTCACACATGTCAAACATGATTAATATCAGACATGTCATATACAATTCATCTCAGTCATATCATGTACGATTCATCTCAGACATGTCACAAACGAAAGTTAGTCCTATTTGCTAAAAAATGTCTATATACATGTCATGCTTGACTGTCGCTGATGAGTAGTGTATCGTCAATAACTTTCCTGTTTGGATTTTTCAACAATCAAATTCTATTTTATTTTGCGTAAACAACTGCACGTTTTATATCATTATGATAATAAATAAATGCGAAACAAAAAAGTAAAGAAAGTTCTGTAGTAAAACTACCGACAAAATCATTGTACATGTGCAATGTGTTACCTTAAAAAATTCGAATTGGAACAAATGGCACCTAAATAATAACACGATAAATTCAACATATTTAGTATAAAACGCACCCATTTACCACTAAAAAAAATAAGTTTTGTATCTTTCCGTATTTAATTTTTAACTCTTTTTTTCTTTTTGATATGATCTTCCCATTTTAGTTTAGAATCATGCCTAGACATTTTGCCGTGTTTTCATAATGAATTTGTTGAGAGTTCAGTTCTACTGGTAACCAGTTAACCTTTTTGTAGGTAAAGTTTAGGTGTACAGATTTTGTTTCATTAAGTTTTATTCGCCATCTCTTCGTCCGTGGACTGACAATATTAGTAGCTCTTGGCAATTTGCTTGAGGATTCTTCTATGCTATCAGCGACTGCTAAGATGGCCGTATCATCCGCAAACATTGCTATGTTTGTCTGCTCTACCGTTGGTAGGTTCGAGGTATAAAGAACATATAAAGTTGGTCTCAGCACGCTACCTTCTGGTACTTAACAGGCTAGTGTCGATTAGATGTCTAAAGATTTTAGTATTTCATAAAACTGCTTTGGTAAGTCTCTTTGTAATTTATATTCCAAGCTTTTATGCATACTCTGTCAAAGGCCTGTCTGCCTACATCCAAGAAGATACTTAAACATAATTTCTTATTTTAAAGTACATCTTCAAGGTTCTGTAATAATTTCAAGAGGCGGGCTGCCCGTCCACTATTTAGAAAACTGGGTATCTATGGTGGCATTTTAGATGGGAAACTTGCAAATTTAAATGGAAAATAAAGGAGTTCTATAATTAAACTACATGGAAAATTAAGAGAAGATTTATCCACTAGAATTATTATTTTTTAGTTTTTGCGGCCATATAAGTCTTGTATCAAATTTAATATGTATACTCGTCTGAGATATTGACCAGAAACTGAGAGAAATTACATTACATTACACTTCTAAACGATAAATATTCCCCAAATTTCTCATGGAGATTTGCCCATTCCAAATCTAAAATCCAAGTCTAACCATATGTACCAAATTTTTTATTTAATTTTAAATAATACAAGTCGCGCCCATTAACAATTCATTCCATAGCATCGTTCAAAATACATATTAGAATTACAATATAAACCTATTCTAACCCAATTTTACATATATTGGTTAAGCAATAGCAGAGTTTTATCCTACATAGCTGTATTTCAGGAAGATATGAATCAAAATGCATAATAATATAATAAACTTTAATCGTGCAACATATAAAGGGTGATTTTTTTGTGGTTAGGATTTTCATGCATTAGTATTTGACAGATCACGCGGGATTTCAGACAAGGTGTCAAAGAGAAAGATGCTCAGTATGCTTTGACATTTCATAATGAATAGACTTACTAACGAGCAACGCTTGCAAATAATTGAATTATATTACAAAAATCAGTGTTCGGTTCGAAAAGTGTTTCGCGATTTACGTCCGATTTATGGTCTACATAATCGACCAAGTGAGCAAACAATTAATGCGATTGTGACCAAGTTTCGCACTCAGTTTACTTTATTGGACATTAAACCAACCACACGAATGCGTACAGTGCGTACAGAAGAGAATATTGCGTCTGTTTCTGAGAGTGTTGCTGAAGACCATGAAATGTCGATTCGTCGCCGTTCGCAGCAATTGGGTTTGTGTTATTCGACGACATGGAAGATTTTACGCAAAGATCTTGGTGTAAAACCGTATAAAATACAGCTCCTGCAAGAACTGAAGCCGAACGATCTGCCACAACGTCGAATTTTCAGTGAATGGGCCCTAGAAAAGTTGGCAGAAAATCCGCTTTTTTATCGACAAATTTTGTTCAGCGATGAGGCTCATTTCTGGTTGAATGGCTACGTAAATAAGCAAAATTGCCGCATTTGGAGTGAAGAGCAACCAGAAGCCGTTCAAGAACTGCCCATGCATCCCGAAAAATGCACTGTTTGGTGTGGTTTGTACGCTGGTGGAATCATTGGACCGTATTTTTTCAAAGATGCTGTTGGACGCAACGTTACGGTGAATGGCGATCGCTATCGTTCGATGCTAACAAACTTTTTGTTGCCAAAAATGGAAGAACTGAACTTAGTTGACATGTGGTTTCAACAAGATGGCGCTACATGCCACACAGCTCGCGATTCTATGGCCATTTTGAGGGAAAACTTCGGAGAACAATTCATCTCAAGAAATGGCCCGGTAAGTTGGGCACCAAGATCATGCGATTTGACGCCTTTAGACTATTTTTTGTGGGGCTACGTCAAGTCTAAAGTCTACAGAAATAAGCCAGCAACTATTCCAGTTTTGGAAGACAACATTTCCGAAGAAATTCGGGCTATTCCGGCCGAAATGCTCGAAAAAGTTGCCCAAAATTGGACTTTCCGAATGGACCACCTAAGACGCAGCCGCGGTCAACATTTAAATGAAATTATCTTCAAAAAGTAAATGTCATGGACCAATCTAACGTTTCAAATAAAGAACCGATGAGATTTTGCAAATTTTATGCGTTTTTTTTTTAAAAAAAGTTCTCAAGCTCTTAAAAAATCACCCGTTATCATGAATTTTTTAACCAATGATTAGGTATGATTTATCAAACAGGTCAGTTACCCTAACCAGTTTATGATTACGGAAAATGGATTAAAATTTGACACCAAATCGCAATTAAAACGAATCTTATATAGAAATCGGTTTGTGCTTTTATAAAACAAAAATTTAGAATCCGAAATTTGGGGCAGACTCTAGACGTCATGTGTTGATGCTATAACTGATCCGAGTTATTTAACTTTGACGTTGCCAAATTTATGATTAACCTTATTAACGTTTAACAGACCTCATAGCTCTCCATGACAAAGATATAAATATTACCAGGCGAATCTGTGATTTTTCATTGGTGCTATACATATTTTGAAATTTTCAAATGACTGCGATTATTACATGACAGAAATTGTGAGAAAATGTTATTTACTGTAAGCAATATACGATTACAAAATAATTATTATCTGCTAGGATACAAAATTTAAAATAGTTTGAAATTTCTGTCGTTCCCCACAACTCTATATACGTTAGGCACATTCATATGTGCATAGATATAATATAGTCGTACGTAATTAAAAAAAAATATTTTTATTTAATAACAACATGTATATTATAAATTAATAGTTTTGAAATGTCTGCTAACAAATATTACTGCATATTAAAAAATATTAACATTTTTTTGGGGGGTATTTATTCTCGTATAGAGCTCTCGTATATATAGGAACATAAAACTATATATGGATATATGCATGATGATAATTAATTCAAAATTGCATAAAATTGTTGTACACATGCAGTATACGGAACAAGATAAGATGTATTTCAAAAATTTATGTAGATACATGTACTGGTATATAAAATGAAAAATACTTTTGTGTATTTCGGAAAATTTTATAGAATTACAGTAAACGAAATATATGTGTAACCTAAAATTTATTTTATGTACTTTCCTCAGGTTGATTACATGCTAGCATGTATACTCGTAGATAGGTAAGAACTTATATGAAATTTCAAAATATATTTTATGTTACCACATACACCTAATACAGCATGGTACAAAGATAGTTGTGTTGACATCGACTCTAGTAGTACTATACTCGTATGTCTTGCAATTTATTAATTTAAAATTAAATCGATTTTAGATTATTGTTCTTTCATACATACGAGAGAGTACATTGAATTTATAATTTTCATTTCTTCTTGCCACATCCAATTTGCATATAAGAAACACTTTGTACATACATTTTCTTACATAAGAATGTACGAGTATTAAGATTATTTTCTTTTCGGTTTACCGAGTATAAGAAGTTTAATGTGATTTTTGTACGAAAATAATTATAATTTTAAGTTATTATTATCGAGCTTTTATATCGACACTCTCGTTATCGGATTGAGAGCGTTAATAATAATATTATTAAAATGTTTTCAAAAGATTGATAATACGATTAAATATTGTTTAGTAATTTTTAACATTCGTTTATTTTGTAAGTCGATTAAAAGCTTTTATAATTAATGTATTTTAATCGTACGGTCAACCATAATTTCGAATTCAATGTATACCTATCGATAGGTGTTTCTTCATTCTAGAGACACATTCTGGTTGGCTCAAAATCTCAAATGACACAAAATATTCTTCACGAATATGGTTGTTTGTGAAGAGTGGTCCATTACAAGTTTGTTTTTAAAAACGCTATAAAATGAGTATACATCTTTATTTTGTGGTTGGATGGATTCTTCAATTTAAGAATAAAAAAACAATTTCGTTCATGTACCTCTCTCTGTTGGCCTTACAGTAAGCCATCCTGTGAGTCCACCTTTTAAGAACTTTATCGACGATTTCGGCGCCTATTTCGCTATTAACTCTCTCAATGTTATGTTTTAACGCTGGAATTGACTCTGGATTATCCGCATAACATCTATCCTTAACGAAATCCCGGGAGAAAAAGGCCAACGTTCGGTTTGTATGACATGTGGCGCCATCTTGTTGAACCCAGAGGTTTATCGCATTCGCATAGCGTCGATTTGAGGTCATAAAAAGTTGGTCAGCATGCCTCGGTAACGGTCGCCATTGACGGTAACGGCGTTTATAGTAGCATTTTCGAATAAAAATGGGCCAATTATGCCACCACTCTAAAATCCACACCAAACAATCACTCTTGTTGGAAGTTGGAGGCGGTTTCTCTACGATTACGTGTGGCTGTGCCGAACCCCAAATCCGGCAGTTCTGTATGTGATTTGCTTTGAACGGCTGAATCATCTGGACCTTTTAGCGAATAATCCAAGGCCGTTTATTACGGCCCAATAATGCATATTCTGCTCAGGCGGGTGGATGGATCTTGGCCTACACTATCGACCACAGCCGCAATATTCTTGGGCATGTGCACTGTCCGAGCTCGTGCATCACTTCTTTCATTCAGTAGCAAGCCTTTCTCACGCACTTTCTTCGCCAATTTCACTACAGCGGTTTCGTTTGGCGCTCTCTCACCACACTGATTTTAAAAATAAGTTTTCAATGTTTTTTGAAACGTTCCTCATGCGAAAACATGATTGTTTCGTGATACGGAATATCAGACTGACGAGCTTTCAAAATTTTAAGGAAATCTTTCAAAAAAGTGTTGCCGTAGGCTATGATTTAAAAACAAATCAATATATAGCCCAGCCTTTATATGGTTTACTATATAAAACACTAGCAGGTAGGGCGTGGTTCTGTGTATTTATGGATAATTGTTATGGATAATTAGTATAATACTTAATTAGTACAATACACTTCTCTGTATGCAACTATTTGTTTCTACTCTAAAGGATACAAGAAACAGTTCACCATGAGAGAAGCTATTTTTTATAACTGTGACTAATGATTTATTGATAGGACAATATGTATTCTTACTGGAAATTGTAGGAGCTTAAACCTGATGTCTCTTACGTGATTAGGGATATTTCGGATATAAAACTATGTTCATCCTTGCCACACCCACTTTGTATTACTCCTTCTATAATATCAGCATGTAAGCCTTAATAACCTGTCTGTTGCTGGTGCAAAGTTATACTGATTTAAATTTTGTACAAGGATAATAGGGGTTTATACTTAAACATTATTATTGATGAAAGAGCAATTCTGGAACTTTCATTAAGTTTAAATACTAAGTTCGATAGTTGAGAATTTTGTGTTGACCGGCATAAAATGTGAACTAAATCATATTTTTTCTATTAATATATCAGCACTTTGTACATATGTATGTCTGCAATCTGACATAACTAATTTGTTATTACAGTCTACAGGATCCATCCATTGCAAAGCTGTAGTAAAAATCGAATGTTGAACTTCAACTTCAGTTTCTCTCTTTTTTCATCATCATTTTTGGTTTTCCTCGTGTAATAAGATGGTATTTGATCATAGAATACATTTTAATATTTAATTAAATTCTCTTCACATTTAAGATAATAAAATAAAACACGTATCCGTTTTCTAAATTAACGACTATGCAGTTGTCGTACGGCGAGATATTAACATTCTCCAAAAGGCTTCCCTACACCGCAAGTAACAACCTTATTGGTATACTTTTTTATCTGAATCTGAACATATTTGATAGACTTAACACAATTACAAAATTATCCTCTAATATGAGCTTTAGATGTTCTAGTCGTAAGTTCCTTATTGCTAGTTATTATTTTCATGTTTCCTAATTCTCGTTGTAAATCTGCGATGATCAGGCCTTTTCGGCGATACGATGGATAACTCTTTTGCTTGTCTGTGAGTTTATTATTTGACTAAATTAAATGTGAGCATTAGGCAATCCTCTTTGTTATTCGATTTATGGCATCTTACTAACCGAAAAATGGAAAATATAAAAATCATATTTAAGTGATCGAATTCAATATATTGAACTGGGAAATAAGATATCGAAAATAATTCAAACTAAAGGGTGTTTTTTTAAGAGGTTGCCGATTTTTTTTTTGAATAAAACACATATAAAATTATGAAATGACCAAAATTTTTTTTTATTTGGTAGATAATTTTTTGGCATTTAACATTTAAACACAATTTCTGGCATATGGCTACCACGACTATTTTTCACAAATGTCATTCTGGAGGTCCAATTTTCCAGCACTTTTTCAAGCATTTGAGGGCGTATGTCAGCAATGACACGTTGAATATTGGTTTCCAAAGCGTCAATCGATTGAGGTTTATCCACATAAACCAATGACTTCACGTATCCCCACAAAAAGTAATCGAGTGGCGTCAAATCGCACGAACGCGGAGGCCTATTCACCGGACCATTTCTCGAAATAATGTTGTCGTTGAAAGTTTCTTTCAATAAGTCGATTGTTTCACGTGCTGTATGGCAAGTGGCACCATCTTGTTGAAACCACATTTCATTCATATCCATATCTTCAAGATTTGACAACAAAAACTCATTTAACATGGTTCTGTATCGATTTCCATTCACGGTAACGCGTCGTCCTTCCTCATTTTTAAAGAAATATGGACCGATGATCCCACCAGCCCATAGACCGCACCAAACAGTACATTTATCAGGATGCATTGGTAATTCTAGAACGGCGTGTGGATTATCTTTGCTCCAAATGCGACAATTTTGTTTGTTGACGTATCCATTTAACCAAAAATCACTGAATTCACGGCGCAAACGATGGTCGTGTGGCTTTAATTCTTGCACCAATTGAATTTTGTATGGCACCAAACCCAAATCTTTACGTAAAATTTTCCATAAAGTCGATGGACAAAGTCCAATTTGCTGAGCACGACGACGAATCGATAAATTGTCGTTTTCTTCGACACTGGCCTCAACGACAGCAATATTTTCTTCTGTACGAACTCTTCTCATTCTTGTCGGTGGCTTGGCATCCAAAAGAGTGAATGTAGACCGAAATTTGGTAATTACGTTCTTTATGGTGGTCTCTGACGGACGATTATGTGCACCATAAAATTCACGAAGTGCTCTATAAACATTTTTAATTGAACACTGATTTTGAAAATAAATTTCCACGATTTGAAAACGTTGTTCTGGAGTTAACCTATTCATAATGATTTGCCAAACAATACTGAGTAGAAATGCCACTTTGAGCTGTCAAAACAACTGTCATAAAATAAAACGACATCTATCGGAAAAACAAACCTCCTAAAAAAACACCCGTTATTTTGATATACCATACTTCATACTTGGTTTTGTTGTTGTTATTGTATTTTTATATTATATGAAGAATGTGTAATGTGTGTATGACGTAGTATGACTAAAGTTTTGTTTTGTTGTTGCTTTTGAATTTCATACTTTTATGTATCGCGTCGATCGCGCTTACTATGCTTTTTGTATGCACATAAAGAATGTATGTTATATGTCTTTTGATATACATATGCGATATCGTTTGCATTATCGTAGCGATTTTTGTTTTTAATTGATTAGATTTTTTATTTATGATGATGGAATTGATATTTGGCATGGGTGAGGTTGTGAATATCACAACATGGTGTAAACAATGTAAACAATGTAATTAATTATCGACATCATAAATACACAAAAATAAAAATAATATTATTTAAATTATTTTCTAATCGATAACACAACCATTACATGCAATTACATCTATTGAAATTTTGGCATTCGAATTTTATTTTTAGTGTTGGATAAAATAATTTTTTGTGTTTCTAATGTGTTTACTCCTAAATCAGGGTTTTTTGATTTTTTTTAAATGCGTGTACTAAAACTGTGTGCCTCACACTTAAAATTTTTACAGCGGTCTACGATGCAATCCTTGCATCGAGGCTTACACGAGGGAATCGTGTAACATATTTAGAAGCAAAGCATGCATTAATAATTTTTATGATACAGTTGCGTATAAAACTAATGTGATACCTGTGTCGAAAGGAAATTTCTATATAACCATGGAAACGGGTGTTAACTATTGTTTAGCGAATTTATAATAATTCGCTAAGACATTGTGAATATACTTTCAATATAAGGGCTAAATCATTTTACCATATTTGCAGTTTGGTGAGCACAGTCATATAAAGGGTTATCCAATTCAAGCTTGATAAAGTAAACTTAAAAAAAACACACAAAATATTCGGAATGTATTGTAATTTTTATTTCATTTTACAGATTGATCCTTGCCATTTTTAGTTAAACAAGATATCATTCAAATGTCCTCCACGGGACTTCTTACAGGCCTTGATTCTTTTGCGGTAATTTTCAATGACTTTTCGGCACATTTCGGGCGGTATCTCGGCCATTACCTTACGAATATTAGTTTTCAATTCGTCAAGAGTTTGAGGATTGTTTGCGTAAACACGATCTTTCGCATAGCCCCACAAAAAGAAATCCAAAGGCGTTAAATCACAGGATCTTGGAGGCCAATTGACATCAGCCAATCGCGAAATCAAACGTCCAGGAAATTTCTCTTGCAAAAGATCTCGATTTGCTCGTGTTACGTGACTGGTTGCTCCATCCTGCTGGAACCACATATCGTCAAGATCATAATCTTCGATTTTCGTAAAAAAATAATCGGTTAACATGCGGCCATAGCGCTCAGAATTGACGGTAACGGTTCGTCCATGGTTGTTCTCAAAAAAATACGGCCCAATCACACCACCAGACCACAATGCGCACCAAACAGTGACTTTTTCCGGGTGTAATGGCTTCTCTACAATCAATTGTGGATTTTCTGAGCCCCAAATTCTACAGTTTTGCTTATTAACGTATCCACCAAGCGAAAAATGAGCTTCATCACTGAAGAAAAAATCAGCATCGACGGCCTGTTTTTCCAACACCCAATTTGCGTATGTTAAATGCTCCATATTCTTAAATGGCAGAATGTCAACTAAATAAATGACAGCGTACTTGACGTTTATCTTTAACAGATGTCGGTATACAGATTTCTACTTTATCAACCTCGAATTGGATAACCCTTTATATAACGTTTTATTTATAACAAGTAAGTTGCATCAATTTGATTTAAACGTAATTTGTTACATATTTTAATGCACATGTAAGACTTACTTCTAAAAAGATATACATTTGCGCTGCAGTCATATACGTAATTATTTGCATCGCCGACTAAACTAAATTAATGAGTAATTATGCTATTAGCCACCAGGTTTTACCGCCATAATCGATCTCCATTGACAGTAACGGTGTTACCAGCTTCATTTCGAAAAAAAAAACTGACCGATGATTCCACCAGACCAAAAACCACACCAAACTGTCAATTTAGGTGAATGTTATGGTTTTCATGAATAATTTGTCGATTTTCTGTCGCACCAGAATCGACAGTTTTGTTTATTTACCGCACCACTCAGATGAAAGTGAGCCTCATCGGAGAAGATGATTTTCTTAAAAAAATCGTTATCGTTTTCAAGTTGTTCCAAGGCAAAATCAGCAAATTCACGAGGTTTACGGTAGTCCAATGGCTTCAGTTCCCCAAATCCTTTCTCAAAATCCGCCAGGTTGTGGTTTGAGACAGTCCCAATTCTTGAGAACGTCTTGGAATCGACAGATTGCGGTCTTCAGCAACACTTGCCTGAACGGCAGCAATATTTGCATTACTTGGTCTTATTGGAACTTCATCATTATGTAAAGAAAATGTTCGCTCAACATTTGCAATAATTCGACGAATAGCGAGCACACTTTGACGATTATTACGACTATAAAATGGCAAAAGCGCTCGAAAAGTTGCAATTGGAGAACGATTATTTTGATAATAAATCTGAATAATTTGTAAACGTTGTTCTTGCGTATATCTCACCATGATGAAATTGTACATATTACTGAATACAATGAAACAAAAAATGACAGATCATGGAGTCAATACCATAAATTGTTTACGATTACTCAAATATGAGTATATTAGATTAATAGCCGAATTAGAAAATTTATAATACAAATGTAACTTCTGAAGCAAATGAATATAATTGAAACAATCAAATGCTTTAAAAATATCTAGTAGAACCAAAATAGTAACCGAATTTTCCTTGTCTAAGATAGCAGACAAATCATCAATAATGTTAACAAGAGCTACTGTAGTGGTACTGTAACCTGATTTGTACCCCGACTGAAACCTACTTAAGAAATTAAACCTATGAAGATGTTCCTGCATTTGACGTTCATGATTTTTTCTAGAACTTCTGACAGAGCAAGCAAAATACTAATAGGACGTATATATATCCTATATTGGAAATTACATCCTTCTTTGGTAACGGAATTATGGACGCCACCTTCTATAGATCAGGAAACACAGATTTTGTCAGACATTAGTTAATAACTAAAGTTGTAAGAGGGAGAAATAAATCGATAAATAGTTTTAAGACAATAAACAATTTAAAACAATAATTTCATCAACACAATCAAATACAAAAGCATCACCTGTATAATGATCAGATTTAGTATCAGGTAGTGGCAAAACTCCCAAGGAATCTCGAAATTTATTTGATTCCAAAAAAAATTTCTTCTGCTGAAAAGTCAATTCTAGTATCACTAGTGATGCAAGAAACCTCCATTTTTTTTAAATTATCCCAAGTTATTTTGGAATTTTTCAAATTTGGTTGATGATATATTTGTTTTATTTCTAAAATATCTAAAAGATTATAAATCATTATATAATCCAAACCTTTTATGTTTTTAAAACTAAATCTCTACGTTTCATTAATTTAATAATATGAGCATTCAGCCATGGTGCAGTAGAGCATTTATTTATAACAATTTTACGAGGCACACAAGTCTGGTCTAAATGTAAAAATTTTGAGTTGAAATTGACAACAATATGGTTTGTCAATCTAACAAAAAGAAATTTTCTTTAAAACATAGTTGATTAATCGCCTTATAATCAGAAACAACAGTATACGATATCTTACTCCTGGTGTTACAAGACTTATAACTAAAATAAATATTAAATTATGACCAGAAATAGCAGGAACTTCAATTTGCCAAAAATATCTTGTATATTAACTATGCCACCTGAATAAACAGGAGAAAGGTTATAAATAATCAAACTAAGTATTTTTCCAAATGCTCCAACAAGCTCGGAAGATAAGAACTCAACTTTTCCTAAAGAATTAGAAGAAAGTTTGTTAATTTTAAGGAGGGAACATACAACACAGCCAGCACCTCCACGGGAATCAGTGCGATCAGCTCGCAGCAATTTATAGTTGTTTATTTGGAATGACTTGTTTCTATTTTTCTTAGTGGGCCAAGTCTCAAACAAAGCAATAAAATCAAATTGATAAATATGTAAAAGAATAGTTACATCATTAAAATGTGTCACCAAATTTCGAATGGATTGGGTGTAGATGCCGACGCCCATAATATTACTTTTGGAGGTCGAGTTGGCCAAAAATTTGTGTTAGTGTATACACCAACAGGCCAGGTAGCCCTACACCCCAATTTAAAACATACGTATTCCAATTTCTGTATGTTAGAATTTTTCGGGATCAACTAATGTACTTTACAAACTTCAGTTTGTAAACAGGATTTAGCCATACCCAAGATATCATCTTCCTTAGTAGTAAGATCAAACCGAGAAAGATGTATCTAAAACATCTTAGGAACAGGAATAGTTTTAATACCAAAGCTCTCAACTGACTCATCAGTTTCATGAATTAACTTGGTAGGTTTGGTAGGTGTAGGAACATTAAGAGCATTACTAGAGAAACAGAATTAAATATTACTTGTTCAGATATAAAGGAAGTTGAGCATCTGGACATTACCACTTTTGTAAATGTCTGTGAACTTCCAGGGTCCATTGCTGATGATAAATTCATCTTGAATGTAGGTTGAAGATAAAGATGTTGTTACATTTGTAGAATCAACATCTGACCGAACAGGTAGAGTAGTAATTGCTTCTATACAATTAATGGCACCAAATGTGCTACAAAAATTGTTCTCCACAAAATCAGTTGACACAGTGGATGCAACATCAGAGGTAGATGTAACTAGTTCAAAATTGTCACACGATGCAATATTTGTTGTCAATGGCCTAATAGCACTCGGCAGAGCATGTAACATAGCATCAGGAATTCGTCTATCCTTAATATTAAGAAGCTCTCAATTAGAAGTCTATTTAATTTAATTTCTTCCAGCAAGTTTTGATATAAAGGGTCTTGATTCAAATTGTCTCACGATTTGGCGTTTATATAAATATTCTTAAAAGTTCGGTTACTCACCAATTCTCGACAATCATCACAAAAGCTAAAGTTAAGCTAAATTTCCCTGTATTTTCCCTATATTTTATCGCGGACTCGAACACCATATTTAAAAGAAACGTAGCTATAAAACTGTAGTGATAAATAATCGAATCAGACAATATAACTGATCGTCAAAAGATAAATGTCCACCATACTATTTATATTTTATATACATTAATTAAACTAAAACTATACACAATATTATATTAATTATTAAATATTAAATTTTATTAACACAAACACTAAATATTATTATAGACAATTACAATTAAATTGATTTTTTTTTAACTTTTTCGTTTAGAGAAGAAAAAAATAAACAGCTGGTATCCACAATGACTACTGTTTCTGAATTTTTTTAAATGCACGTACTGACCTGAGAGCGATTTTTTTGACTAAACTAAATTAATGAGTAGTTATGCTATTAGCCACCAGGTTTTATCATTTAGACTCCTGCTTGACGATTTAGTTTTATTTTTTTATTTAGTTTGTATGTTTACAACATTTCGTTCGGTCTGAAATTTAAGAATACATAAAAATCAATGAATAACTATTACCATTACTTTTCAGGTTATGTTGTTTCAATATCTTACCTGGCACTTGTTTTTTTTTCTAATCTTGTTAACTCTCATGCTTAAATTTCGCTTATAATTTATAATCACATTCATGAATAATGCGATTTCCATATCCATATTTGTTTTATTTTTCTATTTCCTTGATTTCAAATAATAACAAACCGGTGTTGTTGAAAAACAATATGGCATATGAAAATTCATAATTTAGTTTACAATCGGAGGTACAGCATATTTAAAGATACTAGTGCCACCTTTAATCGAACAAATCGTTCTCAGGCACGCTAAAATTCTATTTGGATGATTCCTATTTTTTTAATTAGAAAAACATACGCAAATAAATCACCCAGGATTATTTCAAAATCTGCAACCATACCACACAATCTACTTGATGAATTTAGCCAAATATGCCACATCCAGCGTTTTATAACGAGATAAAAAATTCGATGCTAAAATATTTTATTTTAAAGTAACAATATATCGTTACGATTGATCTGCTATTAGTATGTCTTACCTTATCCAAATATCAAGTGAATTGCGCTTTTAAAAAAATAGTATGCAACGTTAGGCCATTAATTAGCAGATGTCAGGCCCACAAAATAGTCTATAATACATTTATTTAAAATTTTCAATAGATGTAGCTGCTTGTAATGGTTGTACTATGTACTAGAAAATAATGGATTTTAAATTGTTTTATCAATTCCAGTATTTTCATACAGATGTCGCTAATAAATTACATTTTTTACATGTATTACAATTTTTACCGTAATTAATCATTATTTACATTATTTACATAAAAAATGTAAAACAATTTTACGAATAATTGCACAACACTGTGAGTTGCTAAAATGCTTGTTTATTGGCAACATGCTACTTGATGTACAAATAAGGCACCAAGTAGGAACCTAACAAAATGAGAGTTACTTCCACTAGACCTACATATTACCAACTGCGGCGCAAATGAACCAATCAATATGATGTCGAAGGTTTTTAACAACATTGACCACTTGTTTGATTTTTATATAAATAATGGCAGTATTGGAGGTAGGTTAAAGCAGTGCTATGCCCAACCTGAAATAGTTTTAATTTTTTTTATTGTTATGCTTTATTGTATAATTTATTGTATTTGTTTAAAACTTGTATGTTTTATTGCGTTTTTTACCTTTTTCATATTTTAATTTCCAAGTCAAATTTGTAGACTTTTTTAAATAAATAAATAAGAAGTAAACCCTATTGGAGCGGAGATAGTGTAAATATATTTACAAAACAGAGTACGACTGACTGCTCTTCTTCTTCATATTCATACATTTGTACGTAGATAGTAAATTTGTTCCACATGTTATTTTAATATAAGCAAAATTAAATGTAAAATTGAAGAAAACGAATATGACAACGTTTATAATAACAACAACTATATAAACGGCATCAACGAAAGACAATAAAAGTTCACCTTATTTCCACCTTAAACTTTATATATTAAAATTCTTCTGTGTGTTTTGATATCTTTTAGTAAATATGTATATTGGTTTTTAGTTTCGTCTATATCTTTCATTTTAAGTTTAGATGGGTACATATTATGTTGCATATTCTTATGTTGAAGATGCTTAGATGTTAATACATAAAGACGTACATTATACAGTCTTTAGTTATACACGTTTGAATAAAAATGTAGCTATTCTTAGCGGATAACACTTCAACAATTCTTACAGATTACAACAATTTTAGTTTAAATTTTGATTCTGAGTTTTTTACATTTGATTAAAATTTAAATCCAAAATGGATTTTAATTTTTCATTAGTTATTGTGTATTAGTTGACTCTGCTATTAGCAGGGTCGAGGCGAGCATTTGTTTTTGTTCGATTTTTTCTTCGTTTTTTTCAGTAATTAACAAACTAGCACCTGCTTATTGGAAAGAATTAATAATTTTTCCAAAGACCTGCTTATGGTTCTACTTTAAAGCGCTAGGTTATCCGCATCTCTTGTCAAATTTGAGAAAAACATAATAGCTCATGATTGCCTTATTTAAAGGTAACTCTGATATAACTTGAGAGATACTCACGTGCATGTTAGACCTTTCTTTATTTGTTATGTAATATACTACCTCTAGTACTTAATATGAAAATCCACTCGAAGACACAAACTCCTTCTTTTTCATTAAAATTAAAACAATTAATAATTTATTAAGTACTGTACAAGGAAATGGGTGCAAAATTGGCAACTTGTATCCCAAGATTATGACCACCAGAAATGGTTCCCATAAGCTTTAAAACGTATTGCACATTCCAATTATTCCCAATATTAAGAATGCCGATAGAATGGAAAGGATTAATCGGTAAGAGTTAAACTATTAGATTAGAAAATAATTTTAAAATAGTTTTAGTAAAAAACCCGATTGGAACACACAGAAAAAATTATTCGTCAACATATCGAGCTGTTAACTAAAAAAAATACTTGAAAAAAATCACGACCAATAATTACATAACAAATTAATTTTAATTAACATAAATCTTAATATTAAAATAAAATTAAAGGATTTACATTTAATTCTCCTCTTTTGTATTATTATTATCCTAATTAAAATTATCCTCGACAGTATAAAAACGTAAAAATATAATACAAAATAATTACATTTGTTATAATTTGAGATCTCAAACCCCACAGTTTTCCTTATTTGATAATTAAGCACATAAAATAAAAATAAAACAAAAACGAAAATAACGGAAGAAGAAAATATTCAGCGGTTTTATCTATAACAAAAAAAAAATTTTTCATTAAATTTCATTTAATTATAGAAATTTTTTTAACTCGGCAGAAAGATCAAAAAGTTTTTTTATTTTTATTTTGGACTTAAAAACTTTTTATTGTTATTATGTATTTTTAATTTTGAATTTGAAATATTTATAAAATATCTTGTTGTTTTTTATGTACCAAAAAGTATTTCACTGATACATAACACAACACAAAAAATTGAAATAAATTTATTGATGTTATTGTCATGAAAAAATATATATGATATAATATTTAAATAATAATTTTTGAATAATTATAAATTTATTAACATGAAAATACAATTATTGCAGAGATTAAATTTACATGAACAAATTTTATAAATACATTACTCTGTGTGATGTGTATATCGGAAATCGTATGAATGTTTAATACATTTTTGTACTCGTATGTACAGAAATCCGCCTATTTCGTCGACAAAAATTTCATCGTGTATCCAAATGGCCGATACCGACATCGCCGAGAAGAATATTACCCCAGAATTCTAATTAGTTGAAACAACCATATCGCCGGTAAGCCAAATTTCTGATATGACCATGTCGAAAGCTACGCCACATTACCGACGTTGTATTTCGTTATGCTTATTTGCACTTTCAAATCTACTTTGCATCACTTCACTGTGAATATAGCTACAAGCATGCCGGATTATAACAACAATTATTTTTCTTTACACATTACACAGCCCACTATTAAGTTTCGGTGTCACTCTGTCGCATACCATGTCTTTACTAAGGCTACTCCTAACAATCTGCTTCCCCGGCGTTGCATCATAGAAATTAGAAATTGATTGCTGCTAGCTTTAAATAAAGCGATTGTTTTTCAGCCGCGTGTTTATCTAGAAGAAGACGTCTTTTTCGACGGATATAATCAACTGATTGATAACGCAATTCGTTTCATACGATATTTCAAAGTGAGCCGAATTTCCTTCTGTTTGCTAAGGCGATTCCATTCTCAATTGCAAATATTTTTAGGAAAAACTTGTATGAGACCATCTAGATACAAGTCGATGTTTCAAAAATATTATGAGAACCTGGTCATCCCTTGCAAAATTTGAACCCGATTGGATAAATGATGTTGCAACTTATTAGAAGGGTCTCCTTGATCCAGGGAACGGAGCTCTCCGATTCGTGCATGTCACTAATTTCAAATAACTTCTTTCCTAAATTAATCTCGTGAAAAAGTTTAAAATGTTTGAAATTTTCACGGGTATGGGCACAACAACTCACCAAAGATTGCTGCATAGACAAGGAAACATTGTAGTTTAGTCATTTCAACTTCTCTATTATCCCAGCTTCTAAACGCTATCCACCCTCGCAGTTATGGTGCATTTAATTTCCGCTATCTCCTCGATGATAATTCGCTCTGTAACTGCTATTAAAGAAGCCACACCGCTCGCCTCCTGCATATTCGGAGTCACCTGCGCACATCTTAATTATGCTGGATTCGTGACAACAGCTAACGCCGCAATATTGGTTCAACTGTGGCCGTAACAAACTTTCTCATCGAGATGTTGTCCAACTTATACCATTTAATGTTCGTGTCGTTGACATTTCATGTCGTTATTTGTTTGCTTCTGCTTGCCATGACTTTCTGCCAGTTTTTCAAACAACGTTGCAAGATATGCTCAACAAAAATCAATTTGATCATCTCCTGTATGATTATGAACGACACCATTGTTGCTATGTTCACTTCTGCTCAACCATTTATTCCATCTTCGAGATGTTCAAATATATTGGGAGTATAACTTATTTTTTTGTATTTTTTTGCATAAAAAACACGTTTATTTCTATGAAATGGTAAATTTGATTTTAATCAAAATATTTTCCATCATTATCTATGACTTTCGACCATCTTTCTGGCAATTTATAGATTCCATCGAAAAAAAAATGTTTGTCTTTTGATCCGATCCATTCACCGAGCCATTTTTTGTATCCATCGTGGTTTCTGAACTGCTGGTCTTGAAGATCGCTTTACATTGATCGGAACAAACAGTAATGTGAAGGGGCACAATATGGTAAATAGGGAGCATGCGGCAGAATTTCCCATTTAAGTACTTCCCGCCGAGCATCGTCGTACAGCAAAATCACTTTACGCCTTCTGTTGGCTGGAATCGGACGGTTTTCGTTCAATGCATGGTTCAAATCTGTCAATTGTTATTGGTAACGTTCACCAGTATAGTTTCGTTCGGTTTTAGCAGCTCATAGTACACCACTCCTTTCTGATCCCACCAAATGCACAACATAATCTTACTTTCATGACTGTTTCGTTTTGCTGGTAATGTGGATGGTTCGCCTTGATAAACCCATGCTTTTTTGCGTTTAGGGTTATTGTAGTAAATCCATTTGGCAAACCATTTTCAATGTTGGCTTCAGTCAGTTTATGAGGTACCCATTTTCTTTTTTTTTGTATCATTTTCATGGCATGTAAACGTTTGCTTATGACTTCTTGAGTGACATTTAACTGTTCTGCAAGTTCTTTCTCTGTTTGAACTAAGTTTTCCTTCAATAATGCTTCCAATTCTTCATCTTCGAATTTTTTTGATTGAACAGAACGTTCTTTGTCATTGACATCAAAATCACCACTTTTGAATCGTATAAACCAGTTTTCGCAAGTCTGTTGAGTTGGTGGATGTTCAGCATAAGTTTCTTGAAGGAACTGATAACTTTCAGCCGCTTTTTTTTTTTGATTAAAGCAAAAAAGTAATGCTTCCCGCATATGCTGTTTTGTTGGTATGAAATTCGACATCTTAAACGGGATTAAAAATATGATGTTTACGCTTTCACGAGTGGTGGCAAACTAAATTTTAATGTGGAATGGCAACACTTTAAAACGCCGTATGTGTCATTGTAAAATAATGTAAAATTATGCCATCTCTTAGAAAATCCAAAAAACTAAGTTATTCATTCAATACAAACAATCCACCCATGCACTGATTTTTATTAAATTTTATTTAGCCCATACTGACCGGCATATACTAAGATTACATGTTGAATCGAAAAGTCATCGAATGAGTTCTGAACTGAAACCGGGGCTGTAGGAAATTTTCAGTCGGAGGTTACACTTTATTAATTTAGTGGCCGACGTTTTGTGCGTTATATTTTAATAAACTAATTGTTTCGTTAATACGCAGTAAAATTCTCCTTAAATAAAGATAAACCAAAAAATAAATTATTATGGCATTTTTTATTTCGACATTCACGAGGTCCATCGCCTTTTCCACGGCCTAATTTTCTAATTACCTTTGCCATTTCAGTCAGTCGTAGTTTACATGTTATACCAAAAAATAAAACCAACTCAACCAATCTAATGTCAATTGACTGACTCGGTTATCATATCAGTCACAGTTTCGGTTTAATCGCAGTTAAAATGTTAGACTTTTTCCTAAGATTTCAGTCAGTCAACATTTCGGTTCAATATGTAACCTTAGTAATAATCGATGTTCAATAACCCTTATCTGATTTTCTGCTAACTCTGGAATCACCATCATTATTATATCCTGCGTTTACTGTTATTCTCCGATTCATAAACATTCAATAGTCCTTTCTCTTTTTCATATGAACCCCGGGTTTCCCGATTCTTGTTGAGTAATAAATATGGCCCAGCTAATTTTCTCTGCCTGGTATTCTTTCTATTCCACAAAGCCCAATGGTTTCTACCGACTAATGGTTCCTAGTCAATGATCTTCATCATCTGCTCCTCCACCATTATCCGTAGGCTCGACTTTCTGCTCAATCTCACCAATACCATTAATTCGTTTACCAAATCTGGTTGATACAGTTTCTTCTCGATGTTTTCGATACCTGATTTGATTTCGTTAATTGCTTGTACCGTATGTATATCTTGGTGTATTTCGTGTTGTGATTGCTCTTTTCTTCATGGTTTGGATTTTACCGGTTTCATTTTATCCCCTGCTCTGCCTGTTAGTTTCTTGTGTCATTTGTTTATTGAACTGTGTAACTTCTAACATCCTTTGTTGCTAAGCAAGCAATATTTCCAAAGCATCCATTTTTCCAGATAGTTCAGTAATTGTTTCGGAAACTTCATTATTATCCTCTCTAATTTTTCTGTGTTAGATCTCCAAACTTATAAAATTATCTGGGTGCAACCCTTTTTTTATGCGATCGACCGTTGCTCAAATACGCTACCCTATACGCGCTCTTCTGATATCCACAATTTCACCACCATCCCAAATTGTTATGAATTTCTCGCTCCAAACACAGTTTGTATCAATAGTTCGCGGGCCGCCTGAACTTACTGGTATGGTGTAAAATTTGACAAAAAATTCATTAAAATGTTAAGTGTGAAGGAACTCAATCAGCCGACTCAGAAAATCGAGAATAAATTGGATCATGGCAAAGAAGATGATGAGAAGTCGGTAAGGAGCGGGTAATACTATGGAACCATATGTTGTAGATCTTGGATTGGGTGCCATAAGTCAATAGGAAATCGAGTGATGGCAAAGTGACCGTATATATGGAAAATCAGCTAAGTTAGCTCGCAGCATTGATTGATTGATTGATTGATTTTGAATGTACGACCAAGTTCTTAGGCTTGAGTTCCCGGATGACGCCGGGTCCACCGTACACCCTTTTTTACACATAACAAAACCGAAGGATTGGATAGGTTAGTTAAGTGGGACAGAATCGGCCCGGTTACAGACACCTAGGTATAGCCGATAGTTAGTAACACAAAGACAACACAATTCTAATCTACTAGATGAAGGATAAAAGCTTAATAGGTTAATGGATAACGATGGTATTGGTCTTCAACAATTGCTTCTTTAAAACGGCAACCTAAGAAAAAATATTATTATTTCACATGCATCTGGAATTTTCCTGAAATTTAATTCTATTAATACTTTTCGGCTTCCTAACCAAAATTGGTTGACTCGACCCGTTACAGACACCTATGTAAAGTCGTTAGTAATAAAATGACAACACAATTCTAAACTACACAATCAGCAATTACAATGAAGCATTAATTCACAAGCATCTGTAAATTTCCTGAAATTTAATTCTAAATTCATATTTTCCGGCTTCCTAAATAATTGAAACATTTATTAATTTAATCATTCTGCAACTCCGCAACTTACAGTAGAATTTCCTGAAACCAAAGTTATTTGAACTATATTCAAAATAACTCTAAAATTCATTAGTATTTAACCATTGAATTGGGCGAACACGAAATAGCAAAAAAAAAACAAAAAAAAAACAGATTAACTAGATTAACTACCGCATTCAAATATCCCTTAAAATATCCATCCATTAAAATATCCTAAATAATTTAGAATTCGCAAAAATTTCGTATGTTTACTAAAATTTTTTTATAAAACTGATGAATTTTTCCCGACGCCCATCCTTTTTCACAAGGAAACAAATACTTTTATCACTACTTTTCCACTAGTTCTGGAACTTCTTCTACGTTTGCTGGGGATATATCACATACAATTAATCTCAGACATGACACATGCGACTCGTCTACGACTTGTCACCTCGTATTAGACTTGTCATAAACGACTCATCTCAGACTGGTAACAAACGTAAATTAGTAATTAGTGTGTCGTCAATGGCTTTCCTGCTGGAAGGTAATATTTAAGTAAAGGCAACTAGATAAAATTTGAAAAAATTATTCTAAAATAAATGATAAATAAGTTTATTTTATAATTTTTATAATTAAATATAAATCGTACCAGTATCTTAAAAGAGGGATAATATGTACTCGTATATTAAATATATTTGAATGAGATTTCCTGAGAACCGAATAATTTTAATATAATAGCTCGGCACTGTACATGTAATTTAATATTTAGGGTTGATTTGAAATTGGGAATTAATAATTATAATTCTTGTACTAAAACAGTCAAGATTGGCAACGTTGCATTTTATGACAAACATCCAGTCGTTGGTGTATTGAAGTATACAAACCTTCTGTTTCTTTTAAATAATTATATTAATTATTACAAATATTTCTAGCTTTTCAGTTACATAGATATAACGAAGTTGCCGATAAACAATTCTTTATGTTAAGATTGTTAAAATCCCATTGAGTGTCACAAAAAGGAAATTTTGCGGTAAATAATAGAATTCGATACCAACTCCAACATAGTTGCAATTAATCTTGCAAAAATGATGGATTATGAAGGAAACACAATATAGAAAACAGCTAATCATAAATTACCTACACTATATTCTCAATACACAGAAGAAATACGGAAACGGAAAATTCTATCGCTAATCAAACCAAAATAAAAATATAACAATTTATTACACAAACGCTGAATAATAGGATGAAGGAACATCACCAAAATAGCTCTCTCCGAAAATCTCCGAAATCAAAGCGTGGAAGAAACCACCTCTACAAACAATCGTAGTAAAATGTACCAAGAGAATTATGCAATGTCCATCCAGGAGCTAAAATTACCTAGAAACGATCCCAACAGACGGCATGAATCTTCCCACCATGAAACCACTACCATCCACCAAGCGACCTCCTGCCAACACCACCATTCAACAAAAACTACGCTTCACAAAGCCGTGACGAATCCATGACAGATCACAAACGAACCATGGCAACCCTACAGCCCAAAAACTTCAGCGTACGACCGATCATACCAAAACTCCCAAAATAATTCAGCCCCCGCCAAATCGACGGCAAACTCCAACAAAAACACCCGAAGCATTCAGCAAAGAAACCAATTTGGACATACAAATCCAACATTCAGGCAATGATTCTATACAAAACTGCAAATCCGCCCTCATACACTAACAAATGAGAACTACCTCAAGTCCTAAACAAAACAACTCAAAACAGTC
Organism: Nephrotoma guestfalica; assembly: GCA_963691935.1. Taxonomy (NCBI): domain Eukaryota; kingdom Metazoa; phylum Arthropoda; class Insecta; order Diptera; family Tipulidae; genus Nephrotoma; species Nephrotoma guestfalica. The sequence goes on from OY829915.1 coordinate 169,835,589, forward strand.
AAAAATATCTTATAAATACAGGTAACGACGGAACACACATGAACACAACTCTCCGCAAGTTGAGAAACACAACGTTCAACGAACAACCACCACAAACCGCAGACACCGAGCCATTACTCACCATGAACGAAACCCATTCAAATCACTCCAAATATCAAAAAAGATTCACTGCAATACAGCTGCAGCACATCCTCGCCGCACATCCTGTGTAAACCAATCACACACATACACCACTCGTCAAAATCTAATCCAGTTTTCGCACCACAGAGAAAAAGTATAACCCCCTCCCAATTGCCAAAAATATACATTCCTTTATATGTATATACAATATTCATTTTGCGCGATCTCGACCTGCGACAACATCCACCCCTTGCCGATAACGCCAACCCAGGTCGACAAGGAGAGGTCAACGTCAGCCGCCTCTCCACAACGACGGCGAAAAATCTCACAAAGTTAACAAAAGTCTAAATTATTATACATATAACAAATCAACAAATTATGAACAATTAAAGTCTAATCGACTTTCCCAATTCACAAATTGAATCATCCATATTCAAGAACATTTAGTGCAAATCCAAAGAAATTCGCCCATTTAGACAACGTAATACGAAGTCTTAGTGTAATCCACTACAAAAATATAAATACAACCGTGAGAGAGCAGAGAATATTATACGATCATTTTGTTTATATTTTGCGCATCCCATATACCATATTTTCACTTATATGTATATCCTTAAATAAAAAAATTAAAAGAAATAAGGATTTCAGTACAACATGCAATAAAGACTTGATATCCAAATTTTAAATTAGCTTTTTGGTCGTGATTTGTTCAACTTTTCCAAGAAAATGCCATCTACTCATATAACGAAATTCAACAAAATCACTGTGTACCAGCTAAGTTAGCTCGCAGCATGAATAAAAATTCAACAGGGATTTTACTTCAGTTCAAAAAAAAAATTGAACTCATGCAAGAATGTTGGTATACAAAGTGAATGAGAATGACAACGGACTGGTGATGATAATAATCTCAGAGATGGCGGAATAACGGAACATCAGTCATGTCAACGGCAAGGGATCACATGATAAAGGTGATGGTGATGATGATGCCAGAGGTGGTAAGGTGCAGTATATATACAGCGTAAGATATACATGACATTTCTGCATCTAGATCCGCGTCGGATGTGTTCATGGTAATACATTTTTAAAAATTACACCGTTGTGTAAGATTTGAAGAATTGTTAAACCACCTTTCGAACTTGTTGTCTATTGCAGCCACTGCTGTTTTCGTTTTGAACTCGAACAATGTATTCTTTTGTCTTCTGATAGCTCATGGCTCACAACAATTTCCTGAGCTTCGCGTTTTATTTTGTATATTTTATTTATCGTATTTAAAGTTTGTAGTCATGAAATAATCGGTATTCTTGAAATATATTGTACCGGTACCTTTCTTACTTCCCAACGCATTTATACTATTCTTCTTCGTCATTCATAACAAGATTTGAATTTTTAAGAGGTTAATGCATTCTACTAAATACTATCTATATCGAACTACTGCAATTTCTCAACGGACACCATGAAGTAAATCCCGATGAACTATACTACATATGGTCTACACAATGGTTTATTAAAGATGGTTTTCGTTTTAGTAGAATTCATTAAGTTATTCTGATTATCGAACTGCAGTTGTCCTATTGACCACGATACATAGCACAAAGTGTTTTATTACCATCTGGAATTTGGTACCAATTTCCAAATGAAGCTACGTGACTTACACGTTTTTACAGCTAAATTGTTCTTTTTATGATATCCGGTATTGTTCTCAGACCAACAATTGTTATTTTTGAAAGGCTGTCATAAATAATGTGACTATAGAAATCATTGTAATCTGGCCTCATTCGTTTTCCTGGATGATATTCTAATCTGAAGTTGAACTTCATTGTAGCACTTTATAAAGTCATTTGCATATATAGTATTTGGTCCTTTTCGGTTTCTGACTATAGTAAAGTATTGTATATAATTTGTTAAGTTCTTCTAATTTCTGTAACTTAACTCCCCTACCTAGAAAAGTATGCGATTGTTTGAACTAGTTAGTCCTAGAAATTTACGTAATCTTCAAAGTTTTCTCAACTTCTCTTCTTTTTCATAATTGTTAACAGTACAAGTTGGCTTCGAATCGTAAATACTAAACAAGTCAATATTTCTTTCCAACACTTGTTTGTAACTGGTTTTAGAGCTGTATTTTGTGTAACTCATTTTGAAAATAATAAATTCAAGACGCCCGTAATCAACCCAAACCCTTTTCGTACCTTGACTCCTATTGAATTAACCATACTAACGCTGCAAATGTTTGGCAAGAGTTATTATTGCGTTTGTTTGCTAAATTAGCCATTTTCTCAGTAAAAGGTCTACCGGCAGCATACACTTGCCAATAAAATGAAATATAGCACTATAAACAACGTTATCAATAATCAGATCCGCAAAGATATTTCGTAAACAATTTAAATTATTAAAACCCGCAGCTACAAATATTGTATTTACACACTCCAAAACCCAGAAGCACCAAGCGGCGAATACATCTTAATTATCCTCCAACGTCTATTGTTCTTTGTTAATTGCAGCGCATAAATTTGGTGAAATGTGTGCAAAATCCCTACATTTGTTGTCTTCTCTTTCTTTTCCTATTTATTTCTTTACTGGCTGTTACACATAAATTTGAACGCCCGGTTGAAATTGAATCCAGCGGTTACGCAACACAAAATTTCACTCTATAGCCGATAGCAGCTTAATTTTTTCGGCTATCCATTTTCCAATAAAGAAATCATGAGCTATTTTAAGTTAAAACAAGTCAACATTACAAAAATGTTGACGTAGTTATCTCCATTTGAAATCATGGATCAGTACCTCATTTTGCCACATCTTGGAGTTTAGCCCATTTTGAAATTGTTCATGAAGCAAACTAATTAGAAATAACATTTAGTTATATTCCAGAAGATTTAAACTTTAAATTGCTTGGTTCATTTAAAGGCCCACCTTCGTGGAGCTATTGCTTTAAATATGACTTTAGCGAAAACTGGAGTTCTGGATTTCTCATTAAATTCCTCTGTGCCAGTTTCAGTAATTATAACATTAGTTCTTGCGTTGCTATTTGCTAAGCCCATGTTGTTGTTCTGACGTCAAATTATTATTTTATATCCTGTTATTCGTTGATATAGCTCCTGGATGTAAGGTCAATTCTTCAGTTGGTTATAGTTGTATCGTTTTTTGGAGGGTGGGTGCTTCGGTCGTAGATATTACGACCAGGCGATTCTCTACTCGGTTTTAGCGAATTAGACACGGTAAGGATCTAAGTAAAAGATCTAAAATCTAAGTAAACTATGGACCGTGGCGTAGTCACAAATTATTCAACACGAGCATTTAGAGCAAATTTCAAAAATTTAATGATATTACTCGCATATATTTATTTATTAGCATATATTTTAATGGTAAGGAGGCTACATACAGTGCCCCTCGAAAAACGTGCATAGATAGCCACACATTAGTCGGTACGGTACCAATTAATTAAGGATATCGTTATTTTTATATTTTGTAGCGTTAATCTGTTAAGTCATTTCTGCTCAATCGTTATAGATTGTGTACAGATGGAAACGAGTGTTTTATTGGGTATATGCATATAAGTCTCCGCCGGTTTTGTCAAAAATTGGGCATTTTTGTGAAGGAACGGTATGTTATGTTTTATTCAAAGTATTGTCCATCGTCCCACTACTTTTCCATCGTTCTGGCACCATGCGAATACCACGCCGGAAGAGAGCTTCATCTGTTGAGCCTATCTATGAATCATCCCAATTTTTGGCATCTTCATATGATGTGAAGTGCTGCTCAGACTGGTTATGCTTCCCAAAAACTATCCAATTGAGTGTTTCCAAGAAGGTTTTGGCCGCAACATGTGTTCGAGCATTATCATACAGATGAATAATTTTATCGTATCTGGAGTAGTAGAGAGCGCGTTTATCCTTGAGTACTCGGCTCAATTGTATCAATTGTGTTCGGGAGAGAGCCCCAGTAATGGTTTTAATCGTGATTCAAAAAAATTCTTTCGTTTATGCATGGCAAGCAACATTTCGCATGGAAGAAATCGCCTTTCAACTTTTCTCGGCTTCAGTTCGTATGAAAACCAATTTCCTTGCCTTTGAATCATTCCCATGATTTTAAATGATGTGAAATGGCTTGTTGAGTCACCCTTAATGTAAGTGCAAGTTCTTCTTGCCTTTTGCATGACTCTTCATCCAATAATGCTTCCAGTTCCGCGCCTACGTACACTTTCAGTTTTCCGCTACGTTCTTTGTCTTCGAAATCAAATTCATCGTTCTCAAACTTTTGAACTCACTCTCGACCACTTCTCTCACCTTATGCTTTCAAATTAAAGAAATAAATCAAAAGTTCCAGTTGTATACCCAATAAATAATATCAATATCTTAAGTGGGAACATTACTCAAAGCACTTTTTCGTCATTTCTCAAAAAATAAACTAGATTTATTTTTTTGGTAAATACCTTTCGAAGACGATAATATCGTCTGTGATTTTTAAATCTTGTTAATTTCAACTGATTTTGCATCTAGATATAGAATAAAAATATGAATTTTGAATATGAATTTCAATTCTTAAGTATAAATTACTTAACTTTTCAAGTATTTTTCGACGTCGATTGCTCGACTTGTTTTCACAAGAATTTGTTAAACTAAATTGAAAAGTAACGTATACTTCTTGCTTTTGACAAATAACGGATACTTTATCAAAAAATGTTCTGGACAAACTTTTTGGCATTCCAGTGCATTTGGGAAATAGCATCCTGCACGTGCATATATAACAACAGATAAACCTTAGTTTCCACTTGTTTTTAAAATCATGTAAAGGGGCAGCAGTTGTACCTTTCCCTCCCTATTCCTTAGCCCTGGACCCCAACCAGTATAATTTTGCTTTTTATGTCGTTAATTAGTTATATTTACCTTCATACACATTTAACTGCGAAAACTTACCTGCATCACAAATACACGAATAATAAAAAACACTGAAATCAATACTTCATGATATAATTCTACACAAATAAAATATAAAGTTCACGAAAACAATCGCATGTTTTCGTTAAGAAACATAAAATATTCAATTTAAACCAGCTGTGATGTGATTTAGCCTTTCCGCACACTGCGTTTTGCAACAAAACTCAAGCACTTGCCTATCCACGCAAAATTCAAGTGCGGCTTGTGTGAATTGAATGCCTGAGCGAAACGGATAGAAAAAATAAAATTTAAAAATTATAGTGGGCATTGAAATAACACATTTGCTCAGACGCTTATTACTTACCAAAATTCATTTTCATACTAATCGCGCAGAAACAAAACCAAATTTTGACCCGACATTTTTGTTTTACTTTTTCGTTTGTGTTGTGAGTGGTCGTATACGATCTGGTTGTTAACGAAGTAAGCCTGGTCTATGTACGGATATGTGGTTGTGTTGGTTATGTGAGCTTGTCGGCAACTGTTTATATCGGCTATGTGGTTGCCGGCCATGTAGGCTATCCGTTCATACCGGTATGAAATACATACATCACCTTAAAATTTTAGTGTTTCCCAATTACTATGCAAGTTTAAAATATTAAACCGTTTTTGTTGTATCCATAATTTATATGTGTCGAACTGAAATGACTTTAATTTGCTTGCAAATGATTAATCTAAATTTTGACATAATGTATTGGAGAAATTAATTAAAATTTAGGAAATCCATTATTCACTTTTCCAATAAACTAGTATAATAAATTAAGTATGTAGATCACACATACTTACATATTACACATACTCGTATAGTTATACTAATTTAATTTTCCGTTAAGCGCAACTTTTCTTGTTTTTCAATTCAACAATTTTTTGTAAGGAATTGTAGACAAAAAAAAATTGGTTCGTACAAAAGGAATAGAAAATGATAACACGAAAAAAATCCGAATTGCTAAGATAAAAATGAAAATTTATGTGAAAATTTGTTGAAAAAGAATGACATTGATTAAAAACCTATATAAAGATTTTCCACTCCTCGTTATATGTTGTTGAAAAAATGGTGAACGGTTAAGGAAAACAGTTTTAGATAATCCTATCACGATGTACGAGTACTTTATTTACATTTCGATCGACACAACAAAAAATCGATTGTCATCAATTTAAATTTGTAATTAAAGAGATAAGTGATTAATCGTGAGCGTTTATAGTTATTCTTATACGTAGTTGTATTCCTTAAATAAATAGAAACAATCCTTCTTGTAATTTTTCATAAGCAATTATCTGGAAACGGAGATAAAATTTGAATAATTGCGAGAAATGAATATAAAATTTTGTTGGAGACACAAATTAATAATTTGAATAGTTTGAAAAACGGTATACCAAAAAAATATAAATCACAGCAAAATAGACAAATACAATTAACACTATCAAATGTTGATTTCACTTAACAATAAACTTTGATGTTATTTTTATTTATTCGACTTTTATCTTGAACGATACATAGAGTTTTTTTTTGTGTTACACATTGCGACCTTTCGTTTTTGACTGACGAAGCAATACTTTTCTCTCCGTAATTAAGTATCGCCTCCACCTGCTTTAAGACCGTAAGGAATTCTTCGTAATTCAATATATCTCCTCCGAGGACACGTTTAATATGTATAAGATGCCACTTAGTGCCCTGGTCGACTGTCCAATCGATTATTTTGTCCAAGAAACTTTCCGAATGGAGTAAATTTTTCATCTCTTGAAGTTGATTGATAGCCCCGATGAAGTTGCTAGCATTAGCCGTGAACAGATCCGAACAGATTACTCTAGATGATTGGAACCTTCTTAGTGCAGCTATAAATGAGTCAGTGGTTAGATTGGTCACCAATTTCATGTGGATTGCCTTTGTCGCCATACAAGTAAATATGCAAATGTACCCCTTTATTAGTTTCGACCTTCTCAAATGATGGGCTTTGATTAAGTATGGCTCAGCATAATCAATGCCAGTTCGAATAAATGGTCGGATAAAATTAACCCGTGCTGAGAGTAGTTGCCCCATCAACTACCCAACTATCTCATCTGTCCCCCAACTATCTCATATACGTCACACATTGGTTGATTGTTCCTATATGAGATAGTGGAAGTATGATCATGTGCTGCGTATCGCAGTTTAGTGACGAATTTGATAACCTTCCGCTAACTCGTAATATGCCTTGACTGTCAAGAAATGGATATAATTTCAACCGGTTGGTTTTACAGGATGTTTTACCAGTTTGGATGGATTCGATATCAGCTTGGTACTACGATTGGCGTTGAATGTGTTTAATAACGTAGGTCTCAGCATTGTTAAATTCATCCACAGTAATACGAGTACTTCCACCCCTGGGTGGATTTGATCGTTTCGCATTATGCAACAGTCTTTGCATTCAGACCACAATTCTCACTACGATCGGATAACTGGAGATCCTAGACATCATCTCGTCCAATTGGTGTTCAAACTCAACACGGTTGAGGAATCACTATAGAAGAACTGCTTCGGTTGAATTTTGCAGTTTAGCGCAGAGATAACTTTCCTCGTCAGCCTTACTAATAATGTGGCTGCACAAAACTCTAGTTTAGGAATAGCGTTTTTGTGGGCGCTACATTTGTTTTCGCGGCGATGATATTGATTGATGAGACTTGAGATGATATTGTTACTCGCGAGTATAGGACCACAGCGTTAGCATTCTTCGATGCATCGCCAAATCTGTGTATTTCGAATGTATCATCATCTGTGTATGACCATCTCTTGATTTCTATTCGGAGATTTGCCCCCTTTCTTCGACATGCCTCTGGTAATTCATCGTCCCATCCGGGTTTTTCCAGCCATAACGATTGAAAAAGTACCTTGATATATATCATAATAGGATCCGGCCCCCCATCGGGTCAAATAACCTAGATGATTCAGTGAGTAGTCCCCGCTTCGTGGTTGTGCTGTGTGGCGGGAGGCACACTCAAAATTTGAAAACATCTCGCGATGGTTGGTCACACAATCCTAGCATGGATGTTATTAATTCACTGGTTGCAAATTCTCGTTCGATGGCATGCAAATCTGCTTGGCTGGTTTGCCATTTAATTCAACGAATTCGTTGCCAAAAGGGGTGCAGATGAAATTCCGTATTTTACGGTCAGCAAGCGGTAGTGTTTTAATGGTTGATCCGGGATTTCTCTCCATACTATAAGCTGGTAATCGGTGTCTTCGGAATGGATCATTACCTGCCGATACATTTTTTCAATGTCGGCGCTAAATACGAATGCCTGTTTTCGGTACAAAAACTCTTGTATTTGCTTTGGTTAGGTTCAATTTATTGGCGTAGGATTCCTTGAGAAATGATCGAGTTGAACCAGAATCCAGCAATTCTCGAATAATATGCCAGTTATTGAAATTTCTTTAACTTCGACCAACACTGTCGGTAACATCGCAATTTTCACTGGCGATATTTGAATGCTTGACGACAGCTGATTTGTAAGATTCTTCTGTAGTCGCAGTATAGGTTTCGCTCGTTGACGCTTTAGGATCGGAATAAACAAGAGTGTGATTTCTTCTTCTGCAAATTTGGCATGCCCATCTTGAATGACATTGGTATACGGAACGATTGTCTCCAAGACAGTTGAATCATGTTTGGTGTTCCTTTAGAAATTTTCTGCGCTCCAGTAATGCCTTCGATTTAAATCGTGAGCATTCAAACAGACGATGATGATTTCCATTACATAGTTTGCAGGGTACTGGTGATATTTCAATGTGTAACATTTTAGTAGTAATTTGCAATTTGTAATTTGTTGTGTAGCAATTTGCTATCAGACATCTTTACCGTTGATGTTACTTCTGTTAGGGCGTCGACCCGAATTAACAGGAAATCTAGGAAGCTCTGCAGCGTTTTGAAATCCTCTTCGGTAGATTTGTATCTCCAAGTCTTTCTTGTCTCGTCATCAAGTCGCTCCATTGCCATGAAAATGAACCATGGATCGCGTGATTCTGCGTCCTTGCCCAACGCCTTTAGTCCTCTGACTACGTCGTTCAAATTGTCATGAAAGGTCATAAGGTGGACATCGGTAGCCTTGGTTACTTTTCCTTGTTCTAAGAATGCTTTGATGTGAGCCTCGACTATAGGGTTCTTCCTGTCGTAACGTTTTGTGAGCCGCTGAATTGCTTCAATGTAACTAGCATCGTCTACACGTAAATGACTGATCAACGCGTAAGCGTTGCCTTTCAAGAGTTCCTTAAGGTACTTGAACTTTTGTGCTGGTGACAACGATATATTCTCATGAACGGTGGATGAAAATATGTCGTAGAATTATTGGCAGTTTTCAGATCTCCTTGGCTTAAAGGCATGGTTAAGGACGGCAGCATGATTAGATGGCTGATGACTCCCAGATTTCACACAAATTAGCGCCTGTAATTTCGGGATGATCGTATAGTATTTATCATCGACGGTATCCATTTCAGATGGTGTGGTTGCATCAATTTGAAATATGGCGTCTTCGGTCGCAATGAACTCCGAATATAATTTGTGCGTATTGTCACACCGAGTTTTGAGATCATCGTAACTCAGACCTGCACCATGCGTATCAATATAATTATTGAGGCGAGTGAGTTGTCCCTTTATGATTCCTTTTCGTTTAACGAGTTTGTCCATTTTATATACAACACGAATTTGCTTAATGGCGGCTACCTAACCCACGCGGTGGTGTAGTTTTATTGTTAATCTTCTGAAGCTGATGATATGGTATTGCCGGTTAGCTTCGGTTATCCGGCTCGAAGGACCAATGTAAAATGTTGGTTTCAATTAACAATAAACTTTGATGTTATTTTTTATTTATTCGACTTTTATCTTGAACGATACATAGAGATTTTTTTATTTTACACACTGCGAGATTTCGTTTTTGATTGACGAAACAATAATTTTCTCCACAGCATGAATAATGTACTGAAATTAGTTTTAGTAATTTTTACTAGATAGTGGGTCGATCAATTTGCTGATTTCGTCTGGTAATAAGATATTAGAATCCACCACTTTTATATTTTGACATTTCGAAACGAATGTCAATATTATTGTTTTTGTTTGTTTTTAGATGCAATAAAAGATTATCGGGGTTGTTCGAGTATTTCACCCAGCGGTGATGGATTTTCGCACTATACGTTTTAATATAACATATTTTCGATGTTTGTGATTAATTTAATAATCTTAGTTTCCTCTCAGCTACTAGTGGTGTTTGTTCTGATATGAAACTGAACAAACACGTTGCAGCAAATGACGACTATAGCCGTCCTGCATTTATTTGTTAATTACTCAGTAATACATCGAAAAAAAAGATGTAACATCCCAGATAACATCAAAGGTTTTTTTGTGCGATTTTAACACGTTATTGCACACTTTTAAATTTACGACCGTGCTTAGAAACACATTTTTTTCAATTGTTTATGACTGCCATATGAGCGTCAGTCGTATGTTTGGAAGTGAACATTGATCTCTTCATCTGCATTTATATTAATTCTATTTGGAATAACTAAATTTAGATTTTTCTTTCATTGAGAGCCCTGAAGATGCTCCTGCAGAAGTCGATGGAATCGCAGATCCAATAGTTAATTCTGGTTCTTCACACACTATTTCAGATTCATTGTCAACAGTTGCAGATTCGCTTTTTGAAAAAGTTTGAATTATTTCAACAATTTTCTTTGATATAACTATTTTGTTAATTGTATTGAACACTCCATAACTATTTTCTGAAATCTATTGGTATCTTAATTTTGAACGCTTCCATCAAGTGTTTCGGGATCCATTATGATAACAGCGATCGAGTGAAAAATCGATTAATGTTTCAAATATGTTTTGCAAACGATGCACAACAGGGCCTTGGCAAATCGTTGGTCCACATAATTTTAACCAGATTTTATCGTCGTAACAATTAAATTTAATTCCGTATGTAGAAATGTGATAAAAACCCCAAAAATGCTGATATAATTAGAAAACCTACATCAGTACATACCGATTAGTATAGACGATCCGTTGAATTTTCTTTTTAAAGACGGACATTAAAGTGGGCGCAGTCAATATCGTCATTATGAAAGCGGGATTTGAACAATTAACATGGGTCTGAATTAAGAATATAATTGATGAAAAATTTAGCACAAACGCTGCTCATTTCTTTAGAGATGTTAAACAACAGAAATATAAAGAGGCAACGCTTGTAACGTATCGACTGTTGAAAGAAACGTTTTTTGCAGATACACACAATTATGAGTATACATTACAAATATTAGAAATACAGACGCCACTCGAACGGGATTCTGAAAATTTCGACTGCGTTAAAAATTTGTACAGTTCCGAAGCCGGTCTAGACGTTACAATAATTTTATTATTTATTAAAAAAAAATTAATGGCAAATACTTGTCATAAAACAGCAATACGCTTGCTCAGTTTCTTTTTTAAGGAAAATTTTTTATATCTATAGGTTGGTCGTCTGCGGACAAAGTAGCGCAAAGATAAAAATATTTTAACTCGCAGGGGAATTTTTATATAAAGAAAAATGATGGAAAAATATTTTCAAGCGTTTTTATTGGTTTAGCGTGCGGATCAAAAATTATAAATTTTCGCTCGCACTCGTGCAGTCGGCTTTATTCTTAATATTAGAGCTTTCTTCAACTTGTTACTAATAAAAGTTTTGATTGCCTAGTTCATCCAGCATAAACTTAAGAGTTAAATCCGCAAAGTATAGATTAGTGTTTCTCGAACAAAGAGTTTCCACCGCCACTTTAATCGGCTGCAAAGCCGATATTATATTTGATACCAAATTAAGTTCTTTTTCCGAGAATTCTAAATCGATAGATAATAATATCGATTAGAGTCTTTCGAACGCAATTTTTTATCTGATAAAATCTTTCCAACATATCAAGCAAACTACTTCACCGTGTCTTTGTGTCAAGTATTAGCGAAAGCTCATTATCAAATTCATCGTTGACATGTTTTTGAAGGGCGTCATTTTTTGCTGGTGATCTATGAAAAATTACAACTTTCAGAATTTTTGACATTATGGGGCCAATACATTCGTCTTTAATTGAAATTGGCATATGCACTTCAAAATGTCCGATTTCTTTTTCGTCCCCGTCGTCTTCTTCACTTAAAGTTATAGTTTCCTGTTCATACTCAGTATCACCATCTGCCTGAATTTCGTCAGAAATATTATCCGAAAAAGATTTTTGATAAAGCACCTTAATCACGGCTAACTGGATACCGTGGGCGAAACATAGCTGATGATGACTAACATCAATCAATCTGCCTTTTCATAATCGCGGCTCCATCCGTAGCAATTGAAATTACATTCTCCGTTCGAATATTGAATTCTTGGAGTTTGTTTTGAAGATGCGTGATGCATTTTTCAGCAGGCATTGACCTTTCAATCCTTACCAAACCCAGATTCCAATATACATCATCATTCGAGTGAACATTCACATTCATGAACCTTCGATTTTTAAAATACGTCCATTCGTCTAAGGTCAAGCTGAATAATTCACCGCGGCTTGTCCTTTCTGATAATGCGATGACGGTTTGTTGGCGTATTTTGTCACCATAATCCATAACTATTCTTTTTATCGTCATTGGAGATTTTGGGATATCACATTCTTTTGATTTAAACAATTACTGCAGATCGTATGATGTGTAATTTTTTTAAATGGCAAGCAATCTCGTGCCGTCAGTCGCGCTAAAACAGCTGGAAATGAGTTGTCAAAGGTTTTAATTTTCATGAAATAGTTGGAAATTTTAGACCGAGAATTAGTATCATCCGAAACGGAAATAATTTTAGAGTTACATAATTCTTCAGCTTCTATATCAACTGTCTCTCTCTTTATTAGAAGATTAATGCTGTGTTTTCTGATAAGGTCATTAGGTTAGCCACTTGTGCTTCCGCCTGCGCATTTTATCGTTGTATTACACTTTTTGCATCGAGCTGAACCGGTAAACCGGTTTATTGGTATTATTACCCCTAAATGTGACCAAGCAAAACGTTACCAATGAAGGCCGCACCTAACGGAAGTCGTCTATTTAAGAAGCGTGCAAAGGTGTCTTATACACCAAGCAGACTAATAATTTTTGTCTATCCAATTTATCACCAATCCAATCCGTTCCCATCTAACAGCTCGTACACAATGTGTTGCAATCTCTGTGATATGGCCAATTTTTAATGCAGTATTCAGCAGAATATTTATAATACTTATCTTTGGAAGGTTACTCGTACTTTAAGTGCTTAACAATTAAAAATAACAATTCGTGCCACTTTATTTATTGGTTTTTTACACAATTTTCGTATTATTTTAATAATTTACCAATTAAAATTTGTTGGCCAACTGCACACTTAATTTACTAGTACCTACACAAATTTTGTTATTTGTTGCAAATTTCTTATCGTGTCAATTTATGTTATTTAAATATTCAATGATAGTTTGTTTGTAAACAGGTTCTGTTATAGAATATTAAACCTGTCTCGATCTAAGTGTGATGTGCTACCTTACGCGGGTCATAGTTAATTTTCATCACAGAACGAGCGGCTTTCAAAATTTATAGGGGTGCTCGATAGTACGTTCGTTCTGGAACAGTGTACCAAAAGCAGATTGTGTTGCCTACACTAACCGCAAAAGCTACACATCAATGACGCTCCAAGCAATATGCAATGCGGACTTGAAGTATATCGATGTGTTCAGTGAATGGTCCAGCTCTGTACCAGATATTCTAATTTTTAAAAATTCGCATGTATACGAAGGTATCCAAAATGCCGTTTCTAATTTTTTCCCAAATGTAGAGTACATTTTGGGAGATAAAGCCTATTAATTATTGGAGTGGTTAGCCGATCGAGAGGCAGCTTACAAAACGGATTGGACGGCATCAACAATAACGGCGTGCTGCGTTCTTCACAATATTTGTCTTGCTCTGGGAACAAGATGTAGAGGAATATATTAGCGAAGAACTTTCTGCTCATACAACTGGTTCAGATGATCAGATCATACAAGGCAGGGCTCTACAGGAAGTGGTGCAACTAAACGTGACGCTATATGTTTTCTTTAATTTTTATTCTTTATCGGTCTGTTGACTCGAACAATTTTAACATTCTTTCTTGAAACTGCTGATTTGCAGTCTGGCGTTCTTCACTTTCTTTCTCAATCTCATCCAGTTTCCCCAAAAGGTTTTGATCCTTCGATTTTTTTTCTTTCTATGTAGACTTTCAACGCTCTCACAAAAACCAGAAATTAAGTGGAATTATTCCATGAAATGGTTGAAGTTTAATAAAACGGATTTACTAAATCCAATCTGTCAACGTTGATGAAAATGTATATGATGAATAATATTAATGATTCAAAATTTTTAACCAAATTCTGCATAATTTATGTGTGGTCATACCATTCGAAGAACTTTCTTCAATGCTCCTATGGCTTATAACATTAGGCCGAATATTTGAAGAAACTGCAATTGGGTTTGTGGAGTGATTACATTACATCCAAAAATTTCGTTGAATTCATCGTAATAGTCGCATTCAAAAGGAGCTGCGCCGGTTTTGCGCACTGTACTTTAGATAAGTTATATCCTAGGTTTTACATAAATTCGCGAATCCAAATAGATGTTTATGTTCTTTACAACCATCAATCAGGGCCAAAATGGTTGGCCTATTCCAAATTATTCTCGACGTACAATTCGAAATTGATTCAGCTTGTACGGACTCGTTGCTTTCTACTATATTTTCATAATGTATATTATAAGATGTACATGGAGCCGGTTGAACTGCAACCGTTGGGCGTTCGTCGCTAAATGAGGCACTTTGTACTGATTGTGGCACAACATGATTTTGTACAATATAATATTGGTCTAAAATACCAATAAATATTTTTGAAGAGAAATGGTTACCAAAATTAAATTTAATACGTTCACACACGTTCACGATTGCGATTCCATTCTCGTGTAATTACAGTGCCCATTATAAGCCCGTAAAATAATATGCTATTATTTATTGAATTCAGTTCAAGCATTGACGCATCTCCCAAGTTATAATAAATATTCAAAAGAGCAATCATGTTATGGATAAAATACTTTTGATTAAATTATTTCCATTTTAGAATTACATATAAAGGTAGACCAATAATTGCAATACCTAATTTAATTAAAATAATTTTTACGTATAAATTATTTAAAAAGTTATATACGAACATGAAAATTGATTTATGCTTTTAATTTTGTAAAATTTGCAATTTAAATGTAATAATTTAATTGTATACCTATTTATTGGCTATAGTTGCTTTTATTAGCCCTAGAGGAATTGGACATTAATACACAGACATAATTATGTGAATTTATTATTTTATGTTCTGGGAAAGATATACAGTTGGTAAAAGAATAATGTGAAAAGTCACTCTAATTATGAAATAAGCCCAAGAGCTATCTCTTTTGTGATGTAAGCACAAAATAATTCATTCGTTATATATGTGTACGTAAAAAGGCCATAACCCCTTTGTAATGGTTATTTTTGTATTTGCAAGTACAGTACAATGGAATCGCCGCATATGATGATGATGATGTGCCTGACACAAATAAAATATAAAGGTTCTGATGCTGAGTGGTTAATTAAAATGCTAATCAACTATACACTTTTCAGATAGAATAAGGTGTGGGTAACTGTAGCAGGGAAACTTTTGAATTTCAAAATGAAACTTTGCATTGCGATTAAGCCCAATTTGTGCGCGAATAAGTGCTCACGGGAATTTTTTTTTTATTTATTACAACTGATTTACAAGCCATCTAGTAATTTATCTTTCATAAATTATATGCTTGTTTGGAGGGTTGTAGCCCTTTGGCTAGTCCCCTGTACAATTTTATTATGTTTTTAGTCGATCCTGATTGGATCTTGTAGATCATGTGGTGGTTACATTCTTCGCAGCCGTCTTACTGGGTTTGAATCATCCAACATACGACGTATATCAGCATTTTGGTGTAGACTAATACGTTGCATGTATTTTCTCGCGTGTTTTCGTATTTCTTCACTAACGAAATCCATCTTCAGATCTCTATGGAGGTTGTCATTTCTTATGTACCACGGTGCATTAACTATTCCACGCAGGACTTTGCTTTGGAATGTCTGGATGATATTAACATTGGTTTTCTTTGTACAGCCCCAGAGCTGAATACCATAAGTTCACACAGGTTTTAGGATTTGCCGGTATAGTAGCAATTTATTATGTAGAGTTAGCTCGCTCAGAATTTCTTACTAAGAGCCAATCCATCTTTCTGTATTTGATGTTTAACTCTTCATTTTTCTTTTTCGCGTCTAGAGCCATGCCTAGATATTTTGCCGTATTTGCATAGGGAATTTGCTGGGAGTTCAGTTCTACTGGTATCCAGTTGACCTTCTTGTTGGTAAAGTTTACGTGAACAGATTTTGTTTCATTAAATTGTATTCGCCATCTCTTGGTCCAGGTACTGACAATATTAGTAGCTCTTTGCAGTTTGCTTGTAGATTCTTCTATGCAATTAGCAACTGCTAAGATGGCCATATCATCCGCAAACGTCGCTATGTTAGTCTCTTCTATCATTGGCAGATCCGAGCAGTATTTAACATATAAAGTTGGTCCAGTCCCTGCTGATATTTTCTTAATTTCTGAGTATTCGCTAAAATCATTAAGTGGTTTGTTTGGTTTAGGTATCATATTTACTTCTGCTACTTTCCATTGACTTGGAACGTGTTTAAGTCTGAACACTGCATTAATTATTTGGAGTAGTTTACGTAGACATTTTTCAGGAAGGTCTTTTACTATTTGTCCTGTAATTAAGTCATATCCTGGAGATTTCTTTGTATTTACACAAACCTTTCATATTGACAACGGATGCGTCGAACCACAGTATCGGAGCTGTACTTTCGCAGGGTGAAATTGGCAAGGATCAACCCGTAACTTATATATCTAGATCTCTCAACAAAACCGAAGAAAACTACGCTACCAATGAAAAAGAAATGCTAGCGATAGTTTGGGCTCTAGATAATTTAAGGAACTACCTCTATGGGGCAAAGAAAATTAGGATCCTAACTGATCATCAGCCACTAACCTTCGCCCTCAGCAACAGAAATAACAACAGTAAGCTGAAAAGGTGGAAAGCCAGGCTAGAGGAGTACAACTATGAAATAGTATACAAACCCGGTATAACAAATAAAGTAGCTGACGCATTATCAAGGTTGAAATTGGAGATCAACGCACTTTCATCATCGAGTGACGAGACCGTACATAGTGCAGAAGAAGATGGAAAGCAGCTCATTCCCCATTGCGATGCACCTATAAATGTGTTTCAAAATCAATTAATAATAACGGAAGGAAATGGAATTTATGCGTATGAAGAGCCGCACCAAAACTACCATAGTACCATAGTCCCATAGTACCATAGTACCACAGTACCATAGTACCATAGTACCATAGTACCGTAGCACCATAGTACCATAGTACCATAGTCCCATAGTAC
This sequence comes from Nephrotoma guestfalica, assembly GCA_963691935.1. Taxonomy (NCBI): domain Eukaryota; kingdom Metazoa; phylum Arthropoda; class Insecta; order Diptera; family Tipulidae; genus Nephrotoma; species Nephrotoma guestfalica. The sequence continues at coordinate 169,853,146 of OY829915.1, forward strand.
CATAGTACCATAGTCCCATAGTACCATAGTACCATAGTACCATAGTACCATAGTACCATAGTACCATAGTACCATAGTACCATAGTACCATAGTACCATAGCACCATAGTACCATAGTACCATAGTCCCATAGTACCATAGTACCATAGTCCCATAGTACCATAGTACCATAGTACCATAGTACCATAGTACCATAGTACCATAGTACCATAGTACCATAGTACCATAGTACCATAGTACCATAGTACCATAGTACCATAGTACCATAGTACCATAGTACCACAGTACCATAGTACCATAGTACCATAGTACCATAGCACCATAGTACCATAGTACCATAGTACCATAGTACCATAGTCCCATAGTACCATAGTACCATAGTCCCATAGTCCCATAGTACCATAGTACCACAGTACCATAGTACCATAGTACCATAGTACCATAGTACCATAGTACCATAGTACCATAGTACCATAGTACCATAGTACCATAGTACCATAGTACCATAGTACCATAGTACCATAGTACCATAGTACCATAGTACCATAGTACCACAGTACCATAGTACCACAGTACCATAGTACCACAGTACCATAGTACCATAGTACCATAGTCCCATAGTACCATAGTCCCATAGTACTACAGTACCATAGTACCATAGTACCATAGTACCATAGTACCATAGTACCATAGTACCATAGTACCATAGTACCATAGTACCATAGTACCATAGTACCATAGCACCATAGTACCATAGTACTATAGTACCATAGTACCATAGTCCCACAGTCCCATAGTCCCATAGTCCCATAGTACCATAGTACCATAGTACCACAGTACCATAGTACCATAGTACCATAGTACCATAGTACCATAGTCCCATAGTACCATAGTCCCATAGTACCATAGTCCCATAGTACCATAGTACCATAGTACCATAGTCCCATAGTACCATAGTCCCATAGTACCATAGTACCACAGTACCATAGTACCATAGTACCATAGTACCATAGTACCATAGTACCATAGCACCATAGTACCATAGTACCATAGTACCATAGTACCATAGTACCATAGTACCATAGTACCATAGTCCCATAGTACCATAGTCCCATTGTACCATAGTACCATAGTACCATAGTACCATAGTACCATAGTACCATAGTCCCATAGTCCCATAGTCCCATAGTACCATAGTACCATAGTACCATAGTACCACAGTACCATAGTACCATAGTACCATAGTACCATAGTACCATAGTACCATAACACCATAGTACCATAGTACCATAGTACCATAGTACCATAGTACCATAGTCCCATAGTACCATAGTCCCATAGTACCATAGTCCCATAGTACCATAGTACCACAGTACCATAGTACCATAGTACCATAGTACCATAGTACCATAGTACCACAGTACCATAGTACCATAGTACCATAGTACCATAGTACCATAGTACCATAGTACCATAGTACCATAGCACCATAGTACCATAGTACCATAGTACCATAGTACCATAGTACCATAGTACCATAGTACCATAGTCCCACAGTACCATAGTCCCACAGTACCATAGTCCCACAGTACCATAGTCCCATAGTACCATAGTACCACAGTACCATAGTACCATAGTACCATAGTACCATAGTACCATAGTACCATAGTACCATAGTACCATAGTACCATAGTACCATAGTACCATAGCACCATAGTACCATAGTCCCATAGTACCATAGTCCCATAGTACCATAGTACCACAGTACCATAGTACCATAGTACCATAGTACCATAGTACCATTGTCCCATAGTACCATAGTACCATAGTACCATAGTACCATAGTACCATAGTACCATAGTACCATAGTACCATAGTACCATAGTACCATAGTACCATAGTACCATAGTACCATAGTACCATAGTACCATAGTACCATAGTCCCATAGTACCATAGTACCATAGTACCATAGTACCATAGTACCATAGTACCATAGTACCATAGTACCATAGTACCATAGTACCATAGTACCATAGTCCCATAGTACCATAGTACCATAGTACCATAGTACCATAGTACCATAGTACCACAGTACCATAGTACCATAGTACCATAGTACCATAGTCCCATAGAACCATAGTACCACAGTACCATAGTACCATAGTACCATAGTACCATAGTACCATAGTACCATAGTACCATAGTACCATAGTACCATAGTACCACAGTACCATAGTACCCTAGTACCATAGTACCATAGTACCATAGTACCATAGTACCATAGCACCATAGTACCACAGTACCATAGTACCATAGTACCATAGTACCATAGTACCATAGTACCATAGTCCCATAGTACCATAGTACCATAGTCCCATAGTACCATAGTCCCATAGTACCATAGTACCATAGTAGCATAGTACCATAGTAGCATAGTACCATAGTACCATAGTACCATAGTACCATAGTACCATAGTACCATAGTACCATAGCACCATAGTACCATAGCACCATAGTACCATAGTACCATAGTACCATAGTACCATAGTCCCATAGTACCATAGTACCATAGTACCACAGTACCATAGTACCACAGTACCATAGTACCATAGTACCATAGTACCATAGTACCATAGTACCATAGTACCATAGTACCATAGTACCATAGTACCATAGTACCATAGTACCACAGTACCATAGTACCATAGTACCATAGTACCATAGTACCATAGTACCATAGTACCATAGTACCATAGTACCATAGTACCACAGTACCATAGTACCATAGTACCATAGTACCATAGTACCATAGTCCCATAGTACCATAGTACCATAGTACCATAGTACCATAGTACCACAGTACCATAGTACCATAGTACCATAGTACCATAGTACCATAGTACCATAGTACCATAGTACCATAGTACCATAGTACCATAGTACCATAGTACCATAGTACCATAGTCCCACAGTACCATAGTACCATAGTACCATAGTACCATAGCACCATAGCACCATAGTACCATAGTGCCATAGTACCATAGTACCATAGTACCATAGTACCGCAGTACCATAGTACCATAGTACCATAGTACCATAGTACCATAGTACCATAGTACCATAGTACCATAGTACCATAGTACCATAGTACCATAGTACCATAGTACCATAGTACCATAGTACCATAGTACCATAGTACCACAGTACCATAGTACCACAGTACCATAGTACCATAGTACCATAGTACCATAGTACCATAGTCCCATAGTACCATAGTCCCATAGTACCATAGTCCCATAGTACCATAGTACCATAGTACCATAGTACCATAGTACCATAGCACCATAGTACCATAGTACCATAGTACCATAGTACCATAGTACCATAGTACCACAGTACCATAGTACCACAGTACCATAGTACCACAGTACCATAGTACCATAGTACCATAATACCATAGTACCATAGTACCATAGTCCCATAGTACCATAGTTCCATAGTACCATAGTCCCATAGTACCATAGTACCATAGTACCATAGTACCATACTACCATAGTACCATAGCACCATAGTACCATAGTACCATAGTCCCATAGTCCCATAGTCCCATAGTCCCATAGTCCCATAGTCCCATAGTACCATAGTACCACAGTACCATAGTACCATAGTACCATAGTACCATAGTACCATAGCACCATAGTACCATAGTACCATAGTACCATAGTACCATAGTACCATGGTACCATGGTACCATAGTACCATAGTACCACAGTACCACAGTACCATAGTACCACAGTACCATAGTACCATAGTACCACAGTACCATAGTACCACAGTACCATAGTACCATAGTACCATAGTACCATAGTACCATAGTACCATAGTACCATAGTACCATAGTACCATAGTACCCCAGTACCATAGTACCATAGTACCATAGTACCATAGTACCATAGTACCATAGTACCATAGTACCATAGTACCATAGCACCATAGTACCATAGTACCATAGTCCCATAGTACCATAGTCCCATAGTACCATAGTCCCATAGTACCATAGTACCATAGTACCATAGTACCATAGTACTATAGTACCATAGTACCATAGTACCACAGTACCATAGTACCATAGTACCATAGTACCATAGTACCATAGTACCATAGTACCATAGTACCATAGTACCACAGTACCATAGTACCATAGTACCATAGTACCATAGTACCATAGTACCATAGTACCATAGTACCATAGTCCCATAGTACCATAGTCCCATAGTACCATAGTCCCATAGTACCATAGTACCATAGTACCATAGTACCACAGTCCCATAGTACCACAGTACCACAGTACCATAGTACCATAGTACCATAGTACCATAGTACCATAGTACCATAGCACCATAGTACCATAGCACCATAGTACCAGAGTACCATAGTACCATAGTACCATAGTACCATAGTACCATAGTACCATAGTACCATAGTACCATAGTACCATAGTACCATAGTACCATAGTACCATAGTACCATAGTACCACAGTACTATAGTACCACAGTACCATAGTACCATAGTCCCATAGTACCATAGTACCATAGTACCATAGTACCATAGTACCATAGTACCATAGTACCATAGTACCACAGTACCATAGTACCATAGTACCATAGTACCATAGTACCATAGTACCATAGTACCATAGCACCATAGTACCATAGTACCATAGTACCATAGTACCATAGTACCATAGTACCATAGTCCCATAGTACCATAGTCCCATAGTACCATAGTACCATAGTCCCATAGTATCATAGTCCCATAGTACCATAGTACCATAGTACCATACTACCATAGTACCATAGTACCATAGCACCATAGTACCATAGCACCATAGTACCATAGTACCATAGTACCATAGTACCATAGTACCATAGTGCCATAGTACCATAGTACCATAGTACCATAGTACCATAGTACCATAGTACCATAGTACCATAGTACCATAGTACCATAGCACCATAGTACCATAGCACCATAGTACCATAGTACCATAGTACCATAGTACCATAGTACCACAGTACCATAGTACCATAGTACCATAGTCCCATAGTACCATAGTCCCATAGTCCCATAGTACCATAGTCCCATAGTACCATAGTACCATAGTACCATAGTACCATAGTACCATAGTACCATAGTACCACAGTACCATAGTACCATAGTACCATAGTACCACAGTACCATAGTACCACAGTACCACAGTACCATAGTACCATAGTACCGTAGTACCATAGTACCATAGTACCATAGTACCATAGTACCATAGTACCATAGTACCATAGTACCATAGTACCATAGTACCATAGCACCATAGTACCATAGTACCATAGTACCATAGTACCATAGTACCACAGTACCATAGTACCATAGTACCATGGTACCATAGTACCATAGTACCATAGTACCATAGCACCATAGTACCATAGTACCATAGCACCATAGTACCATAGTACCATAGTACCATAGTCCCATAGTACCATAGTCCCATAGTACCTTAGTACCATAGTCCCATAGTCCCATAGTACCACAGTACCATAGTACCATAGTACCATAGTACCATAGTACCATAGTACCATAGTCCCATAGTACCATAGTACCATAGTACCATAGTACCATAGTACCATAGTACCATAGTACCATAGTACCATAGTACCATAGTACCATAGTACCATAGTACAATAGTACCATAGTACAATAGTACCATAGTCCCATAGTACCATAGTACCATAGTACCATAGTACCATAGTACCATAGTACCACAGTACCATAGTACCATAGTACCATAGTACCATAGTACCATAGTACCATAGTACCATAGTACCATAGTACCATAGTCCCATAGTACCATAGTACCATAGTACCATAGTACCACAGTACCATAGTACCATAGTACCATAGTACCATAGTACCATAGTACCACAGTACCATAGTACCATAGTACCATAGTACCATAGCGCCATAGTACCATAGCACCATAGTCCCATAGTACCATAGTACCATAGTACCATAGTACCATAGTCCCATAGTACCATAGTCCCATAGTACCATAGTACCACAGTACCATAGTACCACAGTACCATAGTACCATAGTACCATAGTACCACAGTACCATAGCCCCATAGTCCCATAGTACCATAGTCCCATAGTACCATAGTACCATAGTACCATAGTACCATAGCACCATAGCACCATAGCACTATAGCACCATAGCACTATAGCACCATAGCACCATAGTACCATAGTACCATAGTACCATAGTACCATAGTACCATAGTACCATAGTACCACAGTACCATAGTACCATAGTACCATAGTACCATAGTACCATAGTACCATAGTACCATAGTACCATAGCACCATAGCACCATAGCACCATAGCACTATAGCACCATAGCACCATAGTACCATAGTACCATAGTACCATAGTACCATAGTACCATAGTACCATAGTACCATAGTACCATAGTACCATAGTACAATAGTACCATAGTCCCATAGTACCATAGTACCATAGTACCATAGTGCCATAGTACCATAGTACCACAGTACCATAGTACCATAGTACCATAGTACCATAGTACCATAGTACCATAGTACCATAGTACCATAGTACCATAGTCCCATAGTACCATAGTACCATAGTACCATAGTACCACAGTACCATAGTACCATAGTACCATAGTACCATAGTACCATAGTACCACAGTACCATAGTACCATAGTACCATAGTACCATAGTACCATAGCACCATAGTACCATAGCACCATAGTCCCATAGTACCATAGTACCATAGTACCATAGTCCCATAGTCCCATAGTACCATAGTCCCATAGTACCATAGTACCACAGTACCATAGTACCATAGTACCATAGTACCACAGTACCATAGCCCCATAGTCCCATAGTACCATAGTCCCATAGTACCATAGTACCATAGTACCACAGTACCATAGTACCATAGTACCATAGTACCATAGTACCATAGTACCATAGTACCATAGTACCATAGCACCATAGCACCATAGCACCATAGCACTATAGCACCATAGCACCATAGTACCATAGCACCATAGTACCACAGTACCATAGTACCATAGTACCACAGTACCATAGTACCATAGTCCCATAGTCCCATAGTCCCATAGTACCATAGTCCCATAGTACCATAGTCCCATAGTCCCATAGTACCATAGTACCATAGTACCATATAGTACCACAGTACCATAGTACCATAGTACCATAGTACCATAGTACCATAGTACCATAGTACCATAGTACCATAGTACCATAGTACCATAGTACCATAGTACCATAGTACCATAGCACCATAGTACCATAGTACCATAGTACCATAGTACCATAGTACCATAGTACCATAGTACCATAGTACCACAGTACTATAGTACCACAGTACCATAGTACCATAGTACCATAGTACTACAGTACCATAGTACCATAGTACCATAGTACCATAGTACCACAGTACCATAGTCCCATAGTACCATAGTACCATAGTACCATAGTACCATAGTACCATAGTACCACAGTACCATAGTACCATAGTACCATAGTACCATAGTACCATAGTACCATAGTACCATAGTACCATAGTACCATAGTACCACAGTACCATAGTACCATAGTACCATAGTACCATAGTACCATAGTACCATAGTACCATAGTACCATAGTACCATAGTACCACAGTACCATAGTACCATAGTACCATAGTACCATAGTCCCTTAGTCCCATAGTACCATAGTACCATAGTACCACAGTACCATAGTACCATAGTACCATAGTACCATAGTACCATAGTACCATAGTACTATAGTACCATAGTACCATAGTACTATAGTACCATAGTACCATAGTACCATAGTACCATAGTCCCATAGTACCATAGTCCCATAGTACCATAGTCCCATAGTACCATAGTCCCATAGTACCATAGTCCCATAGACCCATAGTACCATAGTCCCATAGTACCATAGTACCATAGTACCATAGTACCATAGTACCATAGTACCATAGTACCATAGCACCATAGTACCATAGTACCATAGTACCATAGTCCCATAGCACCATAGTACCATAGTACCATAGTACCATAGTGCCATAGTACCATAGTACCATAGTACCATAGTACCATAGTACCATAGTACCATAGTACCATAGCACCATAGTACCATAGTACCATAGTACCATAGTACCATAGTACCATAGTCCCATAGTACCATAGTACCGTAGTTCCATAGTACCATAGTACCATAGTACCATAGTCCCATAGTACCATAGTCCCATAGTACCATAGTACCACAGTACTATAGTACAATAGTACAATAGTACCATAGTCCCATAGTACCATAGTACCATAGTACCATAGTACCATAGTACCATAGTACCATAGTACCAAAGTACCATAGTACCATAGTACCATAGTACCATAGTACCACAGTACCACAGTACCACAGTACCATAGTACCATAGTACCATAGTACCATAGTACCATAGTACCATAGTACCATAGTACCATAGTACCATAGTCCCATAGTACCATAGTACCATTGTACCATAGTACCATTGTACCATAGTACCATAGTACCATAGTACCATAGTACCATAGTACCATAGTACCATAGTACCATAGTACCATAGCACCATAGTACCATAGTACCATAGTACCATAGTACCATAGTACCATAGTACCACAGTACCATAGTACCATAGTACCATAGTACCATAGTACCATAGTACCATAGTACCATAGTACCATAGCACTATAGTACCATAGTACAATAGTACCATAGCACCATAGTCCCATAGTACCATAGTCCCATAGTCCCATAGTACCATAGTCCCATAGTACCATAGTACCATAGTACCATAGTACCACAGTAACATAGTACCACAGTACCATAGTACCATAGTACCATAGCACCATAGTACCATAGTACCATAGTACCATAGTACCATAGTACCATAGTACCATAGTACCATAGTACCATAGTCCCATAGTACCATAGTCCCATAGTACCATAGTACCATAGTCCCATAGTACCACAGTACCATAGTCCCATAGTACCATAGTACCATAGTCCCATAGTACCATAGTCCCATAGTACCATAGTTCCATAGTCCCATAGTCCCATAGTACCATAGTACCATAGTACCATAGTACCAAGGTACCATAGCACCGTAGTACCATAGCACCATAGTACCATAGTACCATAGTACCATAGTACCATAGTACCATAGTACCATAGTACCATAGTACCATAGTACCAAAGTACCATAGTACCATAGTACCATAGCACCATAGTACCATAGTACCATAGCACCATAGTACCATAGCACCATAGTACCATAGTTCCATAGTACCATAGTACCATAGTACCATAGTACCATAGTACCATAGTCCCATAGTACCATAGTACCATAGTCCCATAGTCCCATAGTACCATAGTACCATAGTACCATAGTACCATAGTACCATAGTACCATAGTACCACAGTACTATAGTACAATAGTACCATAGTCCCATAGTACCATAGTACCATAGTACCATAGTACCACAGTACCACAGTACCATAGTACCATAGTACCATAGTACCATAGTACCACAGTACTATAGTACCACAGTACCATAGTACCATAGTCCCATAGTACCATAGTACCATAGTACCATAGTACCATAGTACCATAGTACCATAGTACCATAGTACCACAGTACCATAGTACCATAGTACCATAGTACCATAGTACCATAGTACCATAGTACCATAGCACCATAGTACCATAGTACCATAGTACCATAGTACCATAGTACCATAGTACCATAGTCCCATAGTACCATAGTCCCATAGTACCATAGTACCATAGTCCCATAGTATCATAGTCCCATAGTACCATAGTACCATAGTACCATACTACCATAGTACCATAGTACCATAGCACCATAGTACCATAGCACCATAGTACCATAGTACCATAGTACCATAGTACCATAGTACCATAGTACCATAGTACCATAGTACCATAGTACCATAGTACCATAGTACCATAGTACCATAGTACCATAGCACCATAGTACCATAGCACCATAGTACCATAGTACCATAGTACCATAGTACCATAGTACCACAGTACCATAGTACCATAGTACCATAGTCCCATAGTACCATAGTCCCATAGTCCCATAGTACCATAGTCCCATAGTACCATAGTACCATAGTACCATAGTACCATAGTACCATAGTACCATAGTACCATAGTACCACAGTACCATAGTACCATAGTACCATAGTACCACAGTACCATAGTACCACAGTACCACAGTACCATAGTACCATAGTACCGTAGTACCATAGTACCATAGTACCATAGTACCATAGTACCATAGTACCATAGTACCATAGTACCATAGTACCATAGTACCATAGCACCATAGTACCATAGTACCATAGTACCATAGTACCATAGTACCACAGTACCATAGTACCATAGTACCATGGTACCATAGTACCATAGTACCATAGTACCATAGCACCATAGTACCATAGTACCATAGCACCATAGTACCATAGTACCATAGTCCCATAGTACCATAGTCCCATAGTACCATAGTACCATAGTCCCATAGTCCCATAGTACCACAGTACCATAGTACCATAGTACCATAGTACCATAGTACCATAGTCCCATAGTACCATAGTACCATAGTACCATAGTACCATAGTACCATAGTACCATAGTACCATAGTACCATAGTACCATAGTACCATAGTACCATAGTACCATAGTACCATAGTACAATAGTACCATAGTCCCATAGTACCATAGTACCATAGTACCATAGTACCATAGTACCATAGTACCACAGTACCATAGTACCATAGTACCATAGTACCATAGTACCATAGTACCATAGTACCATAGTACCATAGTTCCATAGTACCATAGTACCATAGTACCATAGTACCACAGTACCATAGTACCATAGTACCATAGTACCATAGTACCATAGTACCACAGTACCATAGTACCATAGTACCATAGTACCATAGCGCCATAGTACCATAGCACCATAGTCCCATAGTACCATAGTACCATAGTACCATAGTACCATAGTCCCATAGTACCATAGTCCCATAGTACCATAGTACCACAGTACCATAGTACCACAGTACCATAGTACCATAGTACCATAGTACCACAGTACCATAGCCCCATAGTCCCATAGTACCATAGTCCCATAGTACCATAGTACCATAGTACCATAGTACCATAGCACCATAGCACCATAGCACTATAGCACCATAGCACTATAGCACCATAGCACCATAGTACCATAGTACCATAGTACCATAGTACCATAGTACCATAGTACCACAGTACCATAGTACCATAGTACCATAGTACCATAGTACCATAGTACCATAGTACCATAGTACCATAGCACCATAGCACCATAGCACTATAGCACCATAGCACCATAGCACCATAGTACCATAGTACCATAGTACCATAGTACCATAGTACCATAGTACCATAGTACCATAGTACCATAGTACCATAGTACCATAGTACAATAGTACCATAGTCCCATAGTACCATAGTACCATAGTACCATAGTGCCATAGTACCATAGTACCACAGTACCATAGTACCATAGTACCATAGTACCATAGTACCATAGTACCATAGTACCATAGTACCATAGTACCATAGTCCCATAGTACCATAGTACCATAGTACCATAGTACCACAGTACCATAGTACCATAGTACCATAGTACCATAGTACCATAGTACCACAGTACCATAGTACCATAGTACCATAGTACCATAGTACCATAGCACCATAGTACCATAGCACCATAGTCCCATAGTACCATAGTACCATAGTACCATAGTACCATAGTCCCATAGTACCATAGTCCCATAGTACCATAGTACCACAGTACCATAGTACCATAGTACCATAGTACCACAGTACCATAGCCCCATAGTCCCATAGTACCATAGTCCCATAGTACCATAGTACCATAGTCCCATAGTACCATAGTACCACAGTACCATAGTACCATAGTACCATAGTACCATAGTACCATAGTACCATAGTACCATAGTACCATAGCACCATAGCACCATAGCACCATAGCACTATAGCACCATAGCACCATAGTACCATAGCACCATAGTACCACAGTACCATAGTACCATAGTACCACAGTACCATAGTACCATAGTCCCATAGTCCCATAGTCCCATAGTACCATAGTCCCATAGTACCATAGTCCCATAGTCCCATAGTACCATAGTAACATAGTACCATAGTACCATAGTACCATATAGTACCACAGTACCATAGTACCATAGTACCATAGTACCATAGTACCATAGTACCATAGTACCATAGTACCATAGTACCATAGTACCATAGTACCATAGCACCATAGTACCATAGTACCATAGTACCATAGTACCATAGTACCATAGTACCACAGTACTATAGTACCACAGTACCATAGTACCATAGTACCATAGTACTACAGTACCATAGTACCATAGTACCATAGTACCATAGTACCACAGTACCATAGTCCCATAGTACCATAGTACCATAGTACCATAGTACCATAGTACCATAGTACCACAGTACCATAGTACCATAGTACCATAGTACCATAGTACCATAGTACCATAGTACCATAGTACCATAGTACCATAGTACCATAGTACCATAGTACCATAGTACCATAGTACCATAGTACCATAGTACCATAGTACCATAGTACCATAGTACCATAGTACCATAGTACCATAGTACCATAGTACCATAGTACCATAGTACCATAGTACCATAGTCCCATAGTACCATAGTACCATAGTACCATAGTACCATAGTACCATAGTACCATAGTACCATAGTACCATAGTACCATAGTACCATAGTACCATAGTACCATAGTACAAGCATGTGAAGTTATCCCAGTTTTTCATCCCAGGATTTTTTTTTATTATTATTTACACGAAACTATTATATTCCATCCCAGTTTTTTCATTTTATACCTCTATAAGACGGAAGAAATTATAAACACAACAACAAATTATCCCATCCCAGTTTTTTCGTTTATTTGTTGTTCGTGTAAAACAAATTCATACTTGGAAATAATGAATTGGGTTTTGGTAATAGTAATTTTGTACGAGTATATTTTTAGTTCGAGATAACAATACGCCAAAATATTAGTTTAAAACATTAAGATTAACTTATAATGAGGACCCCAGTGCCAGGCGTATGTTAGGATTGGCACAATCTTCCAGCTTCGATATGGCCCCATATAAATTTATATGAAAATCGTTTATAACTTCCAAACCCTTCCTGGGCCGGAAATAGCGATTCATGTTTCGAAATGGTATGTAATTGAGTGGTTGCTGACCAAATGGCCAGCACCAGCCGTATGTTCAAATTTGAGTAAATGGCCAAGATCCAAAATCTCAGTTCAAAGTAAATAAACTTTTGTATCTCTTAAGAACATTCTAGGCCGGAAATGATTCCTTAGGTTTTGAGTTGGTAATAATAAGGGCAAACTATGGTGAGCACCCCAGTGCCAGCCGTATGTTAGGATTGGCACAATCTTCCAGATTCCATATGGCCCCATATAAATTTATATGAAAATCGTCTATAACTTCCAAACCCTTCCTGGGCCGGAAATAGCGATTCATGTTTCGAAATGGTATGTAATTGAGTGGTTGCTGACCAAATGGCCAGCACCAGCCGTATGTTCAAATTTGAGTAAATGGCCAAGTTCCAAAATCTCAGTTCAAAGTAAATAAACTTTTGTATCTCTTAAGAACATTCTAGGCCGGAAATGATTCCTTAGGTTTTGGGCAAACTATGGTGAGCACCCCAGTGCCAGGCGTATGTTAGGATTGGCACAATCTTCCAGCTTCGATATGGCCCCATATAAATTTATATGAAAATCGTTTATAACTTCCAAACCCTTCCTGGGCCGGAAATAGCGATTCATGTTTCGAAATGGTATGTAATTGAGTGGTTGCTGACCAAATGGCCAGCACCAGCCGTATGTTCAAATTTGAGTAAATGGCCAAGTTCCAAAATCTCAGTTCAAAGTAAATAAACTTTTGTATCTCTTAAGAACATTCTAGGCCGGAAATGATTCCTTAGGTTTTGAGTTGGTAATAATAAGGGCAAACTATGGTGAGCACCCCAGTGCCAGGCGTATGTTAGGATTGGCACAATCTTCCAGCTTCGATATGGCCCCATATAAATTTATATGAAAATCGTTTATAACTTCCAAACCCTTCCTGGGCCGGAAATAGCGATTAATGTTTCGAAATGGTATGTAATTGAGTGGTTGCCGACCAAATGGCCAGCACCAGCCGTATGTTCAAATTTGAGTAAATGGCCAAGTTCCAAAATCACAAGTTATGGTAAATAAACATTTGTATCTCTTAAGAACATTCTAGGCCGGAAATGATTTCTTAGGTTTTGAGTTGGTAATAATAACTGCAAACTATGGTGAGCACCCCAGTGCCAGCCGTATGTTAGGATTGGCACAATCTTCCAGATTCCATATGGCCCCATATAAATTTATATGAAAATCGTCTATAACTTCCAAACCCTTCCTGGGCCGGAAATAGCGATTCATGTTTCGAAATGGTATGTAATTGAGTGGTTGCTGACCAAATGGCCAGCACCAGCCGTATGTTCAAATTTGAGTAAATGGCCAAGTTCCAAAATCTCAGTTCAAAGTAAATAAACTTTTGTATCTCTTAAGAACATTCTAGGCCGGAAATGATTCCTTAGGTTTTGAGTTGGTAATAATAAGGGCAAACTATGGTGAGCACCCCAGTGCCAGCCGTATGTTAGGATTGGCACAATCTTCCAGATTCCATATGGCCCCATATAAATTTATATGAAAATCGTCTATAACTTCCAAACCCTTCCTGGGCCGGAAATAGCGATTCATGTTTCGAAATGGTATGTAATTGAGTGGTTGCTGACCAAATGGCCAGCACCAGCCGTATGTTCAAATTTGAGTAAATGGCCAAGTTCCAAAATCTCAGTTCAAAGTAAATAAACTTTTGTATCTCTTAAGAACATTCTAGGCCGGAAATGATTTCTTAGGTTTTGAGTTGGTAATAATAAGGGCAAACTATGGTGAGCACCCCAGTGCCAGCCGTATGTTAGGATTGGCACAATCTTCCAGATTCCATATGGCCCCATATAAATTTATATGAAAATCGTCTATAACTTCCAAACCCTTCCTGGGCCGGAAATAGCGATTCATGTTTCGAAATGGTATGTAATTGAGTGGTTGCTGACCAAATGGCCAGCACCAGCCGTATGTTCAAATTTGAGTAAATGGCCAAGTTCCAAAATCTCAGTTCAAAGTAAATAAACTTTTGTATCTCTTAAGAACATTCTAGGCCGGAAATGATTTCTTAGGTTTTGAGTTGGTAATAATAAGGGCAAACTATGGTGAGCACCCCAGTGCCAGCCGTATGTTAGGATTGGCACAATCTTCCAGATTCCATATGGCCCCATATAAATTTATATGAAAATCGTCTATAACTTCCAAACCCTTCCTGGGCCGGAAATAGCGATTCATGTTTCGAAATGGTATGTAATTGAGTGGTTGCCGACCAAATGGCCAGCACCAGCCGTATGTTCAAATTTGAGTAAATGGCCAAGTTCCAAAATCACAAGTTATGGTAAATAAACATTTGTATCTCTTAAGAACATTCTAGGCCGGAAATGATTTCTTAGGTTTTGAGTTGGTAATAATAAGGGCAAACTATGGTGAGCACCCCAGTGCCAGCCGTATGTTAGGATTGGCACAATCTTCCAGATTCCATATGGCCCCATATAAATTTATATGAAAATCGTCTTTAACTTCCAAACCCTTCCTGGGCCGGAAATAGCGATTCATGTTTCGAAATGGTATGTAATTGAGTGGTTGCCGACCAAATGGCCAGCACCAGCCGTATGTTCAAATTTGAGTAAATGGCCAAGTTCCAAAATCTCAGTTCAAAGTAAATAAACTTTTGTATCTCTTAAGAACATTCTAGGCCGGAAATGATTCCTTAGGTTTTTAGTTGGTAATAATAAGGGCAAACTATGGTGAGCACCCCAGTGCCAGGCGTATGTTAGGATTGGCACAATCTTCCAGCTTCGATATGGCCCCATATAAATTTATATGAAAATCGTTTATAACTTCCAAACCCTTCCTGGGCCGGAAATAGCGATTAATGTTTCGAAATGGTATGTAATTGAGTGGTTGCTGATTAAATGGCCAGCACCAGCCGTATGTTCAAATTTGAGTAAATGGCCAAGTTCCAAAATCTCAGTTCAAAGTAAATAAACTTTTGTATCTCTTAAGAACATTCTAGGCCGGAAATGATTCCTTAGGTTTTGAGTTGGTAATAATAAGGGCAAACTATGGTGAGCACCCCAGTGCCAGCCGTATGTTAGGATTGGTACAATCTTCCAGATTCCATATGGCCCCATATAAATTTATATGAAAATCGTCTATAACTTCCAAACCCTTCCTGGGCCGGAAATAGCAATTCATGTTTCGAAATGGTATGTAATTGAGTGGTTGCCGACCAAATGGCCAGCACCAGCCGTATGTTCAAATTTGAGTAAATGGCCAAATTCCAAAATCACAAGTTATGGTAAATAAACATTTGTATCTCTTAAGAACATTCTAGGCCGGAAATGATTTCTTAGGTTTTGAGTTGGTAATAATAAGGGCAAACTATGGTGAGCACCCCAGTGCCAGCCGTATGTTAGGATTGGCACAATCTTCCAGATTCCATATGGCCCCATATAAATTTATATGAAAATCGTCTTTAACTTCCAAACCCTTCCTGGGCCGGAAATAGCGATTCATGTTTCGAAATGGTATGTAATTGAGTGGTTGCCGACCAAATGGCCAGCACCAGCCGTATGTTCAAATTTGAGTAAATGGCCAAGTTCCAAAATCTCAGTTCAAAGTAAATAAACTTTTGTATCTCTTAAGAACATTCTAGGCCGGAAATGATTCCTTAGGTTTTTAGTTGGTAATAATAAGGGCAAACTATGGTGAGCACCCCAGTGCCAGGCGTATGTTAGGATTGGCACAATCTTCCAGCTTCGATATGGCCCCATATAAATTTATATGAAAATCGTTTATAACTTCCAAACCCTTCCTGGGCCGGAAATAGCGATTAATGTTTCGAAATGGTATGTAATTGAGTGGTTGCTGATTAAATGGCCAGCACCAGCCGTATGTTCAAATTTGAGTAAATGGCCAAGTTCCAAAATCTC
>OY829915.1:169870743-170189963 GCA_963691935.1 Nephrotoma guestfalica
GGTATGTAATTGAGTGGTTGCTGACCAAATGGCCAGCACCAGCCGTATGTTCAAATTTGAGGTAAATGGCCAAGTTCCAAAATCACAAGTTATGGTAAATAAACATTTGTATCTCTTAAGAACATTCTAGGCCGGAAATGATTTCTTAGGTTTTGAGTTGGTAATAATAAGGGCAAACTATGGTGAGCACCCCAGTGCCAGCCGTATGTTAGGATTGGCACAATCTTCCAGCTTCGATATGGCCCCATATAAATTTATATGAAAATCGTCTATAACTTCCATACCCTTCCTGGGCCGGAAATAGCCAAGTTCCAAAATCACGGGTTAAGGTAAATAAACATTTGTATCTCTTAAGAACATATAAGCGATTCATGTTTCGAAATGGTATGTAATTAAGTGGTTGCTGACCAAATGGCCAGCACCAGCCGTATGTTCAAATTTGAGTAAATGGCCAAGTTCCAAAATCTCAGTTCAAAGTAAATAAACTTTTGTATCTCTTAAGAACATTCTAGGCCGGAAATGATTCCTTAGGTTTTGAGTTGGTAATAATAAGGGCAAACTATGGTGAGCACCCCAGTGCCAGCCGTATGTTAGGATTGGCACAACCTTCCAGATTCCATATGGCCCCATATAAATTTATATGAAAATCGTCTATAACTTCCAAACCCTTCCTGGGCCGGAAATAGCGATTAATGTTTCGAAATGGTATGTAATTGAGTGGTTGCTGATTAAATGGCCAGCACCAGCCGTATGTTCAAATTTGAGTAAATGGCCAAGTTCCAAAATCTCAGTTCAAAGTAAATAAACTTTTGTATCTCTTAAGAACATTCTAGGCCGGAAATGATTCCTTAGGTTTTTAGTTGGTAATAATAAGGGCAAACTATGGTGAGCACCCCAGTGCCAGGCGCTATGTTAGGATTGGCACAATCTTCCAGCTTCGATATGGCCCCATATAAATTTATATGAAAATCGTTTATAACTTCCAAACCCTTCCTGGCCGGAAATAGCGATTAATGTTTCGAAATGGTATGTAATTGAGTGGTTGCTGACCAAATGGCCAGCACCAGCCGTATGTTCAAATTTGAGTAAATGGCCAAGTTCCAAAATCTCAGTTCAAAGTAAATAAACTTTTGTATCTCTTAAGAACATTCTAGGCGGAAATGATTTCTTAGGTTTTGAGTTGGTAATTAATAAGGGCAAACTATGGTGAGCACCCCAGTGCCAGCCGTATGTTAGGATTGGCACAACCTTCCAGATTCCATATGGCCCCATATAAATTTATATGAAAATCGTCTATAACTTCCAAACCCTTCCTGGGCCGGAAATAGCGATTCATGTTTCGAAATGGTATGTAATTGAGTGGTTGCTGACCAAATGGCCAGCACCAGCCGTATGTTCAAATTTGAGTAAATGGCCAAGTTCCAAAATCACAAGTTATGGTAAATAAACATTTGTATCTCTTAAGAACATTCTAGGCCGGAAATGATTTCTTAGGGTTTGAGTTGGTAATAATAAGGGCAAACTATGGTGAGCACCCCAGTGCCAGCCGTATGTTAGGATTGGCACAATCTTCCAGCTTCGATATGGCCCCATATAAATTTATATGAAAAATCGTCTATAACTTCCATACCCTTCCTGGGCCGGAAATAGCCAAGTTCCAAAATCACGGGTTAAGGTAAATAAACATTTGTATCTCTTAAGAACATATAAGCGATTCATGTTTCGAAATGGTATGTAATTAAGTGGTTGCTGACCAAATGGCCAGCACCAGCCGTATGTTCAAATTTGAGTAAATGGCCAAGTTCCAAAATCTCAGTTCAAAGTAAATAAACTTTTGTATCTCTTAAGAACATTCTAGGCCGGAAATGATTCCTTAGGTTTTGAGTTGGTAATAATAAGGGCAAACTATGGTGAGCACCCCAGTGCCAGCCGTATGTTAGGATTGGCACAATCTTCCAGATTCCATATGGCCCCATATAAATTTATATGAAAATCGTCTTTAACTTCCAAACCCTTCGCTGGCCGGAAATAGCGATTCATGTTTCGAAATGGTATGTAATTGAGTGGTTGCCGACCAAATGGCCAGCACCAGCCGTATGTTCAAATTTGAGTAAATGGCCAAGTTCCAAAATCTCAGTTCAAAGTAAATAAACTTTTGTATCTCTTAAGAACATTCTAGGCCGAAATGATTCCTTAGGTTTTGAGTTGGTAATAATAAGGGCAAACTATGGTGAGCACCCCAGTGCCAGCCGTATGTTAGGAATGGTTTTTCCAAATTTGGGTAAATAGCCCTTTGACGAAGTGACCAGTTTCAACCATTATACAATGAAAGCAGTTTTCCGGGGAATTTCTAGCGATACAGTATATAGTTATAAGGAAACCGTCTATAACTTTAAACAACTATGTATATGGTTTGGAAATTGCAAAGTATAGTTTAAGTTGGTACATGGCAGAGTGAATGCGGACCAAGTAAGTGACCAGCTTCAGTCGTATGTTCAATTTTGAGCAAACAATCAACTTGAAAATCTAGCAACAGGTGTTTGAGGCCTAAGGAATCCTAAGGAAGAAAACCTAAGGAATCATTTCCGGCCTAGAATGTTCTTAAGAGATACAAATGTTTATTTACCTTAACCCGTGATTTTGGAACTTGGCTATTTCCGGCCCAGGAAGGGTATGGAAGTTAAAGACGATTTTCATATAAATTTATATGGGGCCATATCGAAGCTGGAAGATTGTGCCAATCCTAACATACGGCTGGCACTGGGGTGCTCACCATAGTTTGCCCTTATTATTACCAACTCAAAACCTAAGAAATCATTTCCGGCCTAGAATGTTCTTAAGAGATACAAATGTTTATTTACCATAACTTGTGATTTTGGAACTTGGCCATTTACTCAAATTTGAACATACGGCTGGTGCTGGCCATTTGGTCAGCAACCACTTAATTACATACCATTTCGAAACATGAATCGCTATTTCCGGCCCAGGAAGGGTTTGGAAGTTATAGACGATTTTCATATAAATTTATATGGGGCCATATGGAATCTGGAAGATTGTGCCAATCCTAACATACGGCTGGCACTGGGGTGCTCACCATAGTTTGCCCTTATTATTACCAACTCAAAACCTAAGGAATCATTTCCGGCCTAGAATGTTCTTAAGAGATACAAAAGTTTATTTACTTTGAACTGAGATTTTGGAACTTGGCCATTTACTCAAATTTGAACATACGGCTGGTGCTGGCCATTTGGTCAGCAACCACTCAATTACATACCATTTCGAAACATGAATCGCTATTTCCGGCCCAGGAAGGGTTTGGAAGTTATAGACGATTTTCATATAAATTTATATGGGGCCATATGGAATCTGGAAGATTGTGCCAATCCTAACATACGGCTGGCACTGGGGTGCTCACCATAGTTTGCCCTTATTATTACCAACTCAAAACCTAAGGAATCATTTCCGGCCTAGAATGTTCTTAAGAGATACAAAAGTTTATTTACTTTGAACTGAGATTTTGGATCTTGGCCATTTACTCAAATTTGAACATACGGCTGGTGCTGGCCATTTGGTCAGCAACCACTCAATTACATACCATTTCGAAACATTAATCGCTATTTCCGGCCCAGGAAGGGTTTGGAAGTTATAAACGATTTTCATATAAATTTATATGGGGCCATATCGAAGCTGGAAGATTGTGCCAATCCTAACATACGCCTGGCACTGGGGTCCTCATTATAAATTAATCTTAATGTTTTAACTAATATTTTGGCGTATTGTTATCGTGAACTAGAAATATACTCGTACAAAATTACTATTACCAAAACCCAATTCATTATTTCCAAGTATGAATTTGTTTTACACGAACAACAAATAAACGAAAAAACTGGGATGGGATAATTTGTTGTTGTGTTTATAATTTCTTCCGTCTTATAGAGGTATAAAATGAAAAAACTGGGATGGAATATAATAGTTTCGTGTAAATAATAATAAAAAAAAATCCTGGGATGAAAAACTGGGATAACTTCACATGCTTCATAGTACTATAGTACCATAGTACCATAGTACTATAGTACCATAGTACCATAGTACCATAGTACCATAGTCCCATAGTACCATAGTCCCATAGTACCATAGTCCCATAGTACCATAGTCCCATAGTACCATAGTCCCATAGACCCATAGTACCATAGTACCATAGTACCATAGTACCATAGTACCATAGTCCCATAGTACCATAGTACCATAGTACCATAGTACCATAGTACCATAGTACCATAGTACCATAGCACCATAGTACCATAGTACCATAGTACCATAGTCCCATAGCACCATAGTACCATAGTACCATAGTACCATAGTGCCATAGTACCATAGTACCATAGTACCATAGTGCCATAGTACCATAGTACCATAGTACCATAGTACCATAGTACCATAGTACCATAGTACCATAGTACCATAGTACCATAGTACCATAGTACCATAGTCCCATAGTACCATAGTACCGTAGTCCCATAGTACCATAGTACCATAGTACCATAGTCCCATAGTACCATAGTCCCATAGTACCATAGTACCACAGTACTATAGTACAATAGTACAATAGTACCATAGTCCCATAGTACCATAGTACCATAGTACCATAGTACCATAGTACCATAGTACCATAGTACCAAAGTACCATAGTACCATAGTACCATAGTACCATAGTACCACAGTACCACAGTACCACAGTACCATAGTACCATAGTACCATAGTACCATAGTACCATAGTACCATAGTACCATAGTCCCATAGTACCATAGTACCATTGTACCATAGTACCATTGTACCATAGTACCATAGTACCATAGTACCATAGTACCATAGTACCATAGTACCATAGTACCATAGTACCATAGCACCATAGTACCATAGTACCATAGTACCATAGTACCATAGTACCATAGTACCACAGTACCATAGTACCATAGTACCATAGTACCATAGTACCATAGTACCATAGTACCATAGTACCATAGCACTATAGTACCATAGTACCATAGTACCATAGCACCATAGTACCATAGTACCATAGTCCCATAGTACCATAGTCCCATAGTCCCATAGTACCATAGTCCCATAGTACCATAGTACCATAGTACCATAGTACCACAGTAACATAGTACCACAGTACCATAGTACCATAGTACCATAGCACCATAGTACCATAGTACCATAGTACCATAGTACCATAGTACCATAGTACCATAGTACCATAGTACCATAGTACCATAGTACCATAGTCCCATAGTACCATAGTCCCATAGTACCATAGTACCATAGTACCATAGTACCATAGTCCCATAGTACCACAGTACCATAGTCCCATAGTACCATAGTACCATAGTCCCATAGTACCATAGTCCCATAGTACCATAGTTCCATAGTCCCATAGTCCCATAGTACCATAGTACCATAGTACCATAGTACCAAGGTACCATAGCACCGTAGTACCATAGCACCATAGTACCATAGTACCATAGTACCATAGTACCATAGTACCATAGTACCATAGTACCATAGTACCATAGTACCATAGTACCAAAGTACCATAGTACCATAGTACCATAGCACCATAGTACCATAGTACCATAGCACCATAGTACCATAGCACCATAGTACCATAGTTCCATAGTACCATAGTACCATAGTACCATAGTACCATAGTACCATAGTACCATAGTACCATAGTACCATAGTCCCATAGTACCATAGTACCATAGTCCCATAGTCCCATAGTACCATAGTACCATAGTACCATAGTACCATAGTACCATAGTACCATAGTACCATAGTACCACAGTACTATAGTACAATAGTACCATAGTCCCATAGTACCATAGTACCATAGTACCATAGTACCACAGTACCACAGTACCACAGTACCATAGTACCATAGTACCATAGTACCATATAGTACCATAGTACCATATAGTACCATAGTACCATAGTACCATAGTACCATAGTACCATAGTACCATAGTACCATAGTACCACAGTACCATAGTACCACAGTACCATAGTCCCATAGTACCATAGTACCATAGTACCATATAGTACCACAGTACCATAGTACCATAGTACCATAGTACCATAGTACCATAGTACCATAGTACCATAGTACCATAGTACCACAGTACTATAGTACCACAGTACCATAGTACCATAGTACCATAGTACCCCAGTACCATAGTACCATAGTACCATAGTACCATAGTACCATAGTACCATAGTCCCATAGTACCATAGTACCATAGTACCATAGTACCATAGCACCATAGTCCCATAGTACCATAGTCCCATAGTCCCATAGTCCCATAGTCCCATAGTACCATAGTCCCATAGTACCATAGTACCATAGTACCATAGTACCATAGTACCATAGTACCATAGTACCATAGTACCATAGTACCACAGTACCATAGTACCATAGTACCATAGTACCATAGTACCATAGTACCATAGTACCATAGTACCATAGTACCATAGTACCATAGTACCATAGTACCATTGTACCATAGTACCATAGTACCATAGTACCATAGTCCCATAGTACCATAGTACCATAGTACCATAGTACCACAGTACCATAGTACCATAGTACCATAGAACCATAGTACCATAGAACCATAGTACCATAGTACCATAGTACCACAGTACCATAGTACCATAGTACCATAGTACCATAGTACCATAGTACCATAGTCCCATAGTACCATAGTACCATAGTACCATAGTACCATAGTACCATATTACCATAGTACCATAGTACCATAGTACCATAGTACCATAGTACCATAGAACCATAGTACCATAGAACCATAGTACCATAGTACCATAGTACCACAGTACCATAGTACCATAGTACCATAGTACCATAGTCCCATAGTACCATAGTACCATAGTACCATAGTACCACAGTACCATAGTACCACAGTACCATAGTACCATAGTACCATAGTACCATAGTACCATAGTACCATAGTACCATAGTACCATAGTACCATAGTACCATAGTACCATAGTACCATAGTACCATAGTACCATAGTACCATAGTACCCTAGTACCATAGTACCATAGTACCCTAGTACCATAGTACCATAGTACCATAGTGCCATAGTACCATAGTACCATAGTACCATAGTGCTATGGTACTATGGTACTGTGGTATTATGGTACTATGGTACTATGGTACTATGGTACTATGGTACTATGGGACTATGGGACTATGGTACTATGGTACTATGGTACTATAGTACTATGGTACTGTGTTACTATGGTACTATGGTACTATGGTACTATGGTACTATGGTACTATGGTACTATGGGACTATGGTGCTATGGTACTATGGTACTATGGTACTATGGTACTATAGTACTGTGGTACTATGGTACTATGGTACTATGGTACTATGGTACTATGGTACTATGGTACTATGGTACTATGGTACTATGGTACTATAGTACTATGGTACTATGGTACTATGGTACTATGGGACTATGGGACTATGGTGCTATGGTACTATGGTGCTATGGTACTATGATACTATGGTACTATGGTACTATGGTACTATGGTACTATGGTACTATGGTACTATGGTACTATGGTACTATGGTACTATGGTACTATGGTACTATGGTACTATGGTACTACGGTGCTATGGTGCTATGGTACTACGGTGCTATGGTACTATGGTACTATGGTGCTATGATACTATGGTACTATGGTACTATGGTACTATGGTACTATGGTACTATGGTACTATGGTACTATGGTACTATGGTACTATGGTGCTATGGTGCTATGGTCCTATGGTACTATGGTACTATGGTACTATGGTACTATGGTACTTTGGTACTATGGTACTATGGTACTATGGTACTATGTTGTACTATGGTACTATGGTACTATGGTACTATTGTACTATGGTACTATGGTACTGTGTTACTATGGTACTATGGTACTATGGTACTATGGTACTATGGTACTATGGTACTATGGTACTATGGGACTATGGTACTATGGGACTATGGTGCTATGGTACTATGGTACTGTGGTACTATGGTACTATAGTACTATGGTACTATGGTACTGTGGTACTATGGTACTATGGTACTATGGTACTATGGTACTATGGTACTATGGTACTATGGTACTATAGTGCTATGGTACTATGGTACTATGGTACTATAGTACTATGGTACTGTGGTACTATGGTACTATGGTACTATGGTACTATGGTACTATGGTTCTATGGTACTATGGTTCTATGGTACTATGGTACTATGGTACTATGGTGCTATGGTACTATGGTACTATGGTACTATGGTACTATGGTACTATGGTACTATGGTACTATGGTACTATGGTGCTATGGTACTACGGTGCTATGGTACTATGGTGCTATGGTGCTATGGTACTATGGTACTATGGTACTATGGTACTATGGTACTATGGTACTATGGTACTATGGTACTATGGTACTATGGTACTATGTTACTATGGTACTATTGTACTATGGTACTATGGTACTATGGGACTATGGTACTATGGTGCTATGGTGCTATGGTACTATGGTACTATGGTACTATGGGACTATGGTACTATGGTACTATGGTACTATGGTACTATGGTAGTATGGTGCTATGGTACTATGGTACTATGGTACTATGGTACTATGGTACTATGGTACTATGGTACTATGGTACTATGGTACTACGGTGCTATGGTGCTATGGTACTACGGTGCTATGGTACTATGGTACTATGGTGCTATGATACTATGGTACTATGGTACTATGGTACTATGGTACTATGGTACTATGGTACTATGGTACTATGGTACTATGGTACTATGGTACTATGGTACTATGGTACTATGGTACTATGGTACTATGGTACTATGGTACTATGGGACTATGGTACTATGGGACTATGGGACTATGGTACTATGGGACTATGGTACTATGGTACTATGGTGCTATGGTACTATGGTACTATGGTACTATAGTGCTATGGTACTATGGTACTATGGTACTATGGTACTATGGTACTATGGTACTATGGTACTATGGTACTATGGTACTATGGTACTATGGTACTATGGTACTATGGTACTACGGTGCTATGGTGCTATGGTACTACGGTGCTATGGTACTATGGTACTATGGTGCTATGATACTATGGTACTATGGTACTATGGTACTATGGTACTATGGTACTATGGTACTATGGTACTATGGTACTATGGTACTATGGTGCTATGGTGCTATGGTCCTATGGTACTATGGTACTATGGTACTATGGTACTATGGTACTTTGGTACTATGGTACTATGGTACTATGGTACTATGTTGTACTATGGTACTATGGTACTATGGTACTATTGTACTATGGTACTATGGTACTGTGTTACTATGGTACTATGGTACTATGGTACTATGGTACTATGGTACTATGGTACTATGGTACTATGGGACTATGGTACTATGGGACTATGGTGCTATGGTACTATGGTACTGTGGTACTATGGTACTATAGTACTATGGTACTATGGTACTGTGGTACTATGGTACTATGGTACTATGGTACTATGGTACTATGGTACTATGGTACTATGGTACTATAGTGCTATGGTACTATGGTACTATGGTACTATAGTACTATGGTACTGTGGTACTATGGTACTATGGTACTATGGTACTATGGTACTATGGTTCTATGGTACTATGGTTCTATGGTACTATGGTACTATGGTACTATGGTGCTATGGTACTATGGTACTATGGTACTATGGTACTATGGTACTATGGTACTATGGTACTATGGTACTATGGTGCTATGGTACTACGGTGCTATGGTACTATGGTGCTATGGTGCTATGGTACTATGGTACTATGGTACTATGGTACTATGGTACTATGGTACTATGGTACTATGGTACTATGGTACTATGGTACTATGTTACTATGGTACTATTGTACTATGGTACTATGGTACTATGGGACTATGGTACTATGGTGCTATGGTGCTATGGTACTATGGTACTATGGTACTATGGGACTATGGTACTATGGTACTATGGTACTATGGTACTATGGTAGTATGGTGCTATGGTGCTATGGTACTATTGTACTATGATACTATGGTACTATATATATAACCCGGTTATAGCCATTGTAGCCATTGGAGCCATATATATATATATTTATATATATATATATATATATATATATATATATATATATATATATATATATATATATATATATATATATATATATATATATATATATATATATATATATATATATATATATATATATATCATGAAATGACTGAATTGAGCTAGTGTGATAGGTTTTACAAAACCATAATTTTTAATTTATTTTTTTTGTTGCTGATATGAAGTGTATCGTTTATCGTTGAAAAAAATTATTGAATGAATAAATCTTAATTTTTTTATTATTGATGTAATAGTTTTATTATTAAATTTACTTAAAATAAACAAATTTTACGATTTGGATGGTAAGATTTTTTGCAAGAGCGATTTTGGTGCTATGGGTGCATTACTCCCAGCGATAGTAGTTATGTACTGAAAATAGAGGATAGTAACGGAGGGTTAAATTATTTCTGGTTTTTTTGTACGAATCGGGTTTTATTTGTTTCGTCTTTCGGGCGAAATTCGAAATATTCTTTTCCCGTTTCTTCGGCTTCTGGACTAGCACTAATTTTTTCCCCTGGGCTTAATAGGTATGCAAAGTTTTGTTTTGAAATTCGAAAGTTTCCCTGCTGCAGGCACCCACTCTAGAATAAGTCATGTTTAGGGTTTATTGTGTTGAAATCTTTACAGCAAATCAATAAATTACAAACTTTTAAATTTTACGTTATTGCAGCATTGTAAACCGAATGAGGAAAAGAAGAGATTTATTGTAAAAGTGAAAAAAAAATCTTAAAAAATCAAATTTGTTTAAATTTTTTAAGAGGATTATCCTTTATAAAATGAAAATGTTAAATATTTAATCCAGTTTAAAAAGGATATTTTTTTGCAGATAAATAACAATAGAAAAATGAACAATTATAATTATTTAATGGAATAGTATATGTAGGCAATCTGTGTATAGCTATTATTTAAGGGTCAATTTGGATAAATTATATAGAAATTAAAATTATTTATATACCAGTAACAAAAAATTTAATTAATTATATCAATGTGCTGAGATTATTGGATTTTTAATACTTATAAAAAAAGGTTATTTGTTTTTCTATCTAGAAACGAGATGTAAATTAGATTTTGCTACTTTGGTTTGATGTATATTATAATTTTATTTTATTGGTCAATAAATTAATTATAAGTAAAAATAATTTTTTTTTGTCTTAGGATTACTCGAAATACGAAAAGGATATAAGATTTATAATATGATTTAGAAGGCAGATTGAATTGAGAAGATTAAAAAGTTTCTCTTCAGTAAATTAAAAAGAATTACGATCTTTTGTATTTTATCCAAATTTTGTGGTTTTGGAAAATGATAATATTTGTGATTAATAAATTGCTTAGAATTATATGGGCCAAATGATGTTATTAATTAATAATTAACAATTAAACCGTATGAAAAATTTTTTGGATTAGGGTTAAATTTAAAATATTGCTTAATAAAGTTGAAAAGGGTTGCGAATTTAAAGGGGAGTACGAGACAGTAGTACACGCAGCATTCTTGCTGTCCACACGTGTGTAAGCTACGGGTTTTGTTGTTACTCGCGAAGATCGACTCGAAGTTGAAGTATTTGATTCGGCCATTAATGTTCTGGATATATGTTTTTGTGGTATTCTAACTGTAAATTCAGTCCAAAATTAAATGCCGATCTCCAAGCAGGCAGGAATTTTGGTTCAAATTAGAGCCAGATCTGAGAAACCTTAAACCATATCTCAATCAAATGGTGGTCAGAATTTCCAGGTCCAAAACCGACGCCGTTATACCTGAAAGATCATTAGATCTAAGCCGAGCCAAAAACTGGTTAATGCAAGTTGAAGAAAAAGCGGTAACGCGCGTGGGAATATTAATCTGTGATTCAAGCCCAAAACAAGACATTCGATTTATATAGTCAATGCTGCTGTTTGGAAAACCAAGAATATCAATATTCATTTCTCCAAAAACAAACAGAATTTTAGGCCTAATACTGCCCAAAACCTCGACCATCTCCCGAACGGAAATATTTAGAGCGATAGATAGAAGATGAATTATTGTGAATCCAAAGTTTACTCATAAATATAAACGAGGAAATTAATATTGGCAACCAGTACATAAAAATTCCTTCGAAGGATTAAATCAGTACAGCAAACTAGAATAATTTTCAGCTGAAAGGTCCGTGCAAACACAAGAGGAGGCAAACAACTAGTTTTGAGTTGGAATGAAAACTAATAGAGGGACTGGGTCGGTTAACATTTGGAAGAGCGACAGAGGTGTAAAACAGAGCAGTTGACATGAAAAAGGAACGAGACGAAGCCCAGTTTTAAATTGGAATCAATTAGCTCTTAATCAGTAATGCATAATTCAGATAAATATAGCGTTACCTGTATTCCCATATAATAAGGAAATTATATTTAGTGAAGTTTTCCTTGCGGCTCAACATCATCTTTATGCAACGAATTTAGCGTCAGCATGTATGGAGGTTCGAAACCGGTATTATTGTACGATAGCGTCATAGAAGTTTGATCTCTATATTTGAACAGAATTGGTTTAAATAAACTTAGAAATTGATTAATGCACCAACAAAATAGTTTGTTACTGCAAAATGTGGTTACTGTTACACAGTTTATAAAAAAATTTTAAGAATTCATTTGCATATACCAAAAAAAGAACTTCTTCGTACCAACTCAAAAACTTTTCTTCGATGTTCAGTTTCTTTTTTCCAAGAAAGCGCTGTTTGCTTAGACACTGTATACAAATACATATTCAGTTGATATAGTCGTGTTCTTATGAGTGCTGGTTTGTCTACAAAACAAATCCTTTGTATCTTTGGTTCAGAGTAGTATTCTTACTACTTTTTAAATGACTATTAGTACAAAGTATACCAACGATGAATAAGTAGAAAAGTTTAATACACATATACAAAAAGACGTTGACAGCATTGAACCAAATGAAGATGGCAGAATTACACCAAGTAACTACTACAAACACACAAGATCCCGAAAAATATCAATAATAAAGAAACCAGAAGGAAAATCACATTCAAACGCTTAATTTTTTGTTCGTTAGCTGTTTTCTGATTACAACCAAACTAAGCGCCAAACCTATTTTTGTTGGCTGCTGCCTTGTATTTTTAAAGTTCGTTTTTAGTTGTTTGGTGTTTAAAATGTGAAAAAAAAAACCGAAACTCAACTAAAAATAATATTATAAAGACGACAGGAAATGTAATTGGAAGATATTAGTGGCAAGCTGAGATATGCAGCAGCAGTAGCAATACACAAGCAAAAACTACAAGAAAAACATTAAAATGTAATAACACAAGGAGAGATTGTTGATTTTGTTTGTGTGTATGTGTGCGATTTTTTTTTTTTTTTTACTTTTCTGTTTATTATTTTATTGTTTTGGCTCGCAAATTTTTTATTTTGTTCCCTACCAAGTATTTTCTGTCGGTTGGTTATGTTCTTTGCTGGTTTTAAATTGCAGATTAAATTTTATAGTTCAACATTTGAATTTTTTTCGTTGTTATAATTTTTAAATGAATTGGATTAAAATTCTGAATATTTAATTTTAAACTGCGATTCTCTGTGTATGAGTATGTATATGTAATATGATTAGTAATTTTTAATGAGGTTTGAAGAGCATTAAATATTTTGGCAACTTGAATATAATATTTAATGGTAACTATAATAATTGAAGTTTGTTAACGAAACTATTTCATAGAGTGCATACAAGTTTGAACAAGCTGCTTGACTCGCTAAATATAGTGTTGTGAGTTTGTGACATGTAAGAAAAGTTGAAAAACAACGATTATTTTTGCAGAATTGGTTTAATTAAATTTAAATTTTACTGTAAAACTTAGTTCGGTTATTTTATTTTTAAAAATTACCGTGCAATTTAGCCACTGTAAGCAAATCAAACATCGTACTGTAGTATATTTTCAGCTTAATGCTGTTTATTGGGTTTGTTGTGTCCTGTATAGAATAGTCCGTATATAAATGATTTCAATAAGATAGCAAAGTAGATTTCGAGGTGATTCCTCTCAGAATATGGCCTCACAACAGTTCAAATGGTTTACTGAGTTGGATATAACTTAAACTTTTTTCATAAATCGGAAGGTCCTACTAAAATTTGTCAGAAACCGGTTCACCGGAATTTGCTTCTTCCATAATCGTGGAGTTACCCGTTTTTTCATTAGTTTTAAAAAATGTTGCATCCACAATTTGATTAAGCACAAGACTTAAAATTAAAATTTAAATTAAATTAAATTTGCAACAAAATTGGTTTAGGGCATTGTTTCAAAAGTTAAGTGGAAATGACGGTGGTGATATATGTCCTAAGTGTGTCCTAAAATAAAAATAACACTAAATTTGCACGCATATTTAGGTACGGTTACAACTGCAATGTCTCGTTATTATGAATTTTATTCGTTTAGAATACAATTTATAATACTGAAAGAGGAAAAAATAAATAATACAAAATTTACAATTTGAATAAATACATATGTACGAGAATTAAATTTTTAAAAGGCTATTATAAATTAAATACTATTAAACAAATTAACAGTTAAACAATAACAAGTTTCATCAGTATTCATATAAAGAAGATTATTACATTTACAATTTTTTCAAATATCCACAATAATCGAACATGGTAGCGACTTATACGGTTAGGTGCTATATGAACCTGGCTTTCCAAAAAAATCTACTCTTGAGAAAAAAGTGCCTTGCCGGGGGTTAGGACACGCCATTTTCGAAAATTTTCCTCATCACTCATATAAGGACGATTTTTACATTTTAAATGTTTTCAAATGTCCACAACAATTAGACACGATAGCGACCGATTCGGTTGGACACTATATGAACCTAGCTTTCCAGAAAGTACCAACTCTTGAAGAAAAGTGCCTGGTCGGAGATTAGGACAAGCCATTTTCGAAAATGTTCCTCATTACTATTATAAGGGCGATTATTACATTTATAATTTGCTGAAGTATCCACTACAATCTGAAACGATAGCGTTTCATACGGTTAGGTGTTACATAAACCTAGCTTTGCATACAATCAACTGTTGAGGAAAAAGTGCCTTGCCGCGGTTTAAGACAAGCCATTTTCGAAAATTTTTCTCATTACGCATATAAGGACGATTATTACATTTAAAATTTTTTTAAGTGTCCACGACAATCTGACATGCTAGCTATCTATACGGGTAGGTGCTATATGAACCTAGTTTTCCAAAAAACCTAACTCTTGAAAAAAATGTGCCTTGTCGGGAGTTAGGAAAGCCATTTTCGAAAACTTTCCACATTACTCACATAAGGGCGAGTATTACATTTTAAATTTTTTCACAACAAGTGAAAGAGACTTGGCCTAAGTCTTCCAGCCAATCCATTAACGAAAATGTTATTCATTATTCATATAAGGACGATTATTACATTTTACATTTTTTCAAATATCCATAACAATCGGACACGATATCGACCCATACGGATGACGATTGACTGATGATGGATGACGGAGACCGAGATGTATTATACTTGCACACCTAATACTTTTTACATGCATTTGAGGGTAAATTGTTGCTCATTGAAGTAACAATAGAACTGATACCAGCAGGAAAACCGTTATCTGTTTTTTTAAATCTAGTCAAAGAAACATGCATTTTCAACGCTTCGCTTAGTTACGACCAGTAGCCCATAGCTGCCGCAAAAAAATTAGAAGGGGACAAACTGTTATTGGATCTTTCATCAATTATATTGAAACTACTCAGCCCACGGATAAACAGGCGATTTTTCGGTCCGCTTCAAATTCGTGCTTATCACCGGCAAAAATTAAGACAACATTGCAGTCGAGGCCAACTTTTCAACGGCTTGTAACTAACAATACTAAGCGTCTTAAATTATAAAAACTTCACATGACATGGAAGCAAGAATGGTACCGAATTGCATTTTCGAATGAAAAGAAATTTAATTTGAAAGGTCCCTGATGATCATCAGTTTTATTTTAATCACCTAAGGCAAGAGAAAATATTTTTGAACAGAAACCATAGTTTACATAATGTAAAAAATAATCTTACGTAATTTACTTGTAAAAACCCGCATAAATTGCATCATGTAATTTACACGCCCAACAGTGATGGATGCTGGCCGGAGATCCTCACCAAAGGCAATTCAAAACATAATCATTTCCGGCAAATCATATTCCTAAGGGAGTGGCACGCTTTTCTCATAATGTTATATGGGGTTATATGGAACTTGGTCATCTGCGCCAGTCCTAACATACGGCGGTACTGCCATCTGTTTACAGTAAGATCTTATAACTATTAACTCAAAACAGTATAAATAATTTCCGTTAAATGAAAACGAACAATTAGCACCTACAAATCATATTACTTAGAGAAAAACAGTTTATAATTATTTTTACATAACCAAAAGACCTAAACCAAGAATTAAATGAATACATTTGGGATGGATGCTTTGTTGAGCAAAAAAAAAATAAAATGTTTGTGTCGTCTTATAAATTTTGCCACTCGTTATTCAGCAATAATTAATTTTGTTGTTTTTTTGCTTTTTGATTTCGCAACGAACTTGGTGTTGGTTTTTTGCTTGATGCAAATTAAATTTAGCATTATTGTCAACTCCAAATTGGTACAAATTATTTAATTGGGTTAAGATAATATCCGCAGCTGTGGTGGTGGTTGGTTGCATGCGAGCTAGTTCTTATTCATTTCAGCTAGTTTCTAGCAGTTTTTGAATGGTAGCTTAGTGTTTTGTATATCATTTTTAATGGTGTCCATAATATGCTTTTAAGTGTTTTTACCAATACTGATAATGCGTTTAATATAATTCTGTAAACAATCTTACATTTGATTAAAGTTAACGAAACATCTTTGTTCCAAAGTAGCGAGAAATTTAATTAAATACACTTCAATTATATATATAGCGTGTCCCAGAATTGGACGATCAAACGAAGCAGGATGATAGGGGAGCTCATTTCCAGCAGAAACAGCCAAGTAAAGTTTTTCGAATTGTTGATGGTGCACAAGTTTTTCCAGTTTTTCTGATTTTTTAGAGAAATCGCATTGACACCCGCCAATAACTTAATTTAAACAAAACCAAGAGTTCTTTTGTTTCTTTTGTTTAATTTTTTAATAAAATCTAGGGGAGTGCGCCTTTCCAATAACATCAGTTTCGCATCAGTATCACAAACGGTTGGTCGATAACACAAAAATATAAACATTAATTCTAAAACCAAATTAAGCCGTTCTCCATTGTCATACTTTTTATACCACTCGTCTATTTTCCTCCTTTTCCAACTTTTTTATATCTTAATCTTTATTGTTCGTTTATCGTTCATTTTTTTGTTACAGGGTATTCCCGTTTCAGTCGTCCATCCTGGAACCAGAGATGTCCTCATCGCTGTCGTCGATATTACCTACTTCCTCCAGGTCTTCTAACATACACCAAGGTTTTAATCGATCTGAACTGCATACACCATCAAATTTTCGCTGAGTTTGTTCGGCTCCTGGAGAATATAATATCTATCGTGACGAAGTGCTTTATCAATTAAATATGGTTCCCGATATGTTGGGATTACTTCTCTTGATGTACCATTTGAAGCACCGCCTTACCACCTACAAATACCATATCGCCTTCGTTGTATTTATGAAAGACACAGTGTGCTTTATCAAAACGTAGTTTCTGGCGTGTGCCAGCTGCTTTTGTTCTCTCATAAGCTAGCCGGTTAATAGTTTCCACGTCATCATCGGTAAATTTATTATTTTTCATTACCGCAGCAACAATTTATTTTTTAATATACTTCGCGGTTCATATGTTAAGATTAGCCTTGAGGTGACAGTTTTGTTGTGTCATTGCCCACTGTATATTTCGGATATTTGTACCTTCCACATTGGCCGTTAGCTCTTGGCGTTGCGGTAGCATGCGACATATGTTTGATATTGTTTTCCGAACAATATGTTTCGAATGGTGCTGTAAATGTAGTGCCACGATCAGTAATTAACCTCGTTGAAACTCCGAAATGAGTAGTCCATCCATCCATGAGCGATATAACTGGAGCTGTATTCGTTGGTAACTACGCATTTTGAAAACGCATCTATTATAACTATCAAATGAGCATTACCTTTGGACGTTTTCGGGAAAGGACCCAGGTAGTCCACATGTATGTTGTGAAGTGTGTTTCACCTTTCGATTTTGTATAACCACATTCCAGATACGACGAAATATATTTCTTCACATAGTCCCTTATTCGAGAGAACCAAAAATGTCTGCGAATAACTTCAACCGTCTTTTCAGCGCCCGGGTGTACCACTTCGTCGTGATACATTTTAGCTGTACCCCACTTTAGCTATGTAGAAGTCGATACAATTGTTCTTTATATACTGTATAATCTGCATGCATCTGACGTTCATCAAAATTAATTGGTTTTCGACTCATAACTTCGATGATTTTTTGAAAATCATCGTCTAAGCATTGCATATCGATAAACCAATCATCTTGCTATGATACTAGGAATACGTCAATCGTTGCTGGTTCAAGATCCATTTCGTCGTCAATTGTGTTCCGGCTAAGTACGTCTACATGTTGCATCTTCTGTCCACTTCGATTAATAGTGTTAAAGCTATATCCAGCCAATCGTAACCACCATCTTCCTATTCTTGGAATTAAAACCTTTTTCGTAGCACAAGCTGTAAACGCAGCACAATCCATGACCAAAGTAAATGGCTCTCCGTTTAAATAAATACGGAATCGGTCAAAGCCTCCAACTCATATGAATGATATTTGCATTCGTTATCCGTTGCCCGGCGACTAAAATATTTCACAGGTTTCGTTTCACCTTTTTCGGCTCATTAGAATGGTATACCGGCGAGATCTTTAGAACTTGCATCGCAGCAGCAGCACACCTCATGTTCCAACTCCGGATTATACAACGTCAAAATATCGCGACTTCCCAACTTGCTTGTTTGCTCGTTTGTCCAGTGAAATGATTCATTAGTTTGAGTTAGCCGCGTTAGCGGTTCAGCGATAATTGAAAAATTCTTAATGTTAAAATTGCATTAGTTTTGTTTGATACCGGTCGATGAGAATCAATTTCGTGGCCAAGAAATTCAACTTTTTCCTTGAAAAACTGACACTGTTTTAATTTTAAAGTTAATCCTCGTTGTTGTAATACTTTAAATAATCGTTCCAACTTGTCCATGCCTTCCAGCATGGTCCTACTTGGTAGTATAATATCATCCAAATAAACGATTAAATCACCGTTGACCTCCGAGCAACGGCGTTTATAATTTTTTGCCAGACAACCGGAGCATTTGTTAGCCTAAAGGGCATCCACAAAACTCGAAATGCCCATCTGGCGTCACGAAAGTTGTACGAGGTATTGATTCATCAGGCATCGTAATCTGATAATAACCGGATGCTATATCCAGTACAGAGAAATAACTACAACCACTGAGTCGTGATAGCTGATTATCCATAATCGGTAACGGATACTGGTCCCGTATCGTTTTATTATTCAACTAGCATAAAGTGATTCAGATTCTCGTATTATTTTACGTTCCAACAATTTACTTATCATTGTTTTTTCTTTTTCGCGTTGATGGTAAGAAAGTCTATGAGGCCGATAGACAACTGGTTCTTTATTTAATTTAATTACCATTTCAACATCCGTTTTCCCATGTTCTTTAAATTTCGAGCAAAACAACTACCGAATTTTGTTATCAACTTAAATAAACATTCGCGTTCACTCGGAGTCATACACTTATCCATATTTAAATCAGCCAATAGAGTTTCAATTACACCTCCGTTTTGTCCATTTGAAGTAATTTTAACATATTCTGTTCGCTGATCATTCTAACAGTTGGTTTATCAATACAATTTTGGCCAATTAGAGATTGTGTATTTAAATATTGGTCACGAACAATAAGCAACCCAATTTCATCGGCAACATCATCAATTTGATCGGCAACATCATCAATTTAAACTCTCGCTCGTAAACACGTTACATTTACTTCGTTCTAATTCAAGCCCCACGTTAGTTTCTCGTATCATTGAGGTTTGACTTCGATAATCAATTAATCCCAAAACTTTCACGTTACTGTTCAACATTACAGTTTTGATATAGAAACACGCACCGTCAGTTGTTATTCTACCATTGAAGGATTTTTGAGTGCCTGCCGTAGTGGAGCAGTTTGTTTGTCCCCTCGAACGAACACGCGAACATTTTCTACAAATGTCCTGATCATACTTTTTTATATCTATATCTTTATACAACTTATTGGGCCAACTCCAAAATTCTAGCCCAAAATATTACGGATTTCAAAGCTGGCAACACTAATGCAAGTGGCGTGAAAAAATGAAACTATCGTGATAGAAAATATTAAGATACAAACTTGCAATAATGTTACAATTTAAAGAAAAATGATAACTCTTTAAAAAAGTTGTTGTGGTTCCTTATGTATTGGACCAAAAATTCTAACCCCAAAAATATTATTAAGGTGCTATAAAATATTAACAGCATCAAGTATCTGCCAAATATTTTGAATTTTCGACATGTTAAATCAAAACTTATTCTACTACCACAGCAAAAGGGCCATATTTTAATCTCAGCCCAAAAATAAATTTGTCGTAAAATTGTATCAAGATTAACGAAATAAATAATACATTTTAGTTCCGTATCAGTTTATTTTGAGACTTAACTTTTGACTATAATTAGAATTTATGTTAAAGCATAAGTCACAGCATTATACGACATACACATTTTTTGGGCTAATCGGAGGACTAAGGGCTCCCCATAGTCATTATTCCGATTACTATGGGGAGCTCTTAATCCTCCGATTCCCCAATAAATGTTTATGCCGTATAATGCTCTGGCGTATCTTTTAATTTAAAAGCTATTCATATTCCGGGGGCCATGCTCAAACTAATCCGATACAGAATTAAAATCAACCACATATTTCGTTTTAGTTTACTTTTTTGGGTTGACAGTAATATTTATCTTTAATAATAGTATCACGACAGATTTATTTTTGAACTGACATTAAAACATGGCGGTTTTTTAGTCAAATTTTGTATATTTTAGTATTGCCATAGATTTTTTGGGCGTTAGAATTTGGGCCAACTTCATATACATCTTTATACACACTTTACTTTAACATCGTTGATTACAGGGTATTCGTTTCATAAGCTATATTATCTTCTGTCAAACTAATAGTTTGTATTAAAAAACAAAGTTAAACAAAAGAACTCTTGTTTTTTCTAAATTAATTTGTTGGCGGCTGCGCATGCGATTTCTCTAAAAAACACTAAAACTGGATTAACTTTTACGCCATCAACAATTCGAAAAAACTTTACTTAGCTGTTTTTGTTGGAAATGAGCTCCCATATCACCCTGATTCATTTGATCGTGCAATTCTGGGACACTCTGTATATTCCACTCACAACAAAATGACACTCACGTTTGAAAACCGTAAAGCTTTTATTTGTTCATTTACATTCAAAATGAAGTAAGCATACAATTTTATTTAGCTTTTCATAAATTACAGAAAATTTTAGATTATTTATCAGCCTTGTGAATCATAGTACTATTTGTATCATTAGTCGGGTTTTTTTATTAGCGCTCAATAGTTGTATCCGGAGCACGCAATGTTCTATGTCAAAACTTATAGTTAGCGCGCTTTTTTTGCATATAATTAATTTGTTTAATTCTAAACTAAGATTTTTCATTCAACTTTTAGTTAAAAATCGATAAAAATATATCTTGCTCTACCTATTTTTCGGGAGCCGCTATCGGGAGCACTACCCATTTCAAAGGGAAATTTTAGATTTCTTTTGTTTTGTACAACCCTTAAACCATTAGATTTATTTTTTATAGCGTCATGCCAAAATAAATGTTAATTGATATATTTCAGGACGTTAAATGTTTGTTTTATGGTGAGTTTATTTTTTCATGTTTATGGTATAGCGACATCAGTGAATAAATAGCTACAGTTTCAATAGAAATTTCTCTTCGGAGCCGAATAGTGCTCCAATAAAAAAACACGGCTATTATTTACTTATTTTAAATTTCCGACATGTACACAGAGCCGACATTTTTTTACAACAGGTTTTTCTGATTGAGAGTGTTTACATCCCCTGATAATTGTGAGTTTTACTATTCATAGTGAGCGTTTCAGTTAGAACGGTCCATTTATAAAAATAAAATACCAACAGGGGAGGGCCTCGGTTACTAATATTTTAAGAACCGCTTTATGAGCAACAGTAGTATGCCTTGTAACAACTACATTCGTTCACACTATATCTTATAATTACTATAATAAATAGAACACAAAAAAATTATAAATTCGCATTCTGCTAAGACAAACGTAAAGTTTTTAATTTTTATCTTACAACACAATAAAAAATTTAAAGTTAATCCTTCATAAGGCAAACGAAGAAAAGAAAAATAAAGTTAAGTATGTACACATTATCATTATGATAACAACAATATAAAGAGGTTTACTGTATTTTTGTTTATTATTTTATGGTCAAATTTTAAACTTAGTTTTGTGGATTAACTGCATACTCGTTTATATAAACCAAAAGCAAGACGAAAACCAAATTTATAATAAATTATCTTTATATCCACATTTATATCCCTTTTATCTAAAGTTTAAGTTGTGCTTTATGCTTTATGTATTTAAATTAAAGCTCTATACATAATTTACGTATACACAAAACAAAACTACTCGTTTCCTTATAGTTTTGTTGGATATGTACAAATTGTAATCAGAGGGATACAAAATGTATGTACGTTTGTAATGTTAATTTGTTTTTGAACGAAATTTTAAAAACAGCACACACATGCAACATGATCTTTAACCAAACATAGAAAGTTTATAAGTGACCCATACCTATATACTTTTGTATGGTAAGCAGGTGTGTAAAATTTTTAACAAAATAAATCGTAACATTAAAAATAATTGAATTTTATCCACAAACTTTTTTTCTTGGTTATTTTTATAGGGATACGATTATCCTTTATCCAAATTTAAAATCTCGATAAAATTCCTAATTATATCAAAAAACTATATATATACATCTATATACACATATACATGTAAAGGTAAATTTAATGTAAACCAATCTAAAACCTTTTTTTGTATTTCAAACATTTTAAT
Organism: Nephrotoma guestfalica; assembly: GCA_963691935.1. Taxonomy (NCBI): domain Eukaryota; kingdom Metazoa; phylum Arthropoda; class Insecta; order Diptera; family Tipulidae; genus Nephrotoma; species Nephrotoma guestfalica. The sequence goes on from OY829915.1 coordinate 169,894,145, forward strand.
TTCCTAAATTCAAATTTTCAACTCATATTAAATTCCTTATCAATATTATTTAATCTCTACTAATTTACGTTCATTTAATTTTTCTAGTCCACCATCTCGTTGTATATTTTGAAATTTTATCCTCCCCCGAAAGATATACACACACGTATACGGTAAACGTACGTATACGTAAAAAAGTAATAGGGCTGCGAGAATAATTATCATAAAAAAGTTATTCAATTTTCATATTTTCCATTTTTTGTCATATCAACTACTGTACGACCGCAAGAACCTTAAAAAAGGAGATTTACTTAAAAATTAAAAAAAAAAAATGATGGTCAGATGATTTATTCATTAAAATATATTAAATGTCCTTTTTTATCAACAACAAAAAAATATAATAAAAGGTAATACCTGACTTTTTGAAATTATGATATCTCATTACGATTTTTTTTACAGAAAACTGAAAAGAAGAGAGCAAAAGAAAATTTAGATTTTTTTTTTTTGGTTAATTTAAAACGATGACCATTTAATTTTATCTGCAAGAAATTAAATAAAAAGTTTCTGTTTTTGAAATTATTATTGCGGAGATTTATAAAATAAGTGATTATTTGATAAAAAGGAAACAAATATATGGCCATATCGTAATAATATTATTGTATTATAACAAAAGGATTTAACTAGATAAGAAATTTATAACGGTACAGCGTAGGGATAATTAAATTATACAAACTGTTGTAAATTATTAAGATGTTGAGGTGGTGATATGGTTTTTTTTGAATATTCAAAAGTTCAAATTAGTTTAAAATAATCAAGAATTTGCTTTATTTATGGGTGGTGTAGACCTTTATTTACAAGTGAAAAAATATTAATAATAATTCAAAGAATATAAGGCAGTTGTCGGGGAAAAAGGGAAAAAGGGTAGAGATGCTGCGTGTATAATATACTTGTCTTAGGAATCCTGAGAGTTTCACTACTCTAAATACCTGTTACACCAAGGTCGTATTATATATATATACTAAACAATTCTATTAACCTCAGGCTAGACATTAAACTAGTCATTCCTTGCAGTGTGGCGACACGGTGCGTTTTTTAGGGTCAGAATTATTTTTTTACGCGATTAGTATGAAAATGAATTTTGGTAGAAAATATACGCCTGAGCAAATGTGAAGAATTTTACATTTTGTTTCAATACGTACTAGATGTTTAAATTTTATTTTTTGTTTTTTCTGTCCGTTTCGCTCATACGATTTTCGCTTCAATATGAAATAAAAATAATTTTACACTACATGGATTCCGGTTTGATGGGATTTTTTAGTGTGATGGGATTTTGTACTAATCGAGATTTTTGGATTCCGGTTCAGTGGAATCGGAAAATAAATTCCACTTTTGAGGAATGAAATGTTAAATTATCCCGTCGCGGAATTTGAAGCAAATAAATTTTTTATGAAGTTCATAAACCTCGTTATAAATGAGCTTATGAGCTCAAACTAGGGTTGGGCTTCAAACAAAATTGTGTAACTATATATAAATAAATAAAATTATGATATAGTGAACTTTTAAGGTGATAATACGCACAAACTGATTGACTTCGTTTTGATGAGCTTAGTATTCCAGTAGAATCATCGCTACCTAAAAATAAATAACCAAGATTATTAATGTTAGTTTAACTGTAATGTAATTAAATTTAATACTTATCTTATTATTAACCTGTTTATGTTAAACCCTAAACCCTAAAAGTAAACATTGAGTTGTATAATGCTGTCAAAAGGTATAATGTCAAAATCGTAATGTCAAATTAGAATGTAGTACCAATTTATATTCTAGTACGTCTGTCATTCGGTTGTATTTTTTGATTATGTAATTCCAATAAGAGGCAGAACAAATTTGATGGTGACGAAGCAAAGATTAAAATCAAAATCATAAACTAATAAAAACTGTAACAATTATAATCTTGGGCTTTATTTGGTGAAATTGTACATTAAAAAGTAACCTGTACATTGTAGTCCTTTGAGCCGGATTTCGAAGCAAACCGGCATATCAAAATCAACCTTATCACCTTATATAAAAAAAGCCAAGCTCAATTGTAGTCCGCCATTTTCGTCAACCATCAAAAGTGTTATCTCAAAATTTTATGTAGTGCAGTGTTGTGAAGTTGTGGTCGAATGGAAACGTTTACCAAACGAAAAGGCATAATTAAGGGACAACTAACCCGTCTTGCCAATTACATCGAATCAAACGGCAAAAACCAAACATATGTCGATTTGCGAACACGACCGAAGACGCCATATTTGGTCTAGATGCAAATGTCGTATCCGAAATGTGAACATCATCGACGATTAGTATTATACGACTATACCAACGCTACAATCATTAATGTGGGTAAAATCTGGAATTCACCAAGTAGCTATTCCTGATCAACAACTCGATAGCAGCGGAATTACCAATCGACGACGGAGATGTGAAGGATTGGCAGTCGTTTTACGATATATTTTCGTCCACTGTGCATGAAAATGTGTCTCTATCGGCTGTACAAAAATTTAAATATTTAAAAGGCTTATTGAAAGGTAACGCACGCATACAAGCTGGTTAGCCATGTACGAGTGGCCGATGCTAACTACATCGAGGCAGTCCAACGGCTTGCCAAAAGATACGATAAGTAAAAACCTATCGTTGAAGCCCGCATTAAGTCATTTATCGTTTAACCAAAGATCACTAAATCCACTGCTTCGCAATTTGTTGCATTCCACGACAATATAGACGGTAGTGCAAGCCCTAAAATCCTTAGGCAAGGAAGCTGAAGCTCGCGATCCGAGATATCATACCGCTGATGTTGCCTTTCCGACATTGCAAGGATTTTAGATTTCTTACTAAATCCCGTTGACGCTCTAACCGAAATCAAGTCAACAAGCCACAAACCAGACAACAAACCGCACCAGTCGTCAAAAGTCTTACATGTTGAGACCACACCATTGCCTTGCATTTTATGTAACGTCGATCGTCATTGCCTATTTGAATGCGGTCGTTCTAAATCAATGTCGGTGGCTGATCGAAGATCATTTTTCTTACCGAAAAAGAACGAAGTTTTAACTGTTTGGGAGGAAATCATTCCGTGTATCAATGCTGATCCAGGAGAACGTTGTAAACGCAGGCATCACGCTCTCGTTCATCTCTATCATGATGAAACGAAAATCGCCCATCAACCAGCTACAATCAATAAGGTATCCTCACATGATGCTGAACCATCGACTAGCAAGGGCAATAATACCTCTACCGGAGAAACCTACACATCAGCTGTGGTCAGCCATGTGGGTAAGGCAAACGCCATTTTACCTACCGTGTTGGTCGAATTGTAAGATAATCACAATAATTGGCATGTCATTTGAGGTTTAATGGATCCAGGCTCCACCAGATCGTTCATAAAAGAATCAGTTGTGAACAAGCTTAATTGTACCAAGACAAATGTCAGAGTCCTTGTTACGGACCTTGGTGGGGTAAATGCAGGCACTTCTAAGGGCAGCACAACCCTCACAATCAGAACAAGGGTAAATCTTCCATTCACCTGTTATATCGACGCTTTAATTGTGACTAAATTTACATCAAATTTGCCCACAAATGCCGTGAATGTTGCTGTGCCAATCTACGGTGACATAAGGTTGGCCGATCCTACATTCAACAAACCAGGACTAATTGATCTGTTGATCGGCAGTGATAATATTTTCGAAATAATGGAGGCTGGCAAATTTCTAATAGTTCAACAGAATCTAATAGCACAGAACACTAGTTAAGGATGGATAATTGCTGGGGGAAACTCATTTTAATGTAATGAATCCAGTTCCGCTCAACAAGTGTCCCTCACTGAGCAGCAAGAGGTACATATTGATAAGACGCTTAGAGAATTCTGGGATACGGAAAGCATACCATCAGCCAACAAATACACACCAGAAAAACCTCAATGCATTCAACGTTATGAAGCCACGGTCAAGCTGAATGAAAGTGGGAGAATAAAAATTGATCTACCATTCAAAATCTACCAATTTTCCTCCGTTGCTAGGGCAATCGGTCAACTTTACGTTAATTTCAAGCCTTAGAGAAAAGACTGCTGTCAAATAAAAATATGCAGTCGGAATACTTCCAATTTATGAGGGAATTCCAACAATTGGACCACATACCACACAACGAAGTCGATAAATCTGCTGGTCAGACGCTTTATTTGCCTCACCATGGGGTATTAAAAAGTTCAGGTGCTTCAAAATTGCGCGTTGTTTTTAATGGGTTCCAGAAGACGTGTACGAGGCAATCAATAAACGACGAACTACTTGTTGGCCCAACAGTTCAACAAGGCCTGTTCGAAATTTGATTGAGTTACAGAAGGCATCAATTTGTGTTCAGTACGGGCATTGTAAAAATGTACCGCCAAGTAATGGTTTGTAAGGAAGACACCGACTATTAGCGGATACTTTGGAGGGAATCTCCAGATCATCAATTAAAACACTACCGATTGCTCACCGTAACATACGGAATTTCGTCCTCACTTTTTTGGCAACTTATTCGCTAATCTATATCGCTAATAAGCTCCAACACAAATATCTAACCACGGCGGCATTTCTAAAATCAGATGTTTATGTGGATGATTTAAGTACGGATGCAAACACCCTCAACGAAGCAATAACATTGCGAGATGAATTGATCGAGGTATTGAGCGTTACGGGATTTAAACTCAAAAAATGGTCAGCCAATCATCCCCACCTAGTGGATGAGACCGACGACACAGATCTACAATAAATGTATTGAGAATTCAGAAGTGGATCGATAATATCGTTATTAGGGGTATACTACCAACCATCCCGAGACGTCTTTAAATTCAAAGTGTCAATCCCAGAACGCACGGCATCAACTAAACGCAGTTACTCTCAGAGTAGTTTTGGATTTATGATCCGCTGGGATGGTTGTCTCCTATCATGATACCTATTAAGATTATGTTAGCTCAATATCACACCAAAACAATTCTATATTATACTGACGCATCAATAGTGTTACATTGGCTTTCGAAACCACAACATTCCAACCGTAACCAGTGGCACCATGTTCGATCGAGAGGGAACTCTGCTGTCAGTGCTATCCATAGAACCGTTAACTATTACAGTAGTTACTTTAGAAGCCTCAAATATTCCTGAATCAGAGCCAAAAATATTGTTAATACAAGATGTGAATGGATTTGAACAACCGTAGAACGGAATGATTGCAAGGGTGTCAAAATACCCATTAATATTGAGAATCGTAGCACATATTCAAAGATTCATGCAAAACGCACGTCATTCAACCATGCCAAAAGTACTCGGAAACATCACAGTAGATGAATTAAACAATGCTGCATACATTTTACTCAAATATGTGCAGTCCCAAGAATTTCGAGCTGACATCGGATCCTTACGTTCAGATACTTATTCAAATAAAAATAAATTGTCGAATTTGTATCCATTTTGGAACACTTCCATCGCAAATTATATCATGCTGACCTATCTCAGATGATCGGGTATGTGAAGCAGAGGTTACATATCATACGAGGGAGGCATCTAATAAAGAAAATAAATCATCCAGTGCGTGTAATGCCATCGGACATTACCATTGAGCCGGTAATCGACAAGAATGCTGATTGATGAAATTTTGACTCGCATCACACTTTAGAAAGCAATATCCACCAAAATACAACCATTCTTTCTTCGAGTATGCAAGAAATATTGGAGGATTATTTGGTGGAGGGTAAAAGTCGAAATACGATTCTAGAACGCCAGATCGAAATGAAGAAAGAAAAGCTCAAAGTGGATAAAGAAAAGTCATTGCTCTCCAGAACATAGCCGAAGCTATACGGAGTAATCCAAACAGAAACCCAAATTTAGAAAATTTAGAAAATATAAATATTTTATAATTCAATTTAAGTTTTTATTTTATTTTTTGTTATATATTAAAAATACTCCCTAACCAATTCGCATCTTGCTTGTCTTCCTTCGTTTAGATTACTTATCGCTCAAAACTGTATTCCGGATGATCAAGAATCTAGGTCAATCCGGTTTCTGTCGAAAATGTTGTGGAGAATACTGCATGCATTGATGGTAAAACCACACTCTGATGGTGAATAAAACAAAAACCGTTCTTGTGATAAACATGGAAACCCGCCTTTCAACACACCAATACACCTTCCTACGCAATGTCGAGTAGATTTATGCGCGACGTTGTAGTTATCTTCCTTCTCATTGGATGTGTTTAGGATTGGCGTCATTAACCACGGTTGTTGTGGGTACCTACTGTCCCAAAAGTATTGGTTTTCAAGATTTCATTTACCGAGTGCCTTTACTTCGGAGATCAATCAATTTGTCATTTTAAGGATCACTTTTAATATTTTATTCCGCTGGGGTGTTTTATTTAGTGAAAAAAGAGATACAAAATGAATAAAAAATTTCCCCTGGTAATTATAACTATAACAAAATAAATTATCTTTTGTGATTGTGCTGCCACTTGCGGCGAGTAGCGAAATCTCTTATTTTCCGCTGAGAAATGTCCGCTATCTTATACAGCATGGAGGGAAGCTTCGATTTCAGATGATATTATTTTTTCTCGCTTCTTCGTCTGTGTTGTTTCATGTGGTGCGGTTGATGATGGACCATCGATTGGTTGTTATCTCTTTGATGTTGATTGTTAAATATCGAGCGGTGATGGAACAACGTCGCCAAAAGGAGTTGGAATGATTAATGATGGTACTGGTTGAACACCTTCTGAACTAACAACATCATTCGGACGAATTGATTGAGGTTGCTCTATCGGAATTATAGTTGTGTCATCCGTTTGTTCATCAGTAGTTCGACGTCGTAACGGATCAACATGACGTCTCATTGATTGGCCTTGTTCGGTCTCTATAGTATATGAAACAGGCCCTGTTGTTCTGGTAATGGAAGCCGGGATCCATTTCGGACCCAAGGAATAGTTTCGCGCCCAAACTGTTGAACCTTCAGACAGTTACCGTGGTTGGTCGACCACTGGTTTGGTCTTGTGAATGCGAATATTGTCAGAGTGAAGATGATCGAAAAAAGTTCGAATACCATCTGAAATCGATGAAGCTTCCCTCGGTCGATCGTTCACGCCGAAAACCGCTCCTTCCACGTATGCATCTTAATCGAGAGTGGAGGGGTATAATGTACTCGTTTTTGATGTGCACCCTTTCAAATATAACGTAATACACAAGTTTGTATTAGCGCAGATGCATCGTCTACAATGAGCTGTTGGTACGCTTGAGCGAGGTCGAGTTTTTCAAACTCGGAACCATTTGATATCGTGGACAATAGGTGATTTGCTGATGGAACCGGGAAACAATGTGGAGTGAGAACTTCATTCACTGTTGATTTATAATCACCGCAAATTCTCACGCTGCCATTGGACTTCGGAACAGGAACTATTAGCGTATCCCAATTGTTGTATTCGACCGGCTCCAAAATTCCTTGATTAATTAATTTATCTAACTCTACTTCAACTGCTGCTCGCAAGACAATAGGAGTTTTCCGCGCTGGCAAACGAATCGGAATGACTTTAGGATCCACTTGTAGAACAACAGGAGGCCCACTGTACGAACCCAGCTCAGATGAAAATAGGTGACTGTATATCACCAGTACATCGGAAAAAGCTGAATCTGTGATTGAATGCACTCCTTGAATAGAAATCCCTAAAGGCTCGAACTAATCGACGCCAAGAACACTAGTTTTGTTCCCGGTAGTGATGTATAATGGTAGACTGTCTATGTCCAAACATCCCAAAATGTTGATTGGATTCCGTTGGAAATCAACCAGTTTCAAATTTGCCTCACGAAGTGGTGGTGATTTCGGGAAAACTCTTTTGAATGTTGTCTCGAATATGATCGTATGTCTCGAGCCCGAGTCCACTTCAAAACGACACGGAAAATGGTTTATGTTGACGGTAGCAGAAGTATTAGCAGCAGAAGGACTCGCCACATGTTTCACTTCTCTGTAACAACGATTCGATCGCTTTTGGTTGTTTTTAGGTTTGTTACGGTTGCTGCGGTTTCTTGCCATCGCACGACAAACCCGTTGGAGATGTCCCATTAAACCACAGAAGGAGCACGTGGTAGTACGGTATCGGCAGGTGGATCGGTCATGGTCCTCCCCGCAGCTGAAACATCCTTGTGATTTTCACGTTTTGTTCTGTTGATTAATTTTGGCCGGGACTACATGATGTTTAGGCATGATTTGCTATGTTTCAGCAATAACCTGTTGATTCTTCTCGGCAGCTTCTGCGGCAATGCTGCGATCGATAGCGGTATCTAGCTGTAAATCCTTTTCAGCCAGAAACATCTACTGCAACTGAACATTGCGCAACCCGCAAACCAGACGATCTCGTAGCATTCGATCAAGGCTGTCCTTGTGGAAGTTGCAGCTTTTGGCAAGACGTCTAAGCTCGGCTACGTAATCGGCGACGAATGTGTGCGACGCCGCAATTTCCGATGAGCGAGGGGAAAAGTGATTAGATAAAGTTTCCATGATTTCTTTTATCACTAAATCACTTACCCTTTTTGGTGCTATAAGGTTTTCTAGCAACTCAAAAGTATTCGCCCCGTATAGTGTAAGAAATGTGGTCCGCTTTAATTGTGCATCTTCAATTTTATTGGCCTCACCAATATTTCCGATCGGCATGGTCACTCACAAATGTCCTAAGGTAAACCAAAATAGTAGGAGTTTAGTAGGAGTTCTTGTTGTACGTAGGTACTACAATACTACGAGTAGTATGTTTATCCTAACTCCTAACTTTTAAGTCCTAGTTTTCGACTAAAATTAGTCACACGGTTATTTCGTGAAATAAAAAATTATGTCAAAATTGAAGTTCCAAAATTGTGTTGGGCAATTTGAGAATTAACAATAAGGCAATAGAGTGATGAGTTGTAGTTTTAAAAATCAAATGGTTTCACAAAGTCTCGCTAAATTGGAACTACATAAAATTGCGAAAGTTAGTCTAATAATTAATCTATATATACAAATGAATTCCTTTCTGTCTGTCTATTTGTCCCGAATGGACATTTCAGCCGCTCAACCGATTGTTATGAAGTCCCCTGAATCAAGGGGATTCTTATAAGTTTCCACACCATTCACCAAATCGAATTCAAATTTTGCGTGGAAATTGTATAACAAAATGAGCAGCCTCTCATTATATTTTTGATGGGTTCAGCCCCAGGGTCTAAGTGGTCAACTACAAATTTTTCCGCAAATTTATTTTTATTTCTAATTGGCGTTTCAGCCGCTCAATCAATCGTAATGAAGTTTGTACCGTGTATAAGTTGCGTATCCATACCCAGCCTTACGAAATTTTTGAAGGGCTCTGAACCCAGGATCTAGAAGCCCCGGTAGATTTTTTTTGTAAAATTAAATTTCCTTTTTAAAATTTTTCACGGCAATGGGTTTAGGGAACTGATTTTATGAATCAAAGGGTCACTCCTTACAAGTTTCCATACCACTCATCCAATCGGATTCAAACTTTACATAGGAATTGTATACTAAAATGAACAGGTCTTCGTAGTATTTTAGAATGGGTCGGCACTCTTAGTTTAGGTGCTTTCATAATTGTTTTCCAAATGTCGTTTTTTAATTTTTTATTTAAATTAATCACATAAATTCCTTCACGCATCTCTCCATTTACTCGAATTTACGACGTAATCGCGAAGATGGTGACCACACAAAAAATTTTCCACACAAAATTTGACTATTCGTTACTCTACTTCTATCTAAAATGTATTGAGCCCATATAAACGACAAAGTATGGTATATGCAAAAATGTTATCAAAGAGAGTTGGACAAACGATTTATCTCTATAGGGATGTGATCGTATGCAATTTGGAATAGAATCGTCATAGTGAACAGAAGAGAATACTGTTAACTCTGAAATATTGTACGAGATGAATTGAGATGAAAATAAAACGATTAAAGCACAACTTCTTATTTTAAAGCTGGCTGAAACAAGTGAAGATTTGCTTACGATATAATCGAAAAATATTAAATTTCGGCCAATTAATAACATTTATTTGCCTTGTCATGCTTTAAAGCTTCAAAGTGAATCGGCTGGAATGTCTTGTTCGAATGGGAAAGTCCATTTGCCACCTCTCAGTAATCCATCTAAACATCTTCTGGTGTGTGTCTCCGGAACTACAAATAACTTTACCATAAATAGGGATCACTTCTACCTTCCTCTGACAACTCCAATTTTCACAATTTCTTTAATGGCGATCGTCGAGATCGACACTAATCAACCTTGTGATATTAGTCCCGGAACAAAACGTGATATAATATCAAGTTTACAGATTTTATTGCATGTACGCAATCATCTGGTAAGTTTATTCAAAAATTCTTTGGGACAAATGTCATCTGATGATCACAGAGTAGACATTCGAGCAGACAACATACCCTTTTGTTACCACGATAGATGCTTTAACACGGATTTCGGAACGAAAGGTGAAGACATATATCATTTTAACATGATGCAAACTAATCCAGCAACAATGCGGCGATAATGAACAGGGTTTCTTGTATGCATTTCAATGCGTATCGTATTATGACTAGAGCCCAAAAATTAAATCACATCCTGAATTGCCATCAACTTTTCCACCAATTGATTTTTCCACCAAGTGAACGACTTTTTTAGTGAACAAGTGTTGTAAAAAAATTAAAGTAGAAAAAAAATATTGTAAAAAATTAATAATGACGATTTGTTTTAAGGGAGTACAATTATTTGAAAATGGTAAGAAGTGCCAGATATAATGAACAAATCCCCACAAAAAGGATGGCAAATAATATCATTACAGAATATTCTATAATATTCCCGTCCTCGTCTGTAAGAAGGCATTTACAATAAAAGCAAATACTTTCCATGAAAATATCAATGTCACTTCTCTGCAATAATATGAGAGTGATGCATCCCCGATACTGAATTCAGCCATCAGCAGCAAAAAATATCCGAAGTTCAAATTAATTCTAATTTCTCCCGTGCCACGCCGGGGAAATCCATCTAAATTCCACAAAAACTAAATTATATTGTAATTAATTTCCTGTAATTTTGATACTAGTGCAAACAAAGTATGTACAGCTTTCCGTATCTACCCACATAGTTTAATACAAAACATACACTAAGTCACATAGTTAATTTTTTAACCCCAATTTCCTAACCCTTCTAAAATTTGCATTTTTATGTGTTTAGTTTTAGACTTTTAATACAGATGAATGTTTTTGTACAGATATAAAATATTTAGAAAGATTGTTAGATTTTGAAATCTCGAATGACTGAAATGGGTTTTCGTTATTTGTGTGTGTCTTAAACATACAATAAAATTTATAGGAGAAAATTATTGCCATTTGCATGCACCAAATATAAATTAATGATAACAAAAAATTTAAAAAAAAATATATATTTTTATGGTGTAAACAATTTACTGCTTATTATTCAAAATGTATATATTCGTAGTTACATAAAATTTTATTTTATAATAAATAAATATTATTTTATTATATCACACATATACCATACGAGTATACGAGTACGTAGTATGATCTGGGACTGGGATATAACGTACGTACTCGTACATAGTTTAAAAGCAACAACACATTTTATGAAATATTGATTGTTATCAAAATAATGTATAAATGTATACATGGATTGGTATGATAATGTTACCCTACACATTTTTTCAATTAGATAAACCCAAAGGAAAATTTATGTAATTTTGGTACACCTGAAAGATTTTTTGTTGATAAGTAGTTTCAATTATTTTATTTATATTTTTTGGACAATATTAACAAGATGGTTATGTGAGATTGTCAATTGACATTATATTGTTTATGAGTATTTTTTTAGGTTGTGTCAACAAGTAACCTTTAATACATATTGATACATTCTTTCTTGTCGTCTCGAAGAACGATTATCTTTGAAAAGCTGATTTAGTAAAATTACGTGTGTATTCGGCAGATTTAATTTAAATTTTTATTTTACAAGTTTTACTAATGTATTTCTCTTTTGTTTATTTACAGGTAAGAATGTTAAATAACTCGAATAACAAATTCGACAGCAACAACAATGCGGAACAATGGTATTTAAATATTTTTTTTTATGAAAGTCCAACTCTTATATCTTAGAAGTCTTACCTGTTAAGATATGTAACCTTGCTTGGCGAACTGTAAAATTGGATATCCTTTAGTGGTTAGGGAGGCTCGAGCTTCAACATGTAGTACTTACAACCATTACAAAAATTTTCTATACAACTTAGTGTGCTACCTAAATCTAAGATTATCAAAGCGTTGTTACGATTAATCCGAAAAAAATGCAATTGACCAGTCATCCCATTATACCAAAAGTTTAGTTACACGCGTTCATAGTACAATTTTACTAACTACTACATAAAAGGAAATAAAGATACCAGCTGAGTCATACCTAAATATTACCCATCGACAGAAAATAATTAAACTAATAAATTAGAAAATTAGAATTACGAAAATGCTATGCTATGTCCTACAATCTTAGTCGCATCACTTCATGCGACGTGACTACTCATCTTCTTGGTTGCTAGATTACTAAATCGAAACTTACAAAATAATTATTTTCAAAACTCGTTGCGGTTGTTTTTTAAATCTTAGTATGCTGCTTTATAAATATTTTCTTGTGACTTCTATAACTTCAAACGACAATTTCCATCACTTGAAATTTTGATGCGACAAATAAATAGAATTTTTTTCAAACTAAGGCAGCCAACTAAGATTTAAAAAATATTCACTGCGAGGTTTGTACGCAATTATTCAGCATATTTCGATTTTGCCATCTAAGCGTTGCCATTTGTGAAGTTTTAACTTCGTTTTGAAGTTTTTTTACCTCTGTGAAGAATTTGAAGTTTCTTCTCCAAAAATGAAGTTTTTTTTCACTAAAAAATGCTTTTTGAAGTTTTTAAGAAGTTTTTATTTTATTTGTTATTTTGAAGTATAATTAATATCAAATAAATTGATATTTTTATTTTATTTTTACAATAAAACATCAAATTTATTTGAATTTTTTTATGTATGTTCTGTCAATATCCAACCAATTCAATCAATTCAACTCAACCGACAAACGTAATTTTTGTTTCTATGTTCATTTGGTTTTCTCTGTTATTTTATTTTATTTTATTTCCACTTCCATACTTCCTTCCGATTTGACGACGTCATGTAAATTTTTGGTTCAAGCTACATTGTGTTATTTTTTGGTTAAAACTATCTATATTTATTATACAGTAATTGTTGTGTTAATAAAATTAAAAATTATTAAATTTAAAGTAAAGCTGTACAAAATATTTGAAGAACGAGTATTTTTATATAACAAATAAGTGGCTAGTGTGAATTTGTGATTATTCACAAAATTTAATGTGATTCAAGATCAAGTGGATAATGGCGCGAGTGGATTAAATTTTAAAAAATGTCCATAATTAAAAATTATTTTACTGTGAAAAAAGGTAACGTTATTTAATATAATTTTATTATATTAAATTATAATATTATTCAATAATATTTTAACAGCTTGCACCTCAAAAATTATTGAAAAATCGCCAGAGCATACTACGATTCCATCACTTAATTCAGATAATGACGAAATAGGGTTTGATGAAGAAACGCAACCGGTGTTAGAATGTGAAAGATTGTTTTTTATTAAAAATTAAATGTATTTTATGATTATATAGAGAGCAAAAAAACGCAAAATTGAACGGATATATTTGAAAAAGTGGGAAAATGATGACATCCTAAAATCGTGGATCCAAAGAAGTGATCATAGTTTAGCTTTTTGCAAAATTTGCAATTCGGAGTTGAAAGCTAAAGCAGGAGTACGGGATTTATACAACCACGTAAAATGCAAAAAACATATTGAACGCAGTGCGGCTCTAAAAATACATGAAAATAATAATTTATCTTTTAAAAGTATTAATGAAATTACCAGTCACCAGAAATAAGTTTGTATGGCCGAAATACAATTGAGCGTCATTTCTGACCATGGATCATTTAATTCCGATGTTGAAAACCAGAATCAGCGATTCTTCAATAATGAAAAATATTTCATGCGCGAGAACAAAAACAACATCCATAGTAAAAAATGTAATCGGGAAAACACAATTGAATGAGCTTTGCGATTCAATGAAAATAACGCCGTTCAGTATTTGTATCGATGAATCTACCGATATTTCGACCACAAAACTCTTAAGCATAGTAGTTCGACTACCATTCAAAAACAAAATTCAAGATATGTTTTTCGGGCTTATAAAAGTTGAAAGCTGTAATGCTACTGGAATTTACAAAAAAATCGTGGACACTTTTGAGGAAAGAGGAATTAATTATAAAAAATTACTTGTGGGTTTTGCTGCGGATGGGGCAAATGTAATGACTGGAGCACAACGATCGGTAGCTACATTGTTGAAAAATGATTGCCCAAATCTAATTATTTTAAAATGTTCGTGCCATTCCCTCGCACTATGTGCCAACCATGCCTGCAAAGTACTGCCAAAGTATGTTGAAGGTTAACTGTCGTGACATATATAATTTCATTCAACATAGTCCGAAACGAATAGAACTTTTCTCCGATTTGAAAATTTTATTAGACTTTAAACCACGAAAAATGCTGCACCCCTCACAAACTAGATGGTTATCGTTGGAATCAACTGTGAACCAAATATTAAGTCGACTAGAAGTTTTAAAACTATTTTTTATTCACGAAGATTTGGAGAAATTTGATTCAACAGAACGACTAATCGAATATCTTCACAATCCACAATTTGAATTATATTTAAAATTCTTAAAATTCATCCTAGGTAAGTCTTAGTTAGATAAATGCTGAAGATATTAGTTATTTTTAGTATCTAGAAAGAATAATAATTGTCTAATTTCTAAATACTTGTTTATCTTTATAATTTTAGGTGATATCAATAAATTAAATAAACTTTTTCAAAGTGAGTCGCCGCAAGTCCATATATTGTTGTCGGAAGTTCGCCGTTTATATTCAAAAATTTTTGATTATTTTGTTCAGGATCAGGATGAATCAATTTCTAACATGGCGTTTAACTCAATAGATATAAACAACCAAAATTTAATAAAAAATTTGAAAGATATTTACTTGGGATCGGAAGTCATATCTGCTTTACAAACGAAGTGTTTAAATGAAAATGATGAAACAGAGTTTAGAACTACTTGCTTGAAATTTTACGTGGAACTTTGTAATCATTTAATCAATTTTTATTGGCAGCTGAAACTATTGCTCCCTTAAATGTAATTAGTAAAAGCCAAATTACAATTACAAATTTATGCACTTTGTTTCCTCACGTAAGCGACATCGAGAATTTGCAAGCAATTGACGATGAATGGCGAGAAATCCGACAGATTGATTTTAAATCATTAAAACTTGATCAGAAAACTGAAGTCGATCTATTTTGGGACACAATTTTAATTATTAAACGCTGTGATGGATCGAAAGCATTCCCTTTGCTTAAGACTGTGATAATGGTAGTACTGTGTATTCCTGTTGTAACCGCGAATGTTGAGAGAATTTTTTCTCAAATAAATATAAACAAAACTAAAATAAGAAACAGATTGGAACCGGAAACATTAACTGGAATCTACTGACGAAAGATTTTATGAAAAAATCTAATAATAACTGTATAACGTTTCAACAAAACGATCAAATGTTGAAAATATTCAATCAAAATATGTATGCAAACAATTAATATTTAGAATTGTGATAAAATTCGTTAAAATCCTATTATGGTTTTCACTTAACCGACTCAACGAGAAATGTCATTCGAAAATGAATATAGAGCTACGGTGAAGTGAAAACCATAATAAAGAATTGAATGTAACAAAAAGGCTGTTTTTACACTCGTATATAACTATATACAATTAGAATTTATTTATTAACCAAGGAGGTTAGACATTTTTTTGTTTAATAAAAAATTGAAGTTTTTATTTTTGAAATGAAGTTTTTTTTTATTTACTTGAAGTTTTTATTTTTAAATATATGGTAACACTAGATGATCTAGTAAACAAGAAGATCCATAGGCACGTCACATGAAGAATAGGAGCCTAAGATGATGTACAAAAATAATTAAATACTAATTACTTAAGTAGGTAAAAGTAAGAAATAAATCGCAAGCTTAATGTTTAATAGTAAGAACAGCAATAAAACAACCAAAAAAAAAATTTAAAGAAAAGAAAAGAAAGAAAAAGAAAGAAAGAGATAGAGTATAGAATGAAAATAATAAAAATTGAAATAGTAAATATAATAAATAATATAATAATTAGTTTTATATCACCAGATCCGCTAATAAACATCCCGGTTCGTGATGATGACCTGCTGCAAACCGACGTTTAACATAATAGTAATTCATCTACGATAATGTTGAGGATATGATGTTCCAATGTCTCATTACGGTTTACAGTTGAGTACGGTTCAGCTTATACGTATAGGTGATTTTAGTTCCTCAATGTATACCCTTTCAAACCTATATAGGCACTATGCGAGCCAATCTCCGTGATTTTTGTGATTTACCATAAGCTACAACGACATCCTTCCATATAAAAATCGCGAAAAGCGTGAATGTAAAAAAATTATATACGAGAGCCCTACGGCTCATTTCGAAATGGCACTAAGTGATTTTAGTTTCTCAATGTATGCTCTTTTAAACCTATATAAGCGCTATGCGAGCCAATTGCTGAGATTTTTGTAATTTACCATAAGCTACAACGACATCTTTCCATATAAAAATCGCGAAAAGCGTGAATGCTAAAAAATTATATACGGGAGTCCTACGGCTCATTTCGAAATGGCACTAGGTGGTTTTAGTTTCTCAATGTATGCCCTTTCAAACCTATATAGGCACTATGCGAGCCAATCTCCGTGATTTTTGTGATTTACCATAAGCTACAACGACATCTTTCCAAATAAAAATCGCGAAAAGCGTGAATATTCAAAAATTATATACGAGAGCCCTACGGCTCATTTCACTAAGTGGTTTTAGTTTCTTAATGTATGCCCTTTCAAACCTGTATAGACACTATGCGAGCCAATCTCCGTGATTTTTGTGATTTACCATAAGCTACAACGACATCTTTCCAAATAAAAATCGCGAAAAGCGTGAATGTTCAAAAATTATATACGAGAGCCCTACGGCTCATTTTGAAATGGCACTAGGTGGTTTTAGTTTCTTAATGTATGCCCTTTCAAACCTATATAGCCACTATGCAAACCCATCAACTTTAACTAGGTGGAGAGCCGTAAATGACATGGTGCAACATTTTTGGAAAAGTTGGTACAACGAGTACATTACTAGTTTGCAGCACCGAAGCATATGGCATACCGATAAAAGACAGGTTCAAGTAGCTGAAGTAGTACTTGTTCAGGACAAGGGATTACCAATAAGCCACTGGTTACTTGGTAAAGTAATAGAAATCCATCAGGGCGTAGACGAAAGGGTGCGAGGCGTTTCCCTTAAAAGAGCGAATGGTGAAATTAAAAGATCCATACATCGGTTGTGCCTTCTTCCCATTGCAAGCGAAACTAGTACCGATGACAGCAATGTTCCAGCAAGCATGAACACCTTTAAAATTAATCCACGTCAACCGTGTGAGGACATCCACAGGATCGGAGTGGTGAGTCCAGCATTTGTGTCGTCCATAACGCCCGTAACATCTACACGGTCTCTCCCCGTGGCACTCCGGTAGTCTCCGGTGGCTTTGTCTGTTTTGGAGAAGTCCCTACCCTCTAATGCTGCGATCGTTCCTGGGTGGACACACTCGGTTATTATTATATTTATAATTTTCCTCAAACTTCGGCCGATTTAATTCTGGTGTCAATTTAATTTAGTTTCAGTTTTTATTAGTTTACTCTTATTTTGTTCAGTTCCACGGTGTAGGCCAGAATTATGCAAGCCTCAACTTCCCCACGACCCACAACCCAGAAATCTAGTCGGCAAAATCACCGTGACAAAGGTCTCTGCATATTTAGATAAATCTGCGGGTTAGATTCATGCCAGCGCGTAACAGGGTCCGATAACAATAAAATAAAAAAATAAAGAATACAAAAATAAAAATTAAAAGTTTTATACAAAAATGAGCAAAAAAGAACAGATCTTTTAACTTGTTATGAACAGTTTTCCAGTAGTGTAGATTAGATACTGAAACGTGCAGAATTGTTACAAAATTTAGAGAATGCTTTTGATAGACAAATCGATTACATTAATTGAAATTTTCGTTGAATAATCGCAGACGGATACCACACCTAGAATGGCATTTTCGAAGAGCACGATGGCCTTAACTACGTGTTTTGACAACAGTTATTTTAAAAACCTACACCAGTGGCCCTATTTTGGTAATTTTCCGGGAATAGGGAATAATCTTTTTTTTAGTAGCAGCTATTTGTCAGACATTTTTCCCAATTTCCGGTTTTCAAAAGTTAATTCTGTCGATTAGGGAATACATTTACATAATAGTAAAATAGTTTAATTGTTTGTGGCCGACACACGATCTCAAAAAAATAAATATAATAACTTTCCGTTAAATTCTAGTCCCATTAATATACGTCAACACTGCTATAATGAGGAATAATTTTTTCCCAATAAAAATTTTTCTCAGAAGCCAGAACACACTTTGGGGGATAAGGGAATAAAACTGCAACAAAATTTAAATCTCCATTCCCCGGGAATTACCAAAATAGGGCTTGTTTGATTTGAACCATCTATGAACGAATTGATACGAACTAACCCCGTCGCACACAAAATCTATGTAGCGCACTTAGTATGAAAATCAAAATATTTAATATCATCGATTTCCATCGAGTTCTATTCTTGGGAATGTTGTCTCGCAGCAACAAAAACCACCTAACAAGTCTTTTAAATTTATTAATAATTAAACAAATCTCTAGAGAGTAATAATAAAGAATTATTCCAAACATAATTTAATATTACAGATATCGAAGACATAGAATATATTCAAAAATATTATTTTAAGGGTGTTAACTATGATGGGTGGTTGCGGCATATAATTTGCATCAATTTATTAATTTAGTTTTGATGTATTCGGCATGTATTTTATACCGAACAAACATATCGAATAAGTAATAAATCAGCAAAACGAAAATATATTAGTCTGAAAATGACCTAGTTAAATATTTTTTTGGGAACGATGTAGTATAATAAAATCGACAGCTATAAATAATAATAAATTCAATTTTACAACAAAAATTAATATTTTTAAAACATGCTTTTAGGATGGCTGATGCATGAAATTATTTTTTTTATGTGTCGTCATCTACTTTAACATCACAGCATGTGAAATAAGAACACTTTAATTAATGAAAACATTTAAGTAAACTTCATTTTTGAGTTAGTAATGAAACAAGTAATTTCTCTTATTATTTGATATGTTTTATTCTTGGTTCAAAAATACTCGTCGTCTACAGCAACACAATAATTTTAGTGACAATAGTAATGACTTTTGCAACTTACGTCGTCATATACAATTTTTCCTTGCTGTTCATACTGATATGGCGCCGATGATAAGGTTGATGACTATAGAGTACGAGTTTGTAAAACTAATTTTAAAATTTAGAGATTTTCTAAAACATACTGATATGAATGAATCGTCTGTGTGTATAATAACAACCAAACAGACACATCCACACGACATTTTAAAAATAAAATAAGCAGTGAAAATAGAATTAACCGACACTATAAAAAGGGAAATTTTTTTATTTCACATACAAATGGTCATTTTAGATTTTCATTTATGTGAACAGTCTCCTAGTACCTTTATAAAGTTCGTACATGATTGTTATTTTTATTTTTATTATTATTACACATGTATTTGAAGGGAAATTATCATGATAAAACGAATGGTATCCGTTCTAAATGAGCAAAGTGTTTTTGTGATAAAAATCTAATTTTTAATTTCCCATTTTAAAAATCATGAATGCGCGCGTATTAGGTTTTGATTTAGAGAATTATAGCGCTAGGGAAATTTATATCGAGATTTTGGATGGTACTTAGTAGACACGTTGGAAATGTTCTCTTAAAAATCGATATACCTAGTTGGGTATGCTATAAAGGAGTGTGAGTATGTACAGTACCCAACTACAAATTCTTAAATTTTTTTGGAAACTTTCCAAAATGGATAACGATAAATATGGTTTCTCTCTTATTATTATTATTTTATTATTATTACCGAAAATATTGAAGCAAATATATGTATTATTATTTTTTTTGGTTTAATTTAGTATATGCAATACAAAACTATTATAAAAAATACATTAAAGTAGAAACAAACTAGACACATTGGATTGAAATAAATTTAAATATATCCATGTATACGAAAAAAGCTCTCAACAACGGAAATATTTACTCAACTTCGAAAGTTATTTTAGTCATTCAAAAACTAAAAAATATAAACGAACACTAGTTCCAGATCATAAACTGGAACAATAAAATTTGATGGGTCTAGTTTCTAATTTAAATTTCGATATACTCTAGATAAATGCAACCAATGCACAGTGGTAATGTTTTAGTTTTTCTAACTGTATTTCAAAAAATAATATACACATAGCCATACAAACACTATTAATTAACTAATTCATCGATTAAAATAAAACAAGGAGCAACAAAATATTGAAAAAGCCATTACAAATTATTTCAGTATAATAAATTTTCATTAAATTGTAATTTGATAAACACAAGCAAGCAAAAATACCAAACAGTACTGTAAACTAAAATAAATTTTGAACTTTTATCTAGTAGAAAAAAAAAATAACTTTCCAATAACATTTCATTTTAATGAACTTTATATAGTAATCATAATAATTATTATTACTATTCTAGTGCAGAGGAAGAGAGTGGAAAATTAAACAGCAACGAGGAAAATGGGAAACAAAAAATTAATTTTCCATTCCCGATAATAGCCTTTGTCTTGTTGATATTTAACATTTTAGCTGTGTTATTTTGAGAAATAAAATATTAGAGGTCAGTTTTCGATTGAGCGTTATTTGTTTCTGAATTTTCCGTAGCAAAAACAATTTTTCATCGTAGTTGGCATATTTATCAGTAGTAATCAAAATCGAGTTGGCAAGCCAACTATGAATATGTTTTAATGTCAGAGTGAAATAGAATTTGCTTGGATTATGGCGTCATGGAAACATGTAGAGTTACCAATCGTAGTTAGTTGAGTTAATCGAAAGTAGTAGGATTTGGAAAGATTCTTTATGTCAATACTTAAAACAAAAATTATTACCAAAAAAAGGCGTATAGTCGAGTATTTTGGAGTGAAACGGAAATTAAACTTTTAATTCAAATAATTGAGGAAAAAATCATAATAACCTGATGGTAAAAAACATAGGTCGAATGACCTTTTCAAAACCATAGAAAATGAATTTATAAGTAGGGGAATACTAAACAAAAAATTCGGTTCATATTAAATATAAATGGAAAAATATGTATATTGCTAAAGCAAAAACAAACAATCGAAGCGGCGAGAAAAATAATTTTTGTGAGAATTGTGTCGAATTAAATAGGATTTTATGAAACAGGCCGTCTTCCTCCCTGATTGAAAATTGTTTGGACAGTGGTGAAACAGATAATTCAGATAGGCATAATAAAACAAGTTATTATTGGAATGCATAGCAATTTGTTTTCGCTTCCAGATATTCATTGTTAACGAGAGTTGATGAAAATTTCATTGTTCATTTTATGGTCCCATCATAATGATAAAACGGTCTGGCAACAACGGTGTGAAGTTTTGGACACTTTTATAATTTGGACAGAAATTTACGCGAGTGTCCAAAAATAATTTTTTAGACAAAATATGAATTTGAAACAGATATTTGGACAAGTGTGCATTTCTAAAAAGTGTAAATAAAAAAAATATTTGTAAAATATATTAAATTTTTATATTTCATATTATAATTTTCAGAAATTATTTTAATCATCAAAAATATAATGGAATGTCATTATAGCTTATGGTAAATCACAAAAATCTCAGAGATTGGCTCGAATAGTGCCTATATAGGTTTGAAAGGGCATACATTGAGAAACTAAAATCACCTAATGCCATTTCGAAATGAGCCGTAGGGCTATTAATGATATTGTTGGATTGTTCTGTCAACTGGTTGAAAATTGTGCTTAATTTGGCGTTGGCACCCATAAAATTAGTGCCGTTGTCACTACATAAATCGTGGCAACCGCCGTGCCACCACTTCCAAATGAATTGCTTTGAGACACGCTTTATGCACCTTTTGCCCTCTTCCTTTTGTTAAATGGATACTGAATGGACCTGCATAGTCAATTCCAGTATACAGGAAAGGACGAACCAAGTCAAAGCGTGGTTTTGGTAAGCTTCCCATTTTTTGTTGCTGTAGTTCGGCATTAAATCTGGAACAAATGACGCATTTATTAAGAATAGATTTGGCAGATGATTTGCCCCTCTGAATAGAATATCTCTGTTTTAAAAGATTCATCATTAAGGAAGGAAGGCTCAGAATGCTTGCTATAAAGATGTTCATCTTGGAGAAGCATCCAGCTAATCCATGATTTGCAATGCAATATTATGGGCTGCTTTGTTGAATATGCTGAAACTGTGTTGTGATCTTCCACCCACTCGTAAAACGCCTTACTTGTCCACAAATGGACTTAAACATCTTAATTGACTGTCATTGGTAACTGCGGATTCTGTTTTTAATGCTGCCAATTAATTCGAATACATTTTTTTCCGCTCATGACATCCACTTGTGTTAATTCCTCTCGCGAAAGCAATTCACCGGTGCAAATAAACGTTTTGGGTTCTCTGCAAGCCTCAATAAATCGTAGAAGGTAGCAAAATATCTTCTGAACATTGTGATGGGACGAATATCTGCATAAAATTTCATCAATCCATTTGTTTTCACTTATCACACTGAACAAGAACATTGTGTTCGTTTCTTCTCCTGATGCATCATACGTTGGGCTCTGGACTGACCACATATGCTGCTTTTCATGTAACCAAGCTGGCCCAATGCCAAGTCAGTTGGAAACATGCCACGCGACGCACAGTCTGCTGGGTTTGAGGCTGATGGGACATGCCTCCATTGTTCTCGTTTACTGTGTGATTTTATTTTTGACGTCTTATTTCAAACGAACGTTCTCCACCGACGAGGATGGCAGCCAATCCAGTACGACTTTTAAATCAGTCCAACAAATACAATTAGTGATTTGGAATCCCGGTTCCTTGGCGTTAAGCTGGTTAATTTTGCTAGTAAAAGCGCTCCACATAACTCAAGTCGTGGCAACGAAAGCTGTTTAATTGGTGCCACTTTTGTTTCTGATGAAGCCAAGTAAACAGTAATATGCAGCATATGCCTTTGGACTAGCATCGCAGAAACCGTGGATCTCTACCTTCGACGAGGCAACTGTGCCAATGTGACGAGGTAAGCTAATACATTCTACTTGGCAAACATTTTTACTATTACCGTTGCAGGTGGCAACCAACCCATAGAATCAAACAATTCACCGATAATACCTCTCTTTTGGTATAGCATATTTGTAATTCGTTTAGTTCAAACTCAAATGTTAACTGATCCTTTTCTGGATGCCAGCGTACACCAAGAACCATAACTGCATACTCCGCAACATCATATTCGCTAAATGATTTTGAGGAAGTGTCGAACAGACTTTCATTCGAACCTCGCAATGCCAATGGACAGTTTGCTTTGCATTTTCTTAATTTGAAGCCATGTTTGCAAGCAGCTCACATATATTTGAAGTAATTTGATTTGCCACTTCAACCGTTTGAGTCCCGCTCATTAGGTCATCGACGTAGAAACAGCTTCTGATTATGCTGGAAGCATTTGGATGGGAATCAGCATACATTTCTGAAATGTTTTGCAAGGTATGTGTGGCTAACTAAGATGCCGATGTTAACCCGTATGTGACGGTTAATAGCCGGAAGTGCTTAATAGACCCACTACGCCATACAATGCGCTGGTATTCAGGATCTGGTGTGGCTAATTTGACCATGTGATACATTTTTTCAGCATCTGCTGAAAACGCCAACGGATACTCTCGAAATCTCGTTATGATTGCAAATAAACTTGGTTGTACTATTGGACCTGTAGCCAAACATTCGTTCAACGATACGCCACTAGTAGACTTCGCCGAACCATCAAAAACGAATGAGGTAGATAGAAACATGGACGTCTTGACTTTTGATTTTCATGAATTTCTGCCATATGACCCATGGCTTGATATTCTCTCATAAATTCGCAGTACAACCTTTTAAACTCAGGATCCCGGCTTAATCATTTTTCCACTCCTTGTAATCTTTGTATCGCAATCGAAAAAGTTTCGCCCAATTGTTTCGGTATTTGCTTAAATGGTAATAGTACCACGAAGCGCCCACCTTCATCTAATTTGGTTGTCGTAATAAATTTTTCTTTGCGAATAGCTTCTTCTTCTCTAAATTGTGGGTTTACTGCTGTGACTTCTTCAACTTCCCAAAATCAGCCAAGTTACCGCCATTAAAACATACTCTTGACTTGCTGATTCATTCATTTGACCAGATACAATCCACCCAAAAATAGTTTTTTGTAAAACTAATGTGGAATCGTATAACTTCATTTAACCCACTTCCAAACAGCTGAAGATATGGTCAGCACCGATAAGTATGTCCTCAATATTATTTGGTAATGTTATGTTGTCCCGTGCAATGTTTTAAACTGGTAACGAGCACGTACTTTTTTGAAGAACCAGCGCGTTTATTTCATAATCAATCTTACTGGTTTTCAGAATCAATGTGATTTTACCTTTGGTCACCCCAACTCGTGTATCTCCTATTCAGCTCACTGTGATTTTCGGATTAAACTTCCACATTTTAAGCTTTTGCGCGCAATCTTCGGTGATAAAGCTTACTTGGGACCCAGAATCCAGCAAGGCTCTGCAGGAAATTATTTGACCATCTAGATTTAGTACACCAACTATCGCTGCTGGTAAAATTGTTAGTTTTGCATCTTGAAACCCGGAATATGTATGACATAAGCTGGAAACTTGCATTTATGTTGTATCAGCTTCGATCTCTATCGTGAAGTAAAGTGTGATGCTTCCGCCCCCACTGTTGGAATCGCCGCTTTGATAGACTTTGTGAAACTTGATGTTTAGCACTTAAACAGTTGTAACAGCGGTTTGAATTTTGAACAAATTCCTTTCTTTTAACTGCGCCCATACCATGGAACTTATCGCACTGTAGCAAGAAATGCGATTCATCTGAGCACTGGTATTTTTAGTACTATTTGAACTCGATTGTTGCTTGTTTGTAGCTAGATGCCCACGAACATTACTTCTTAAGATTCGTTCTTCTTCTTTGAGATACGTTTATCCAAAAATTTAAAAATTCAGCAATTGATGGATGTTCCGTATCATTTGAATAGTTAGCCCAGGCTATTTCAGTTTTTTCGTCAACCTTTTTTAAAATCAAATAAATAACCCAAGGGTCACGAGTCTCAGCTTTATCTCCTAATGTGGCTAGCCCACGCAATACCTCGTCAGACACATCGCGCAATTTATGTAAACTTGTTAAATTATTGCATTGAACAGTCGGCTGCTCCATAAACGACTTGATATATGAATGGATTATATATATCCCGTTATTATACCGCTCTTTCAACTTATTGAAGGCGCCAAGATATCTACTCTCCGTGACTCGAATGTCTTTTAGTAATGATGCCGCTTCGCCTCGCAATAATCCCTTAACGTATTGGAATTTTTCCACTCCAGATAAATTTGAATCGTGAATCGTTGTGCAAAACATGTCGAAAAATGATGGCGAATCAGCATAGTCGCCTGAAAATGGCGAAATAAACAGTTTTGGCAACTTGACCTCAGCTTGGCGTTCAATATTGGACGGATTCGTTGTCAAATTTAAATTAGTATTCCAAATACTGCTCTTTAATAAGACTGCTGCCTCGTAGTAATAATCTTCAATGGTGGAGTCTGCCTCTTCGATTTCACTAATTCGTAGCAACTTATTTTTGTTTATATTTCTTTGTCTTTTTAACGCGGAAACTTCTCGATCCGCAATGATTTCCACGCGCAAAATTTTTATTTTTTATGAATTTCAATTAAGTTGCACTTTATAATTCATTTTAATCTTTGCCGATATACCATAATTTGCCCACGATCCGACTCGAAGGACCACTTTTGTCCGAATTCACTTTCTTTTCCGCGATGGTTGTCTGGTTCAAAACAAAATATTTTTTTTTGTCGGATCGTAGACAAATTAAAAATACGTGATGTTTCGCTGTCAACAAGTTTCTAAACAGAGGCCGAGAAAACCCGATGATGCTTAATTTATATACAAAAAAATGGACTAGAATAATTACATAAGGTAACATGTAAACATAAAAACAATCGAAATCTGCTGTATCCTTAATATCCGTTATCAATAAATTTGACAGATGGTAGTTGTAAACAAATTTAGGTAAATTACTTTAAATTTTCGCGGATTTATATGAAACTAACAATATTCCTGCATTCTATTCTGGGGCCAAGGCTCTCCCAACTCTTTCGCGGTTTGCTTTTTCCATCCTTACTTTTACGCCATTGTCAGCCAATTCAAGGACGTACGGTTATAGGTCCGATTTTATGACCATCTGAAACTTTAAGTAGAAACAATTTAGCGATTCAAGAACAACCCAATTTTGAAAGAACGAGCAGGATTAGTAGGGAGTCGTTTTTGCCATTACAGAATAGATTTTACACATAATTTTACGAAAGCTTATCAGTTTACTATTTCATAAACGGATTGTACCGGATTGTTGATGATGAATCCCTTGAAATCGGATATAACTTTAAGGTCATTACTTTAAGCTTTGATAAATGAGAACTCCAACTACTCGCTGCCCTATGTTAGTTACTTTATAAAAAATAATCCCACCAGAATAAGATTTACGATCTTTCCTTACTTTACGTTGATTAAATTTCGAAAATCCTCAAATTTGCTTATTATAGCGATATTTAGGTGTGCCATTTTGATATTATCACATATTTGAGAGCGCAGTTAGCAGTAGACAAGAAAATCACTAAAAGATTAGGCTAAATCCTCTGAGAAGCATATCAAGCGGAAATCGCAATGGTTCCGTTTTTATACCAATACCGGTTTTTAAGGTAATGAATCCCACATAAGTAATTTATCAGCTAACCGGAATTCAGCTGTAGGACTGTAAAAGATGCCGATGTTTTGTGGAAAAAGTTTTTATGAAAGTTTTTCATTTCCGGTGAAATTTAAAAAAAATATGTAATCTAATTTTGTATGAAATTTAATTTATGATCAATTTTTTTTTCAAAATAATTACAAACAACTAAAAAGGTTCTATGGAAGTTGTTGCCACTTCGAGTGAACCGATTTCGGCAAAATATCACTGCGGCATCCAAATTTATAGAAAAAGCTTAAATCTGAAATTTTATCCCAATACCTCATTCCGTCTGTAGAGAGAATTTTTGTTGAAAAACAGTTTTTTTTGTCAAAAATCGTAATTACAATTTAAACGTGCTCCACCGATATTGTTGCAATTTAATTCAGAATCTTTTAATTCATAGCTGTTTTTCTCCTAACATACAAACAAAATATTTGGAAAAAAGAAAAAGCTTCTTTGGTAGCTGCTGCTACTTCCGATGGACTGATTTCGGCCCAAAATCACTTGGATCTCCCAATTTATGGAAAATGCTTAAACAGGAAGTTTCACTTCGCTCAGTCAACCCATCTGGGCTATAGAGAGGACACAGATATTTAGTCTGTACAGCATAACTGACAGACATACATACAAATATATACAAACAAAGAAAACTTTTTGAACACCACTTTTTCGGACTTCAGCGATATAGCGGATGGTAAATATGCTAAAATTCCGAGGTGTAAATTTTTCATGACTACTTTACCTACTATAGGGTTTTCCAAACTTTTCTCGCAATAATTCAATTGTTGCACTTGCTGTGTGGCACGTAGCCCCGTCTTGTTGGAACCAAATGTTGTTGAGATCAACTTCTTCCAATTTCGGCCATACAAAGTTAGTTATCATCGATCTATTCCGATCTCCATTGACAATAACGGTGTTACCAGCTTCAGTTCGAAAAAATACGGTCCGATGATTCCACCAGACCAAAAACCACACCAAACTGTCAATTTAGGTGAATGTAATGGTTTTTCATGAATAATTTGTGGATTTTCTTCGCATCAGAATCGACAGTTTTGTTTATTTACCGCACCACTCAGATGAAAGTGAGCCTCATTGGAGAAGATGAGTTTCTTAAAAAAATCGTTATCGTTTGTAATTGCAATTTGTAAACGTTGTTCTTGCGTATATCTCACCATGATGAAATTGTAAACATTACTGGATACAATGAAACAAAAAATGACAGATCATGACATATTACAAGTGGCCGAAACGTCACTTAAAAATCATATCATTCCTATTGGAAAACCCGTTATATACTCATTTTTGCACTTCGTGAAACAAAGTAAGTCATTATTTTTCGGAAAACCAGTCTACTATATTATACTTTTAGCGAAGAAAATATCAAGAAAACAAAAATCTTTGTAACATTGTATTAAGTTGTTCAACCGTCCCTTAATGATGTAAAGAGAAATTTTAGAAATTATATTGATATATTTTATTGGCCAATATTTGCGAATGGTTTGTATAGAAATTTTTTAAACCGCTGTCTGTCGGTTAGATAACTGTTGCTTCCAACTTCCAGATTTTGAGCAGAGAGCGGGATGGGAATAATCTTAATGAAAATATAACGTTTTACTGGTAGAATTCTAGTGTTACGATATTTAAAAATAATAATTTCAATAAGATTTATAGTAAGGCATTTCGTTATTTGACCGTTCTCAATATAAGCTGGCCATTCAAATGTTCAAAATTGTCTTACTTTTCGATATAATAAATTATTAAGACAATCAACGACGACCAAAATTTATTATAAAATCGATAAGTTTTTATGTAAATTAATCTAATAAATAAACGAGTAGAGAGATTTAATCTCAAAGTAAAATTTATTTGAGGAAATGGCACGAAAAATAAACAACAACCTATTTACCTAGTGTCCAGTCCACATGGATATACCATACACAATATAATTTTTTTTATTAAGTTCAATATTCGATTTTCACTAGACAAGAAATTGAAAAACTAGCCAATTAAAATGTCTTTCTAATTTGTTTTTTTTTTTTTAAAGCGAATCTTCAATTATTTTTACTTCACTACGAGTATCTACTTTGTACACGAGTACGTTGTGTTTAGAGAAGTTTTTAATTTATCCTGTTATTTTTCATTTAATGGAAAATAGCTAAATGGAATAAAACTTTTCACTATATATAGTTATACGCTGAAATGAAAGCACAAAAAATAAATAAAAATTAAACGAGAAAAGGAAAAATCTGTCTTGCCATGATTCAACAGGACACAAATTTACTGATATACGTTTTGTTGTGTCTTTTAATTCTCTCGATCGTCTCGAGCTGTAAAAAGTAGTACAGAAAAACAATTTGACAGTTTTATTGATGATTGTTTTTCACAATTTCCTTTACTTTTTTGTGTCTAAAACTACATTTTTAATGGTCTGATTAAAAACTTTGTCATTGTTGCTGTTCTGTTCTAGACTAGAAACATTTTTTTTTTGCTAAATTATTTTCGTTAGTTTAATAGTTTCTTCTCTTTTTCCTCAATAGTAAAAATTATAAAAGTAATAAAAAATAATTTTAAAATTTAGGTATTTTCATTTTTTGTGTCCAAATTAACTGTCCTCTTAAGAACCGAAAATAAAAACTATATAATTGTGAAGTGAAGAAGAAAAGTGAAGAAGCCAAACATAAAACTTGAAATTTAGTGTCACAAATTGAAAATTTGTCATTTTATTTTTGGGTGGAACGAGATAATAATAGAAAATAATCGCAAATGGGTACAACAAAAATATAAAATAATGATTTGTTAGGATTTACTATCTATAGAAATAGTGCTGCACTGTTAAGTGTATAATGAAAATAATGAGGGTTCAGAATTTCACATTATTTCATCTCCTTTTGTTGGGTTTAACTTTTTTGCTACAAAAGTTTTTCAGTTTATAGTTTGAGTGATTTAAAAAAAATTAATTGAATTATATTGGTTAAATTGCAATTTGTATTCCGTTGCAAAAGTAGAAATCTTACATAAATAATAAGGAAATATCATTGACTAAAATAATATTTTAGAGACGGCTCAATAAAACAAGCTAAATTAACCAGCCCAACAGACTTGGGGTGGTTTTTCATTAACCAGAATTTACACATAATTTGAAGATGTTTAATCTGTCTCTGTAATCAACTTGATTCGTTAAATTTGGTTTTAATAATAACTTCGTCTATGGATTTTGTGGGCAGGTTAACCTTGCAAATGTAAACACAAATCTTATACTTTGAATCACAAATCTACCTACCAACAACCACTATACCTTTTTATTTATTTATGCATGATCCCAAGACAGGTGTAGTGACGGAAGTACCCTTGCTATTATAACTGTTACATTGATAAATAACTTGAAATTAAATTACATCATTTATACGTATAATTTGAGTGCGTTCGGAATTTTTGGGGTACGGTGGCGTTATATGCTCGAGAAAGAAATCGTTTAAAGTAAATTTCAGCAAAATGGGAAAACACTAAAAATTCACAGGAAATTCATTCAAGCAATATATTAATGTTGCTGTTGATTTCTACAGCCTTCTCGCTTGTTGTAAATATTTTGAGAAGTAGAGAAAAACGATAATAGAAAAACGAACTGAAATATCTTAAATTAAATTTGCAACAATACTGGTCTACATAATTTTTCCAAAATTCGCGCAAATATTCGATCTCGTACTACCCAGACGGATTCATTGAGTAGGATGAATCTTTATACTTAAGCTTTTAACACAAATTGAGAGAACCCGCTGAATTTTGGCCGAAATCAATCAACCGAAAGTTTTTCGGTTTTTGCAAATATTTTGAAACTCTGTAGGATTTATGAAAAAACGATTAGAACTTAAAAGATTGTAAATTAATTTTGCTGGAATATTTGACAAAAAAACTGTTTAACTTCAAAAATTCGGCGCATATGCAACCACTTGCCCAGTGGTGTTTGGCCGAAATAAGTCTACCGGAAGTGATGTATTCCATAGGAGCTTTCTCGTTGTTTGCAAATGTGTTGATATCATTTATGAGAAAAACGACTATGAACCAAAAGATTGTAAACTAATTTTGCAACAATACCGGTCAGTTTTCCCAAATTTAATCGCAAATGACGATTCTTGACAAAGAAAACTCTTTTATACGGTTTGATTGATAGGGATGAAACTAAAGCTCTTTTCCATGTATTGGGAGATCTCAGTGCTTTTTGGCCGACATAGGTTCACCGGGTGTGGCAGCTTTCATAGAATATTTTCCGTTTCTTGCATATATTTTGAAAAGTATATGGAATTTAAGAATAAATATAAAAACAAAAGAATTGTAAATTAAATTTGAAATAAAATTTGTTCAGATGATTTTTTAAATTTTACTGGAAATGACGTGTTTTGATAAACTCATACTTTACTCATCAAAATTCGGTATCTCTACAGCCTAAGCGAATTGACTATTTACTTTTTCACTTCTTGTTGAGCAGATCCTTAAAAGCGCTGCTATGGAGCCATCTTGTGGCAAGTTGTTGAAACTTTTGAAAATAATTAATGCTAAATAAATATATGAAAAGAGAAGTTTAGTTTTCAAATAAAATATGTAAATCACTAATAATGGAAATATAAAGACATTTAGAAATTAAATTAAACTATAAAGTTAAATTAGTCTATATTTAATGGATAAAATGAAAGAAATAGAAAATAAAAAGTCCACTAACGGGTTTGATCAAATTCTGTGGGAACATGTGTTTAACGTAAGCTGGCTTTATTCTCAATCAACTCGTTTTATTATACCGTTTTCTGTAAAATGATTTCCTCGATACATCACATCCAAATTCATGAGCAGGGACGTCGTTAACTTTACTTCACAATCCCGTAATCTATTTTACTCTCTGACAGGTTGCAGTTTCACAAAGTAGCTATGCAACCGCTTCTTTTCCAGGTCATCAAGTGAATTTCGAAGAAAACCGAATTTATAAAGAAAATGTTCGTGAGACTAATTTCACAAATTTATTCAATTAAATTTTTATGTCACAAGATGATTTTTATTGAGCCAACATGGCTAAGTTTTATTATTTATCTACACTACCGATCCGAACTGAGACTGGACAACCAAAAAAACGACAAATCGTTTTGGTAAAAAAAACTCCATCTCCCACCAAACTTGTTTTCTCTAATCAGCATATATAAAAATTTCATCACAATAATCGGTAAAATCGCCAACAAGAAAATAAGCCCAAAAATTGGACGGTGCGTAGCATTGGAACCATCATTACAATTGATTTGTTTGAGAGTAGCGTAGAAATTATTACCGCACGTTATTACCGCAAATAAATTGAATACCCTTGGGCAGAAAAGTATATGCATGAAGTAGGAGCGCCGCAAAGTAATATCATAAAAATGTTACAAAGATTCAGCCTCTTGGCAGATGGAACGAAGTCGAACCGGAAACAATCGAAAAGAGAATTTAGGATTTTACCGAACTTATTAAAATAATTTTTCTAATTGTTATCAGTATATATATTTGAAAAGACTGTATGTAGTATTTTTAAACAACAATTCTTTTACACGATCGTATATTCGTTAAACATCATCGAACTTGGTCACTTAACTGTGTGTCATTTAAGTTAAGAATTAGTATTTAAAAGCATTTTGATCAGATCGGGAACAATTCCCGTGCATATACATCTAGGCTAATCTCGAATGTTCCCTTCTGTATAAGTAAAGTACTAAACAACACGTATAGGAGGTTCAGTACTTGATAGACGTGATTAAAGTGAACGTCATTTATGTAGATTCAGAAATTATTTTTGGGAATATTCCAGAAGTATTGAAAATTATTATAGTTGTTGTTGTTAACCGTCACATTTATAGTTTCATTCATAATCCAGTGTTACAAACCGAGTGTGACATTCGAAACCTTTAATAATAATTTAACAACGTATCAGTCTGAAATCCATACTATGCTGCACACATTTAAAGAATTGAAAACAGTCAAAGAAGTTTCTGATTTTCTTGCTAAAGAAAAGTGACTGGGATTACGATCACAATTTACCATTCCATAAGAATATGACTCGGTTACCTCCGCACTCAGAAGATGCACGGATTACAAAATCTGAAAATAGACGACTTCTCTAACGTTTAGCTTGGTCATATTGGTTCAGCTTACATTTTGAAAAACATATCGATTCATGTACCTTGCAGACCTATTTGACTTTAATTTATCAGAAGAAAACTTTAAAAATATCCAGAATTATTTTTAAAATTTTTATATGTTAAATGAAAATTTGATTTATATTTGTTTTTTTTTTGTTTTAAAACTCGATTTCTAGGAACCCTTTCCCAAGGGTTTCCTGCGGCATGCTAAAATTGCCACTAAGTTTAATTGACTGATTATCAGAACTGTCTATTATGTAGGTTCGGACCGATAAAAAAAAGTAAATAGAAAAGCAAATTTAAAAAAATTGTTTACATGTATTCCTGGCTACATGCCCTCTTCGTGATGTATGAAAGAATTAGTCCATTGACGTCCACATCTGCAATGTGTACAAATTGCTTCAATATCCTCTGATATAGTCAAAAATATTAATGAGTAAAAGAAACAAAACGAGGGAGGTAATGTTAGTGATCCTAGTTTTGTTATTGTAAAGACCGTCGTTTGCTAGATATTGCATAAATGCAAATTAAGAGCTGACGTTTCAAGAAGAAACCCGTTAACTTAGTCGTAAAATCGAAAGAATATTTATTATTTTCTAAAATTGTTTGACCAAGCCACCAGACTATTGGAATACAATAATATTTACGAATAGATCAAGGTTAATATTTCCAGGTTCGAAAGAAATTCGAAATCATGGAGGTGCGCAATACGACGAATAAAAGCTAACGTTTCAGAATGAAATCTGCGATAGAAATATAAAAAACAGGGTGCCTCAGAATTGAACGATCAAACGCAACAGAGTGATAGGGGAGCTCCTGTCCAACTAAAACAGTCAAGTCAAGTAAAGTGTAATAAAGAGTTGTTTTGTTTAACTTTATTTTTTAATACGATCTAGAAGAGTGTGCCTTTCCAATAAAATCAGTTTTATAAGCTGTATTATCTTCTGTCAAATGAAAGCAATGGTTATGTAAAGTCTTTTTGTTTCTCAAAAAATTTTCTTGAAGTTTAAGTGACGCCAGCGGGAAAACAATGTACTACAGAAAGTTGACCCATTTTAAGAAATGCGAATATGCAACATTAATGCAGATTTTAAAATGGTATCACACAGTATTCATAACAGAATGTTTTTTATCAATTTCACAAAGTAAGTCGTGTTTATTAAAAATGCACTTAACAAACTTCCGATTTTTAAAATCGATGCTTTGTCAGAAATAAAACAAAATGATGAACACAATGCTAAACTAAAGTATAACAATTTTGTTAAGCAAATCTAGAAACCCGAATTAAACAAAATTGTTGGATAAATAGAAAAACATTTTGTAATTCATGTTACTGATCCCGTACATACATACTCGAACGTTTGTAATTCATTTATGGCTTATGTAAAGGCAACGCCCGAGCAGCAGCAAGAGAATAACAGAGACAATTTCCAAGGAGGGAACGCTTTTCCGATTACAGAGTATTTCAAAACGTACATCAGATGTACAGTGAAAGCGAAGTCCCTGGTCGTTCGAAAAGATATGAAACAGCTGGTCAACTTAATATAGACGAAGATAGAGTAATTGAAATGGTGATAGACAACGCATGTATAAGACTTCGTTGTTTATCAAGACGTTTGGGAGTGCCACGGTCCACGTTGCATCGTATTTTAAAAAAAATCAGTTGCACCCTTACCATGTGCAACGTGTACAAGACCTTTTACATGCTGACCATGAAAAAAGGATGCAATTTTGTCAATAAATGCTGCGTCGATGCTAAGAAAATTCGCAGTATTTTTTTTACATATAATGGAGTGGCGAAACATATTTTAAAAGGGAGGGGATATTCATTATCCATAATTTGCACTATTGGGCCAGTGTAAATCCAAAAAAGTGCGGCGTAGTCGGTTTCAACACCAATTTTGATTCATCAAGTAGGCGCGGATAGTCGACAGAAAATTGATTGACCCATTTGAACTCCCACGTCTGATCAACGGAGAAGTCTATCTAAGTTTTCTACCAAATGACTTGGATGAATTACCTGATGATGTTTCCTTACAAACACAAGTAGTGAGACAACACCCGAACGTCAATTATCCAAGCCGCTGGATTGGAAGAGGAGAGTCCGAGTAACGAACGTTTGACGTTCGACGGATTAAGCAAAATTTTATATGGCGATGCCGATTATGTATTTGGCAAATGGTGGACACTTCGAACATTTATTATAATATTTAAAATTAATAAAAAAATTATTTTGTTCATTTTGTTTTATTTCTGATAAAGCATCGATTTTAGAAATCAAAATTTTGTTAACCGGATTTTTTAAAAAAACACGACTTACTTTGTAAAAAAAAATTGATAAAAACCATTCTGTTGTGACTAGCCCGGATATTTTTCTGATACTTGGTCAACTTTCTGTAGTAAATTATTTTTTCGCTGGCGATCGTATTAAAAGAGAAAGTTAAACAAAATAACTTTTGTTTAAATTAGTTTTTTGGTGGGTGCACTTTTGCATCATCCACAATTCGAAAAAACGAGAGTTGGCTGTTTTTGTTGGAAATGACCTCCCCCAGTACCTGTCTGCAAGTGGTAGTTGAAACGTATAATTTATAAATTTGATAATAAACCGAAATATGTAAAGGGTGGTCCACTGTTGGTTTGCGGTGGCAACCAAAATTGTCTGACAAATAAAAAATAAAAACTATGTCATTTTTAGTCATGTCTTCGTTCACAACAAAATACCATTTCGTAAATTATGTGATGGTTTTGGTCAACATGAACGTCCTACAGAGCCAGGAGTTCACAAAATTATAAATTGCAACTCATTCTCCTAGTTCGCAAATATATATAACGTAGCAAACCTAAAGATTAAGATGGTATATTAAAACAAATGAACTAAACAAGATTTACATACTTGTGGATACCCCTGTTATTATCCCGAAAACGAACAAAATAAAAATGTTTTTGTTTTTAAAACAAAACAAATATTCGTTATTTTCTTGATGACTCGATCTAACTGATTCCGTCCTCTGAGTGTCGGTTTTGTGCTAAAATTGACAGCGCTGCGAGGTGAGCAAACCGGAAAAACATAATAGTGTTTTTTATGTACATATATTGGTTTGTCATCTTGTTTATATAGATTTTTTAGTTGATGTGTCAAATGCGGTTTCGTATTGTTCAAATATTTGAAAATGAAAAATCAAAATCACATAGTAAACAATCGGTTTCACTGCTCAAAAGCAAACGAATAGAAGAGGTGAGGTAGACGTTAGCATCATACATATTCAACCGGTTTAACCGGAGCTATTTATTTTGGTACTTTTAATCGTAAAATTGACAAACAGAAGACACATACACATGAGAGAAAAAATACAAACTTCCTTAGTTGTCCTTTACTCCATCCTGTAGACTATTACGAGTTAGACGGGAAAGTTCCATGAGTAGATAAATCAGCAAAACAATGAAATTTGTTATAATTTTTTAGGTAATGAATTATGTTTGAAACTAGAAAGCTCTTTGGTTGATAGCTGTATAAATAAGCAAAAACTTTCAAGCTGAAAAAATTCATTTTTGACACTGATCCTTAGAGGCAGCAATATCACTAAAAACTGCTAATACTTTTAGAAACCAGCAGAAAATTTATGAAAAGTCAGAGGATTTATGAAACACAAGGAAAAAAGTGAATTTTGCTTCAAAAAACGAGTTGTGTACATGAAATTACCATAAAAATCGCCTGCGTTGGTAGCATTTCATGAATTTTTAAAGTCATTTTAATGCGAAATGTTTCAGTTTTTTAACAGAAGTTTTTGAAAAATTTATGTTTTTCTTACACTTTTTCAGATACTTTACTTTAAAAATCTAAGGATCTAGGTTTTTATGATACCTGTTTCCAGGTATCATAAAAACATAAACCAAGGATAGTTACAGGGCGATTTTTCTTACGCTTTTGTTAAAAAACTAAAAACATTTCACATTATAATTATTTTAAAATTCATGGAGTTTTAAGACGCAGGAGATTTTGTTTTCTCTTGCCATGTATTTCTATTATGATGTCTATGGTAATTTCAGTATATTTTGAGACTCCTTGAATAAACGCAAATCGTTTTTTAAAGAAAATTTACTTTTCTCGTTTCAATACGTTTAAACATATATTTCCTCTTGTGTTTCATAAATTCTGCTGAGAATGATTGATTTGCTTAAAATTTTATAAATTTTTTGCTGGTTTCAAAAAATATCAGCAGCAAATGTATATTCTTATGAAAGTGCTGCCTGTAGCGGTGAGTAGTAAAACCACATTTTTTTCACTGAAAATTTTCTGCTAGCGTATACAACATCTTTGGCTGTTAACATTAACCTTAAATCAAGTTATGTATTTTAATTATAGTTTTGCACTAAATATAAATCGAATATAATATTAATTAGTTTTATATCTGCACATAAATAGACGGCCACATATTTAACAATTTGGAATAAATAATTTTTTTATGCTGCATTATGTTATTTCATTTTTAGTTTTGTGTCATGTTGATTTGTAAAATTGAATACTCGCAATATGAGATAAATTAAATTTTCAAATGTACCAAAATATTTAAATTATATAATACACATCAAAAACGCAAAATTAAATTTTGTTTTGTAATTAAGTTTTTGCTATATGCACAGTGAACACATATGTGGATATAAACGAAATAGATGTAACACACAACATAACAGACAGTTTTTGAATTCTATTAATTTATCAAATGTATTTATTTTTTAATAAAATTTAGACCGCAATTATAAATTAGGTTTTTTTTTTGGTATTTGATATAAAATGGAGGAATCGCATCGTTTGTGGTTTTAAAATCTATACGTATGCAACTTTAGACAATTGACAAAATAATTAAAAATTTAATTTGGTTAAAATATTGGTGTACAATAAATGTATAATTTTGAAATTATCAACCAGAAAGCACTTTTGTGTTCGGTAAAAATATTCAAAAAATTTTAAAAATACCTGCATAGAAATATAAACCGCCAACCGTAACCATTGAATGGAAAATATCCGTAAAATGTGCTTCCAACCCAATTTTGTACATCTACAACCCGGTTCACGTATTCACGACGTGTTATGAAATCAACTGCATTAAGAGCTAGCTAAATCTTGTAGGGAAGCAGGTGTAAATCGTTTGATAATCTTCTTCCAAAATTTCTTTAATACGCTCAATATTTTCCAATGGCCGGCTCGTTCGATTTCTTCCTGTAGTTCCCGATCGCTAGTGATTCCATCATGCTCAAGTTGAGTCACTAAACCTTTACTTGGCTGGCCAGTAGGCGCCTTCGGAATTCTCGTTGTATAGCAATAATTGAGTTATTGTTTGGGCGTACATTAAAACTATTGTGTGACGTTGCTAAAGTGTGAATCGATTAATTTTAAAACTTTTTGAAGTAATTCACAATAAAAATATAATTAAAGAAAATGAAAATTATCACAAGCAAATGAAGTGATTAATTTTGGAAAACCCTGTATATATAAATAGACGTAATAGATAATATTATATGCATCAAAATCATCAATTTTATTAAACCAAATAAATTTTTCCTCTCACAATTGTTGTGTAAATGGCGTAAAATAATTATTTTTAATTTTTTTCGTAGACTACGATAAAATGTTGTAAATAGATCTCCATGGCAACTGCGCGAAAACTCCAGCGTCGAAAACTTTAAATACCGCAAGTCGTTTATACATCGTTGAATGATATATAGGCAGAATGAAAATCCTGAATTGCTGCCAGACAACGAGTTGTCTACGCCCAACCAAAATTATTGCGATCTTAACAAATATCGCAGTCATGAAACTCGCACTTTATAAAGCACTCATAGTGCAGGCGGTAAAATCCCTTCATGGGATGTGAAAGCTAGAGAGATAGCCGTTCTGAGATCTTAGGTACGAGAAAAACCTCTAATGCAGAGAAATGACCGCGTAGGCATGGTTGTGTTTTGCTCAGGGTTGTGCGTGTACGCGTAATCCGGAATTTTTAACATGTTGGCTGTAAGTAATGTAGTTTATTGCTTTTTTGTTGTTTTCGTTATTGTTTCTTAGTTGTAATATGCCATCTCACAGTTTTCTACTCCAAATTGCGAATTTGCAATATTGTGTAAAGTTTTAATTAAATTTTTACGAAACAAATATAGGTGATTATAGTATAAATGTTTAAAACCGTTAAAATTTCTCTTGTGTATTACTAGATTCCTAAAGTTCAAATTTTGGAATTCCAGGCACGAAGCATATGCCTCTGGTAGCGTCTGGGGTCGTTGGATGATTAACACTTTAGGTAACTTCCCATTTAATCCTCGAATAAAAACGTCCAACGCCCGGTTTCGGAATGTTTCTATTAAAACTTCTATTGTATCGGGAGAATATTCTTCAGTTTTTATTTTGTTGACAATCAGCGAGAATTCGTGGTTAATATTCAGATAGAATTTACTCATATTTCTCTGCGTGATGCTACTGAGTTGGTGCTCCAATGTCCTGAGGTCTCTTTTATCCGCGTAATGGAGACACCGGCATTTTGATACAACTCCAATTCCGTCGCTAAAGATGTTGTATGATATCAGAGCAGCATCGGCATGGCCTCTGATCTTTTGCCTAATACTTTGGAATGTTAAATGTGTGTAGCTCTTTGATGTAATCTGGGAGTCTACTAATTTCGGCTAAGTCTTGTTCGGTTTTCAATAATTTAGTGTTTCGGTTATATGAATTACGGGATTCTCAAGCTACAATGATCTCTGTTTGATTTTTTAGAGAATTAAATTTGAGCGTTAACAGCTCCAGTCAGTTGCTTTATTTGTTCAGCCAACTGTTCAATTTGCGACATTTTTTCTTTTTTAACCCTCCATTACTAACCCTTGGTTTTATTACAGAACTACTGACCGTAGGTGTAATTCACCCACAACTTTAAATTCACATTTTTTGATAAATCTTATCCTCAAAATTATATAATTTATTATCTTAAGAAAATTGAATAAAAATTCTTTAAGCCAAAAAAAAAATCAGTTCACTTTAACTAATAAACACTTTATTTCAGTAAAAAAAAAAAAAAGTAATGGTCTCGGACCAATCCATCACAGTCTTTTATTTTAAGTATCACATTCCAAGTTCCTATATTTTTAGAAAGCTGAAATAATAAACAAAAATTCGTTAGTACATCAATGTAATCCACTGGAGCATATTTTTGAATTAGATTCGATTGAAATCAAGCGATTTACCATGTTTTTCGGCAGCAAAATCACATTTCGTCACAGATGAAGGGCTTTCTGAAGCTGTTTTGCCCATTATTTTATAGCACACTATGCAAAGAGCATTTGTGTAGCTAACACAAATGTATTTATTACATCGGTCGCTAGTGGTTTTGGTTTTCCGATCTGCTTTATAGCCAAATAATTGGCATCGACTACTTTTTTCCGTTTTCCGTTTCTTTAGTGACGGCTCGGATTTTTCACGGCACGTTTGCGAGGTTCCTGGTTCTTAGTGCATTTCATTTGAAGGAAGTCTAGTGGCAAATTTCGTACAAATGCCTTCTTTTATAAATAAAGATCTTTTCTTGTAATGTAGTGGTCGATCATCAGTCGATAATAATATTATACGAGCATTTATGCTGGTTAAAATAAATAGGCTGAAAAATACAAGCAATGGCCAGCGGCGAGAATTTCTAGCAACATTGTATGTTGTGCACAATTGATCGGTTGTCAACCCCACCTTTTGTTTTGTTATAAAACTCAATTATTTCCGGCAAGTTTTTGGTCCACTGATAATATTACCATCCCTGTGGAATGTTGAAAGCAATAACACACACTTATTTTTCTTTGGAACCTATGACAGAATTGTCGCGTTTCTCTTGTACCCAAATATTTTAGATTTAATTTCGTGCTTTTTACCAATAGTAAATACGGGTAGCAATATTCTTTTGTTTTATCGGATGGTACCGACCAAGGTTGATTTCTTTTTCAACAATTCCTCAGCTAATGGATAGAACGTAAACCAATTATCGGTCGTATTATTTCGACCAGCCCCTTGGAGGTGTTTGGTCATGCGTTCTACAATTTGTTGCGGTTTGTTGCAAAGATTAAATGGTCCAGGCGGCTGTTGACCGCAATAGACTTCTAATTTCAGCGTATAAAAGGTAGTGGATGGGGGGATATGTTGTCGGAAGCCGCATCGCCCTCGAAAGTTCTCTAACTTTTCGTCAACTGTCACGTAACATCCAACATTATAGTTTTCTTCACAATTAGTGTTGAATAGTTCAAAAATTTCTCTAATGGGTGCCAATTTATGCGCCGTTCTTCACGAGTTTCTACGTTATCGAAACGAATGCATTGCATCAGGAATTGAAACCGAACGTGGCTCATTGTTGCGGGAAATATTTCCAAACCGATGCCATATTGTGCCCATAGGTCTCGAACATGAGAGTGTGACGATTTATGTAAACCACATAAATATAGCAATCCAAATAAACTATTCATCTCGATAGTATTTGTAAGCCGTGCATGTTGTACGCGTGTTTATACTTCTCTTGTTGCTTAGTTATATAGCTGTTTGTATTTTCCACAATTAGATCGTCAAATGAAAAAATAGGTTCTAACTCTGTTCTGGAGATTTCGCATATTTAGAGCGGTCTGTCAGACTTGGTGCTACTCTAAATAAATTTTCCAGCGCTGTTCGTTTTTGTTTCTATCCATTACTGCTAGAATCGCGCATAGCCTTTCTTGTTCTAGTTCGTAACTGCACATTCTACTCGTTTATGTAATATATGTGTAATGAATACAGTTATCGATAAAATATGGAAAAATAATCACCTGTGTGTGTAAACGTGGGTCTAAACCAACCAAAAATTATATATTTAATTTAAAAAAAATATTTCACCGTTACTAATCTGGGTGTAAAGCACCCACAAAAATAAATCACGATTGGGCCTGACCTGGGTGTATAGCACCCAAACAATTTTTAAATTAGCTATTCTTCACACTTCGAATGACACGAGGCAACTGCAAATTACGTCAAAATATAAGGAAATATTTAAGGTTAAGATACATGTAGGTATGAAGTTAGTGACAATTATTTATAATTCGATTTTACTAACGGAAAAAAAATTGGGTCGATTACACCCAGAGGTCAGTAATGCAGGGTTAAACTGAGATTTTTACGCCTTTGATGATTATTGAAGGTATTATCATTTTTTATTAATTATTTTGGGTTGTCAAAAAATATTATAATTAGACTTAATCTAGAATTATTATTATAGTTTTATTATGATTTTCGTTCAATTTATTATTACTGAGGTTTATAGTAATTCTTGTTTGTTCAGCGTTAAATTAAAATTGTTGTTGCTCTTACTTCTTGTTTGAGTTTCTTTAGAGGGTTAATTTTTTCCATGCCGAATGGGTACTTTGGGATCAGCCGTCGGCGTGACTTCTGTGTAGTTTTACTGGAATAAGCCGTAATTTCCCGTTTGGAGTTCTGCGTTTAATGTTGCAGAGCACCTACTTGTGGTACGGATTAGGCGTATTATGTTATGTTCTCGTGGTGATAACTTTATACGCGTAATACTTTCACTTTTCGACCACTACAGTTTCGGTACTGTGATTCACTAATTCACTTTCACGGAGCGATTAAACAAAAATTAATTTTATTTTAATCTTTATTGATACAATTCCAATCTTAAACTAAACTTAAATCTAACAAAAAATTCCATATTCAAAAATGTGGAATCAGCAATTTTTTTTATGTTAATAAATTTGCAGCAAGCAAAATAAAATAATCTAATTTTTTGTAATTATGTCGGATGCTCGTGCAACTTAGGTGTTCATGTTTCGTTGATGTAAATTAAGTGGCACGTTACTAAGCCGGGTACTCCTGGTCGTTATTACTACGAATAAGTTCGTCTTTCCTATTAATATTTTTTAGTCTCTCTTCCTACAAACATAGGTGGGCAACAAACTATTTGCTAGTGCTTCACCAAGTGAAAGTCACAATTAAGTTAGTAGCTTTTGCTTTATCAAAATGTTCCAAATACTCCCCTTGCACATACTTGCAATTACCGATTAAGGTCGAGTGTGAATCAAGCTTTGTTGATTAAACAAGAAAAGAAAAAAAATATTACTCGTCTTGGACAACAGTACAGTTCACTGTTATTTGAAAGTTGTTTAATCCAACGGTTCAAGTGCCCACTTCAACGTTTAATTAAACGACAGTTTCTCTTCACATCATTTAATGTGCCCAAATCTTGTGCCAACGTTGACTATAAAATGAATCCTAACTGTTATTTTGTGACTAATGCTCGACAATTGAAAACATTACAAATAAATATTCGTGGCATGGATGATTTTGTTAAGTTTGATAATATTTTAGAGTTCATAGCTAGCCTACAATCGGATGTTGATATTTTAGTTATTTCTGAAATTTTTATTCAGAGTCATAATTCGATAGCCTATCCAATCAACAATTTTAATGGTTGCTTTTCTTGTAGAGATGATCGAACTGGAAGTGGTCTT
This sequence comes from Nephrotoma guestfalica, assembly GCA_963691935.1. NCBI lineage: Eukaryota > Metazoa > Arthropoda > Insecta > Diptera > Tipulidae > Nephrotoma > Nephrotoma guestfalica. The sequence continues at coordinate 169,938,034 of OY829915.1, forward strand.
GTATTATACATTAAAAAAATATTGAGTATTGCATCTTGAACATGAATAACGGCTTATACCCATTTAATTTTATTCAAATTCTGCTTCCTCGTCTTAATAATACAAAAATATGTGGTATCTATCGACCGCCAGGTTCTTATGTTGATTGTTTTTTTCAATTGGTTGGATAATCTCCTATCTGGAAACCGCTGTACTGACAACATATTACTTGGGGATATAAATATTGCCGTTAATAAAACAGATAGTAATGTCATTGATTATAATAATCTGTTGATGACTCATGGTTTGATCACTACAAATATCTAGCTACCGTATATAGCTTCATAAATATAACTAAAATCGTCAATTCTACGATATACTCCACTATTAGCGATCACAATTTCCTTTTGTCAAATTTTTACTTTAATCCTAAGTATATTAAGAAAAGTCTTGTGAAGAAAATAGTAGACATGGCAAAAGTTAATAATTTTCTACTTACAATGCCACTTAATGTGAAAGATCCGAATAATACTATAGAAATTATTGTTGAAAAATATAAAGAATTAATAGATAGATACTCAAAGACAGTAAGCTGAAAAATACGTTATGTCCGTGGATCACACTTGACATTTGGCGTGACATTCGTAAAAAAAATAAAATTTTAAAAAAAATTAAACGTAATCCTAATAACGTTGCTCTTAAATCGGAATTAATACGTGTATCTAAACTGTTAGCTTCTAAAAAATATTATGCTAAAAAATGTTACTTTAGTAACATGTTTACAGATTTAAATCAAAGGGATTTATGGAAGAACGTGAACTTATTTTTTAATAAAAGTCTCGAATCTCTTAAATTTGATAAAATTTTCTTTAATGGCCGATATGTAAGTGATTCTTTTGAGATAGCTAATCTTTTCAATTGCTTCTTTGTTAATGCAGGTTACTTAATTAGTGAATCTATTACCTCCGACAGAGGCATGCACAGGTTTGGAACTATTAAATGGATTTCAGACTGCATGTATCTGTCACCAATTACACCTGATGAAGTTTGTAACGTCATCTGTTCGCTTAGTAGTTGTAAAGGTGGAGGTCCGCAAAAAATTAATAGCTGCGTGCTGAAATGTAGAATTGAGTTTTTTTTTCGAACATGTTGTCTGATATTTTTAATGAAACTTCAATAACTGGTGTTTATCCCAATGTTTAAAAGTAGCTAAAGTAATTCCTATTCTAAAGAATGGAGATTCTTCTTTACTTAATAGTTATAAGCCTATTTATACTCTTTCAATATTCGATAAAATTCTTGAAAAATTAATATTTTCGCGTTCAATAACGTTTTTAAATTATAATAATTTTTACGAATGTGAAGTTTTCGACAAAATAAAAAAATAACAAAACATGGCGGAATAAAAAATTTGTCGAAATAACAAAAATGCACATGTATTAGTAAAACAGTTGACAAAAGCAATGTTAGGATTTTTTAAAAATTTTGCTATGAAAATCAACTGCTCGTTAATACGCAATTAGTAAACTAGCGGCTGTTCAAACAACTAAAAATGTTCAAACAACTAAAAATTATCCATATAGTCAATACATGAAAAACTAAAAAAAATGGGATTTAGACGTTCACTGTATCGAGAATTGGCCAGCTCACAGAGATTTCTCACAAACATGGTATGTATGCTTAGTTAGCTTATGACATTCTAAACAAACAAAAATTATCCCCATTTTAATACGATGACGTAGACCCATTTGTTATTGACGCCGAAGCTGGTCAATTTTTGAAAAACTAAAAAGAATGGGATTTAGACGTCCACTGTATCGAGAATTGGCCAGCTCACAGAGATTTCTCACAAACACGGTATGTATGCTTAGTTAGATTATGACATTCTAAACAAACAAAAATTATCCCCATTTTAATACGATGACGTAGACCCATTTGTTATTGACGCCGAAGCTGGTCAATTTTTAAAAAACTAAAAAAAATGGGATTTAAACCTTTACTGTATCGAGAATTGGCCAGCTCACAGAGATTTCTCACAAACACGGTATGTATGCTTAGTTAGCTTATGACATTCTAAACAAACAAAAATTATCCCCATTTTAATACGATGACGTAGACCCATTTGTTATTGACGCCGAACTTGATCAATTTTTGAAAAACTAGAAAAAATGGGATTTAGACGTCCACTGTATCGAGAATTGGCCAGCTCACAGAGATTTCTCACAAACATGGTATGTATGCTTAGTTAGCTTATGACATTCTAAACAAACAAAAATTATCCCCATTTTAATACGATGACGTAGACCCATTTGTTATTGACGCCGAACTTGATCAATTTTTGAAAAACTAAAAAAAATGGGATTTAGACGTTCACGTTCGTTATTCCTACCAATATGGATTTAGAAAAAGTTTAGGAACTGAATTGGCATTGGCTGAAATTGGGAGTATGATATATACTGCTTTTGATTCAAAAAGATGTGTTGGGGCGCTTTTCTTGGATTTACAGAAAGCATTTGATTGCATTGATCATCAGTTACTTCTAAATAAATTGTACTGTTACGGCGTACGTGGAATTCCTCCCAACTTATTGAAAAGTTATTTATCAAATCGAAAACAGTATGTGATGTTAAATGGAGTAGGAAGAAAAATGTTAGATATCAAATGTGGTGTCCCTCAGGGTAGTGTTTTAGGACCACTTTTGTTTCTCATTTATATTATTATATTAATGATATTTCCTAATTTCCGCTCAAGAGTCATATTAGAATATTTGCAGATGATACTGCTTTATTTTATGAAGCCCACGATCCTGACAGTATATTGATTGATATGAAACATGACCTTAGTATACTTTTAGAATATTTTAATTCCAATTTAATAGCTCTCAATATATCTAAAACCAAATATATGGTATTTCATTCCCCATATAAATCGATAACTAGTTCACCTCTATTTGAAGTTAGTAACATTAACATTGAGAGAGTCAGTTCGTTCAAATATTTGGGAGTTACACTTGACGAACACATGTTTTGGGATGATCACATAAATATCACAAGTAAGAAAATTGCTCCACTTGTTGGGTTACTCAGAAAATTATCTTTCTTTGTCCCTACTAGGGTATTGCTTATGATTTATTTTTCGTTTATTCATTCGCGACTTAGTTATGGCCTTATCGTATACGGAACAGCTACCTTAAGCAGGCTGAAGAAATTGCTAGTTATGCAAAACAAAAGTGTAAAAGCAGTATACAGATTACCAATTCTATTTTCCACTAGGTTATTATATAGCAAAGATGTTATTATAATATTGTCCATAAATATCTTATATGAGTTTCAATTAACCCTTTATATGTACAAAAGCTTACATGTATCTTCATTTATGTCTAATATAAACTTTAATTACGCTCATCATGTGTATTCAACTCGAAATTGTAACAGAATTGATTCGCATCATATTAGAACTGAATTTGGAAGAAAATCGATCACGTTTATGGGCCCATTTATTTATAATCAAGTTTACCTGAATTTATAAAGGAATCTGAAACCTACTTACAATTTAACAAAAATATTAAAAATTATTTTAAATCGAATATTCTATTATTTTGGAACTAAATCTCCTCTTTAATTTTTATAATATTTATATATCTATGTAAATTTTGTAACTTTTGTACAACAACTTGGATTAGCCTTAAAGGAACATTAAATTCACTGGATAATCCGCCGTTGTTATTGTATGAGAATGAATAATAAAAATAATAATAACACTAAAAAAACGTTAAATGTAGCAAAATTAAATAAATATTTTTGAGTCTGAAGAACAAATATTTTGCTGAAGTGTAGCAGGTCATTAAAACCAAAGACTATTTCTTAACCAAAGAAAAGAAGCTAAGAAAATTAATTCGATTAAGTGAGATAATTTACCAAATAAAGTGATTCTCATTATGGTAACCCACATACATATACACACAACACCCAAAAACTCCCCGCAAAATTTCAAATTAAATCATAAATTATTGATTTTACTTTATACCCGCAAATAAAATCTGTAAAGATGAAAAACCCAAAAAGTAATAAAACAAAACAATTGGCTTTCCCAATATGACTACAAGAATTAATTTTTCAGATTAACCAGTAAATAAACATGAATTTTTCCATTTTCACAAATACGATAAAACTAATAAATGTTGTGTTATATATTTTTATTATAAAAAAATAACCGCACACAAGATAAGTTAAATTAATTTATTTTTTGAAACCAATCTAAAGAAGAAGAGGGGAGATATTACCGAAATGAAACATAAAACACAATTTTTTATTTGTTATCATTATACGAGCATAAATCGAATTGAACAATAAAAATGAATTTGGAAATTGCTTAACAAGACCAAAAATATAAAGTTTAAATTTCGAAGCCACAAAATAAACTTTAAGCATTGAACATAACAATAACATATACGAGCATAAAAAAATTAAATTAAATTCTAATTTCTAAATATAAAATAAAAAATAAAAATTTATCACGGAAAATCTATATAATTTTCCTTTAGTTTGACATATATTTTAAGCAAGTTGGATTATCCTATCGAATTCAATTCTTCCAATATTCGCTATACTTTAGAAGTCGAAACTGAAATAAAACAAAACACTTTGTACGATAGAGAAATGTACAAATAAGCAGAAAATAGAGGAAAAACACTATGCTGCTGTGGAAGGGCAACAAAAAATAGCAAAATTAACTTTTCAATTTAATAGATTAAAAACGAAAAGTGGATATGTTTGTGCTACATAAAGTTTTGTGTTTTTTTTCTTTGAGCCAGAGACTTTTCCGATGAACATAAAATTTTGCTGTAATTTCGTAATTTAATCGGATTTTCATTGAATTGATTTAATGTAATCATGGCATAATTTTTTATTTTCAACTAAGTCCTATTGACAACAAAAAAACAATCTTACATCTTAACTTTACTAAAGGCCTTGTGTATTTATGTGTATATGTATGTATATAGGGCTCTGCCATAACCGTATATATATAATTACAGTTGTTGCTGTTAAAACAGAAAAAAAATATTTTTGTTAAAATTATTAAATTGTCAAAAGTAATTAATTAATTTGTTTATAAGTAGAAATAATTTTGTTTCTTCTGTTGTGAAATGTTTTGTTAAGATGTTTTTTCTTTTTGTTTTCTATTTGCAGAAAGTTTAAGAGATTATTTTAGTAAATTTGGTGAAATTACAGAAGTTATGGTAATGAAAGACCCTACGACACGAAGGTCGAGGTAAGTGATTTTTTATATTATAATATTAATATTTGTACATTAAGGGTAAAATATTTTTACCGTCTTTAGCAGCTTTTTTTTTTTGGTGTAGTATGATAAATACGTGGGGAGAAAAACAGTTTGCTTCGGTTATATAATGTACGCACTCAGTTTTATGTGTACATGATGTTTCATTCATCATTTTTAATCTGACAAGTTGTTACACTAAATGGTGCGGGGTATTTAACATTTGATATACGTAAATGAATTTTTATAATTTTTTTGTCGCTGCTTTTATAATTTTACAATTAATTTTCATACAATATTTCACTGGATTTTATGGGGAAAGCTCGATATTCATTTTAACAAAATGCGAGTTTAACGCGATACGAATTGTTGTAATTTACTGAGATTTAATGGGATTTAAATTGTTAATATTGTTGGCTAAATATAATTTGCACAATTTTTAATAGTTTTAAACTGTTTGCTGTTTATTGCTGGTAATTTTATAACCAAGGGCTGCATACTGAAACCTCATTTTCTGCATTTCCGTTTGGTTTTTTAGGGATGGTATAAAACCCTCCATTTAGGGATGGTCACCATGTGGTCCTGAAACAACTTGCTTTTGAAATACGAAACAATAATTAACAATTATCTTTTGCTATCAGCGTTAAAGTGACGAATTAGTGAATTAAAAAATTTACAACGCAATTTTTGTTATCCTTTCGAACATATACTTATATGGGTAGATGGGTCAAAATGGGTCTGCATATAGCACCAAAACAGTAGTTTCTGAGTATTAGGGTGAAAGATCTGCTTGATCTCAGTTTGTAGCGCTTTTTAAAATTGTTTTAATAATACGCGCTACATACATATTCCGCCAGGATGAAGAATTTATAAAGTGGTCTCAAAATTGTTATTTCTTCCAGGACCATTCCTATGGTGTTTTGCCAGTTATTTCCCATTGCAGATACCCGATATCTTCTTGTGCAGGTCCCGAATTAAGAATGTGTGAAAATGGGGACGGAGTGGGGGTGAATTCAACTCGCATATGTTGCTCTGGATATAGCATAGGTACAGAGAACCGACTTCTGCAAACATCTCCTAACCGAAGGACAATTTTTTTTATCCTTGTTAGTTTTTTGGGCCATGCAATTGATTCTTAGTAGTCGACATATCCAGAGCTCCGATTCTCAATGTTTTTGGTATTTTGTGTGGTTTAATTGGACCAATAAATGTTGTGTAAAACATTTTTTTGTTAGTAAAACACAATGGGCGCATCCAGTTCATTCCATGTATAAAGTATATCAAATTTTGGTAGAATTGTTAGTAAAGAAATATGTATAGCTGCGTTTATTGAGACTAAAATTGCTTATCTATAATTTTGCGAAAATATTTTTTCGGCTTAATATCATTAAACAATCTCTATAGTCTCAAACGTAGACTCTACATTCGCTGAATATGCCCATTGTGTTTTAACACATACACGACCGAGGTGCTCAGGCTAGGGGTGGCTAATTGAATCCTAATGGTAGATGTTTTATTGATTTGTTTTGTGTGGTTTGTGACGTTATTAATAGTATGACGCATATACGAGTCACCAGTTTATGGAACAAAATTTCTTTGTATAAACCGCATAACGCACATATGCGTCTCTGTAAAAGAAAGTGAAAACGGTTGTTTCTGTAATTTTCATTCTCACATATATTATTTTTCAATATAAACTAATTATTTCGTTGAATTGTGCCAAATTTTAAAACATGGGTCTACACATAATCCGAAAGCTGACCCTTGCTGTCTACACATGTATCGCAAATAAAATGAGTGTCAGTCCTTTTTTCTGCTTTGTACATTGTCGGCACTTTTTGCGCTTATGTACTTTTTTCGTTTGTGAGCTAGATGAATTCGCTGCTGATAAACACAATACATCAGGAAGATCTTGCGTACTCAATAAAGATATTGCAAACATGTTACGAGAACTAAGATATGATACTTTACTTCCTTTATATTTAAGCAATAATCAATTGCTGTTCCACACTGAAATATATCAAGTATATTGAAGAAACTTGTATGTACCATCAAATCTTTTTATCGGAGTGGAGTAATAAGATGCCATTTGGTCGCTACGGTCTACACCTGACATGTGTTTAATGTAATCTGCAACCATTATGGATTTTTTTTTTATTTTTTATTTTATCCCTGCTATCTGTTCTGGGGCCAAGGCTCTCCCAACTCTTTCGCGGTTTGCTTATTTACGTCCTTACTTTTTCGCCAGTGTAGGCCAATTCGAGGACGTACGGATATAGGTCCGATTTTATCACCATCTGCACATTGCATAGCTCCATGTCAGCCTATACTGGCATGGAAGATGGGTCGGTCCATGAGTTTTGCACTCCGACAGGGGGTCATAGATGTGTTCCATTCCATCACAAATCGTAATTTGTTGATGAAAATTCCCTTTGCATCCTGCCCCTATCGGGATTCGAAACCGGTACCTCCCGATCCAAACGCCAAAGCTTTAACCACTGTGCCATTTGGTCGGTCCATTATGGATTTTTGTGTTGTAAAATTTTATTGATTTTTATTTATGTATTCAGTCATGTCAGCTTTATGCAAAGAATATATCATCAAGTCATACCGTTTAGCTTTGCATTTCTGGACAGGAATGTTATATTCGCCTCCAAATAGTTTAATTTTTTAAATGTTTTTGGTAATTACGTCTGGTGGATTTTGTTTTCGGTTGGTTCTCAAAGTTACACATAAATGTGTACGATGCTCAAAGAGATGTTCTGCCAAAACAACACTATTCTAATAGTTATCCATGTTTCCAACGTAATCTTTCATTAACTAAGCATGACCTTCGACACGAGGTTACATTACTAGAACGGTTAAGTTCCTAGAACTTAATTCCATATTTATGCCTTTTATTGAGAATGTATTGCCGAAAATATATAGCCTTCCACGCCACAGAATTATTTCATCTAGTGTTGTACAGGATAGTACACTTTCTTTATGTTGGCAAGTCTATGATCGGAAGCGTTCGATATTTTATAAAGTCTATGGCTTATGCCATCGTTATTGAAAAAACACAAGCACCGCAGAATACTTTCAAATTGATTTCTGCTCATAACTTTTCCAAAAAACTGGTTATCATCTTCAATTATTTCTAAGGTGGCTTCAATTGATACTGATTCTTCACTAGTGCTTACCAGATTTAAACAAAAATATTCACTACTTGCGTCAGAAAATGGTTTAGATGTACTGCTTCCATCGTTTTCATTTATTTCAGAATTAGTTAATTGCAGCCATAACTAGGGAAAATGCGTTTAAGGGTAGAATTTTTGGAGTTGTGTCACTTGCTCTTGTAGCGTAACAACATGATAATACATATTTACTCTTTACCGTAAAATCTTTTGCCCATGGATCAGAATTCTAATTTAATTGAGTGAATTCTCGGTTGGCATCTGAAGATCTGAGACCTAAACCTCGCTGGTGCTATATCTCATGAAGGGATTTAGTCCCCTCCACAATATCGATATGTCGGTAACCCGATCGACAACAAGAGGGCGCCATACACAATAACCAAGAGTTTATAGATCCTGTTTTACGATCTCCATTCACCAAAATAATCGGCTTCTCGCGAGGTTTTGGCTTCTTTGTTACCGAATCCAGGGCCTATTTTATGGGGCAATTTTGAGAGTAGAACTAAGCCGAGCCTTGAGGATTTAATGGTTTCAATTATATCAGAGTTGTTTAGATCATTTCTGACCTTGAAATTCAGACACATCCTGTATATTTTTACATCCTTAATAGGGCCTAGCATCTTTCGTACTAATTTGCACTCAAACACGTAAACTTTTGGTTATCCCGTGTTAGCGTTATTTAATTTTATATCTGCAGAGATGGAGTCTTGCACATTTATGAATAATTCCAGGAACTTAAACTGATTGACTTTTTCGTATTGGTGTCATCTGTCAAAAATCGGCACGTGTTCGCCTTCTCTCGATAGTCATGTATTTTTATTTTTCTCTTAATGGAAGACGATTTGTTGGGCTGTTATTTCCAACGGGAGCAGAACTTTTTTGAGAAACACAATGTTACGACCTAACATAAGTCTGATTTATAATATAAACAGCTGCGTTGTTCTATGTTGAGCTGCCGCACATTTTAACGTAAGGTTGAACAGTATTTGGTCTTGTTGGTAATCTTACCAAAGGGAGCTGGAGAGTTTGCTTTCGAATACCACATTGCTTTTAAAGTCAATCCGCATTGGTAGTCGCCCAAAACGACTTCACTGATAGAAACAACAAGCGTCTAAAATAGAAACAATCGATGTAGTAGCGCTATTCGAAACGAATTTGAAGATTTATAAATGAACACAAATACTGTACTGCTAGTGTGACGAAATTATTGCTCGTCATTTTTAAATAGACAGACATTCTCCTCCAGCGAACAGCCAACATCATTGCAGCAATCTGATATTAATGTAAAAATGACACCTCCATCCCGTTCCATCTTACGATGAAGTGCAAAGAGTCATATCGAAAATGATAAATAATAAGGCATCTGTTGAGAATGGCATCTATAACGAAATACTCAAGACTGGCGGCAATTGCCGCTTTTACCGCATGTTTGAGGTTCGTCGATTTAGTTCGCACAGACAATCTCAGAAGAGCGGTAAATAGCTCTAGTTTATCCACTACATAAAAGGGAGACTATAAGATTTTGATCACCGTAGTTGCTGACATGACAATTTACAGAGTGTTTTGGGCGACTATACCAATGCGGAGCAGAACTTTTTTGACCCATATTACATAGGATAGCTAGCTCGGTGGGACGCATCCCGCTTTAGTTTGAATTAGGGAGGTGTAAGGAATATGGGCCGATTGTACCACAATGATATAGATAGGGTGGGTTATCATGTGGGGTAATTTTGTTTAAAGCACTTTCGAAGTGGTCGTAGTAAGTGTCTTTATTGCAATATGTTTAAATTTTGCCTTCGTTGGGACCGCTTCGTTCTCAAATGAGATATTAAAGTGACGCGTTTGCAGTCTGATTACACAAATCCCATTGTTTATGGATCTAAAATCACTTACGCGCGAACGAATGCTGATCAGAAAACCAACTCCGAACTCTTTCCTTTTGAAGTAGTAAAGCAAGCAAAGAATACTCGTGGCAACTGTGATTAACGATGTTGTTGCCGATTATCCTAGTTTCTTGTATAGTGCAATTAGAGCGAGGTTTTACTGAGTTGCCTGATTGAAGAGTTGGTGAGACCTAACTATAGGGTTTAGGCTACAGACATTCCGTGTCTCAAGTTTTAAATCGTTGTCTTTATTTCGAATCCGAGTGATTTTTGTTTATTTTTATCGGTTGGTACAAATATTAAATAAAATCAAACAAAGTATGCGATTTACTTTTATGTCACAAAAAATAATTATGAAAGATATAAAATTTCGTTTTCGGCGTAAATATTTTTTTTTTTGTGAATTTAAGGTATCGCTGAGGTCCGTTTTTGTATTGTTTAGTTCATTCCTTGTTCATTCCTTGTACATTGTCGATAAATTCAAAATTGACTTTTCTTGTCAAGATGCCAACCCATAAAATTATTATTTTCGAAAACGTTGCTCTAGTGGTCAATAGGATAACTTTACGCAGAATAATATTATTCCAATTCCTACAAAAACTTGGAATAAAACTATTCTGTCTCGAATGAGATATATGGCATTGTTGTTGTAAAATTGCCAAAGTAAGACGCTTTTTATCTAAAAACCAATTGTTTTTGGCCTACTAAAGAACCAAATTTGATGTACATTTTAATAAATTGGAAATTTTTTTTTCATAGTGAAACTAAGCAGGAATAATTAAACAATTTTATTTTGTTTTGAATAAAATTACCAATAACTTTTGATCTCAGTATGCCAGAAAATAATAATTTAAACAGAAATTATATGTAAATTTCCTATTCATGGGGAATTAACGGAATAGGGCCACTGGAAACTATTTTGAGTGTTAAAATAACCATTAGTTGTGAATTTTCTGTCTAAACAAGTCCCTAGATACGAAAATCAAGTCAAATGGATCATCCAAAAAATAAAAAGTATAAAATGGCAAGTTTTGACCGTGGTTCGGTATTTTTTGTGTCATTTTGTGAAAACAAGATTTATAAAACCAAATATATTAAATCCCGAATAATGGATGTCCAAAAATTCACGCACGATTGAAATTTGCGCCATTTGTGCGATAAAGTTTTCTTTGTTGAGCAATATTTTAATAAATAATGATGGTTTACCGGCTACATTTCGCAGTTTTCGTACGAAATATGGTCAGAATAGTGATTTAACTTTATAAACTATGAAGAGGTTAATTAAAATATTCCGGTAGACTGGAGCATTTAGTGATCTTAGACACTTTCGCTGTCCTTCAGCAAGTCAATTTGGCATTGTGATCAATAATTGGGCATTTTAATAAGTCCATGCTCCTTGCTTTGCAGCCACGTTCAAAGTTCAAATGAGTCAAGAATTTATTAATATTGGATGCGCATTTGTTTATGGCTTCGTTATTCTTCAAAATTGTCGCGTTTCGGATTCAGAAAGTCCACGAATGATTGTTGAAAAACAAATACATTCACAACGTGTTACTGTTTGTTACGGGTTTCGGGCTGAAGGCATTATCGGATCATTATTCTTTGAAAATGAGGCTGATTTTGCAATAACAGTTAGTGGTGCACACTTCACGACATGCTAACCAAGTTTTTGTGTCTAAATTGCAAAATATGGATGTGGATGGCATGTGGGTTCAACAAGACGATGCACAGGCCATACAGCCCGAGAAACAACTTAATTACTACATGAGTCATATCTTGGTCGTGCAATTTCCCAATTTAGTGATAAGAATTAGCTGCCAAGATCATTCGAGATAACGCTGTTGAATTTTTTTCTTTGCGGTTTTTTGAAGTCTAAGGTTTACGCAACTAAGTCCACAACTATCCACACCATAAAAAATAGTGAGCTGTATCAACGAGAATTGGCCACAATTATACGGTCAAGAACACAACTTATCTAATATTTGCATAATTAAAACCCATGAGCAACTAATTGCGTAATGCTTGAAACACTTTCAATTAATACCGTGAGTGATGTTTAGTGCGGTTGATTTTCGCTTCAAATTGTCACAAATATTTTTGTTCCTGATTTTATATTTTCGATTATTGTCGATTACAATTTTAAATTTGACACGAAGACGATGGCCGTCGTTTAGGAAATTTTTATGAAGACCCTCGTTATAAATGAGCTTATAAGCTCAAAATGGGGTTGGACTTCAAACAAAATTGTGTAACTGTATAAATAAATAAATACTTTTTTTATTTAACTATTTCTGAGGTATCACAATCCAATTTATTGTACAACAAGATACCTTTATAAAAAACACTCTCCATTGCAATTTCAAAAGTAAAGTTAGGAGATCGATACTTTTCGGCCGACCTACAGTCGAAGAATTATTAGTGATTAAAGAATAATTGGCTTTATTTGAAATATTTGTATTTTATTTATTTTACTATCTGTTAAAGTGTCCCAAATTTGTTAGCCAAAGTTAACGTACCAAACAACTTAGCGGTTTGTTTTAGGGCTCCGATTATTGGAAATATTTCTTTCTTAATAGTATCGGTGAATACCAATCAAACAAGTGTGACTTCTAATCCAAAATAGTTGACATTATCATTTCGTCTAATGGATTTATTACCAAACTCATCATCATCAAACACACCTTCTAGAGGGCCTTGTATAATATGGAAGACTAATAACCTCGATTTTGTTTCATTAAGGCTTAAACAGTTATAAATTAGACACATATTTACTAGGTCCAAATTTTGTTGTATTTGTGTCCTTATATGCAGCAGGGATCCAGCCAAATAGGTGATATCGTTCACATAAATGAGCAACAATATCGGACCCATAATTTACGGTACTCCAGTTTTTATAGAAATTCTATCTGATTTAATATCTCCTCCTTTAATATCTCGAATTTTTTCCAATTTGTGATAATTTGTACTAACGAGAAACCACTCGCCGGTATACTCTATGTACGAAAAATTGTATTTACTATAACTCACTTGAGAAAAACATTTTGCCTATAATAAAAGATGTCGCCGAAGAAACATTGCATGCAACACAAGAGCAAGCACCGGTTACTGCTTCCATCCAGCAACCACATTTTACCGAAGAACTGAGATAAAACGCAAAAACCTCAATTTCCGAATATGTAGACAATTCCCGAATATGTAGACAATGCCCTCGTTTCCTAAAAAAAAATCACCCAGAACCAACCCAAAAAATTAAACGTTAAACTGGTTACGACTCCACGATTTAAACCGGACTAAAACTAAAAAATGACAGAACTCAATTCACAGTCTACAAACCCAAAAATATGTCTACAGAGTCCTCGAACACTATATTTGCATATGAAGTATGAGAATACACTACCACCACAACAATGACCGCTGCTGAACTAAACGAGATCCACTACGGTCAACGATCTCAACTGTACCAAGAAACCAACTAGCCACGATACGTACCCCCATCTACCTTGCCATTGCTATTACCATTTGCTATTAATCAGCTCTCAATACAGGCGATCGCGCAAGAAGATTGTAAAAATATATTAAAATATAAACAAAATACACAATGGCGAATTTTGGCTCCTTGCTACCTGATAGCCCCAATGTTGGTTGCAAAACTACACCAACCTCACCTCCAAAATTAAAAATGCATCCATCCCCCGATTTACACGATTTTGATTTACCAATGGTTGAAAAAAAACACAAGAAAAAAAATTTATATTTTTAAGTTTTTATTTATTTCATAATTAATTATTAATTAATTAATTCAAAACGAATTCAAAACGATATAGAATATTCGGACCTGATTCACGAATGTTCTAAATAGCGCTCATTTGCTGTAACAGTGAAACAATTGAAAATTCACTGACGTCTAAGATATTCGAATCAAACGATTCCCAATAATTCATATTTTTATTATTTTGTATCAAAACCTACTCTCTTATGCGGTTATTTTTAGCAAATCAGTTGAAATTTCATATAAATAATCACTCAATTCGCGAAAGCAATTAACATTTTAAGATATTGGAAACTATCCGAAGAAAATTTGCAAAATATTAAAGAATTATACAAATTGAGACATTCTCATCCGACTTAGGATGTAGAAACAAATTAAAAAATTATTTCACTACAATCAGAATGTGTTTACTTACTTTTGAAAAACGCCATTTTTACAAACAATTTTGAGTGATATTTTCAAATCGCTCTACTGAAAAATTCAAAATTTTAGATTGTGTCACTCTTGCGGCAAATCAGCGATATATAGTACACAAAGTGTTAGCATCAATATTCAGTCGCCATGGCCTGATGAGATGATAGAACTTTTTCATGTTTATTATTACTTCTGTTAAGAAACTTCATCGAAATTTTCACTTCATATAATTTAATTATTATTAATAAATTATAAATGTAAAATAAAAGTGCCTTAAAAATAATTTAATATACAAACCTATAAATAAATATATAAAGTCGAATTTATTTATGAATAAAATGGTCTGCATATTTCATACTGATCAACGAAACAATACGACGTTATTCCATTGATAATTCAGTTGACAACTAATGGAAGTATGTCATTTTAATTTTACTATACAAATAATCCCGTTAGCGAAAACAAATTGTGGATTTTTACGACTTTTCATACACATTGAAACCAAAATAAATTTTGTTTTCGTATTTTACTGGGCATTTAAATTTTAGAAGGAGAAAACGAACATAAAACAAAACAAAAATACGATAAAGAACAAAGCATATTATTCTTCGGCTACGAATTTACGATTTCATAGTAAAACAAAATGGGGAAAAATATTCAAGTGTACGAGTAAACATAAGCTGAGCAATGAAAACAAAATACAATGAATTTTTTCATTGTCGTTTGCTTTCATTGGTTGACCTATATTTAATCGTGCATTTGTATATTTTTCCCCATTTTGTTTTACTATGAAATCGTAAATTCGTAGCCGAAGAATAATAATGTTTGTGTTTGCGCGTGTGTTTTTTGTGTTTTTGTTTTGTTTTATATTCATTTTCTCCTTTTAAAATTTAAATGGTCAGTAAAATATGAAAACTGTTTTGGTTTCAATGTGTATGTGTTATTAATAAATGAAGATAGTAGGAATTTAATTCATAATTTCTGTATGAACCACGTACACTATTTACACGGTATACGATTGATGATCAGGGATGTACAATACATGGAAACGATTGGTGATCAGGGATGTACAATAGAAATAAAAATATTGCATGAAGTTTATATTTTTATTTTTATAATTCTTTTGTTTGTTAAATATCATATAATTTGATTAAAATATTTAAATTCAATGTAGATAATTAAATAAAGGTTTTTAAATTATTAAATATGAAAATTAATTTTTTTTACGCCTTTTACCTATAAATATTTAACGTTATTGAACGGCTCTTGGTTGGAATAAATAAAATTGTTTTCCATAACTAAACGTTAATCATAAAACAACAATTAACTGTTGGTTTATTATCAAATAAATCCCATGTCTGTTTTATTATCATAAAAAATTAACGAATTACAGCCAATATCTACGTTTTCTCTTGTAGATAAATTATTCGAAAAATTGTAAGCATTGCGGGTTAATTTGTTTTTACAAACTGCAGTTTACAATACAAGTGATTGCAATCAATTCTAAATACAAGCAGATGGCCTTGCGTCTTCAAACATTCGTTTATTATGCAGGGTAGCTTTGTTTATGCGTAGCACTAGTCATCTACTTATAAGTGCTTAACAAAACGATATTTCACGGTTTCGAAACCTAAGTGCACTTACAGTCAGAAACATTCAGATGTATACGGCTACATATTTAGAGGACAATTTAAAGCCAAAACGAAGATGCCATATTTAAAATATATTTTTTTATTAATAGTAGTAACAATAAGTACATAAAAACAAAAAATTAACTTTAATTCAATAACAAAAAGGAACATTCAGTTGTATACTCTGTAAAAAATGTAATCCCGACCTAACTATCTTGCAGTAAGCATACTCAATATTTGATGGGGTAATCCTTGTTTCTAATAACAGCTGCCAACCGATTGGGCATAGATTCTACTAATTTTTTAGTGGTTTGAAGTTCGATTTTTGTCCATTCCTCTATAAGAGCACTTTTAAGTTGCGTTTTACTTTTGACGGTGTGGTTGATTCTTATTTTTTCGGCCCAGATGTTCCCAAAAGTTCAATAGGGTTCAGGTTTATCCGTTGAGGTGGAGTATCCATAACTTTAGGGCAATTGTATAACAACCAATTTCTTACACTTAAGCCTTTGTGTTTTCTGCCTTTTTTACGAGCAGACTCCTTTAAAGTATCTTTAAGTATATTTAGGTACATTTTTTGATTCATATTGTCTTGGATGAACACCAAATCCCCCACAGAATTATTAGCAGTCCACACCATAACACTATGTTCACCATGTTTCACTGTAGCACTTAAATTTTTAACTGAAAATGCTTGATTGCGATCCCGCCACACTTTTTTGTGCTTCTTATTATTTCGAAACATGGAAAATTTACTTTCATCAATAAAGACGACGTTTTTTCAAAAATCAACCACATATTTCGGTATTGTTTGCAAATTCGCTTTTTCCTGTTAATTTCACTCATCAATGGTTTTTGACTGGCAACACGTGATTGAAGACCATTTTTTTGTAGTAAACGTCTGAAAGTTACAGGATGCACATTTGTGCCACTAAATTCGAATAACATCTTAGTCAGTTCTACCGCTGATAACTTTGGATTTTTACGAATTCCGCTTAGAATAAATTTACTATCAGTAGAAGTGATTTTCAGCGGTCTTTTTGTACTAGGTACGGTTTCTAGCTTATCTTCGATATAATACCGATCGCGGAATTTTTCGAACAGTACTTTTCGAAAAGTTCACAATTTTCGCTATTTCTTGTAAACTTTTGCCGTTTTCTCGATAAAATACGACCAGGGATCGAATGTTTATCGATGAATGTTTACCTCTTGGTTTCACCATTGTGATAACTAATGTACAGAACAATTAGATTTACAATTTGCCACTTTCCAAATTATGTTACAGACTTATTTGATCGATGTCGATTATGTAAAATGTAGAAGCCGATTGATTGCTTTTGTAAACAATCGAACATCGTAAACAACTTAGTGTTTCCATTGTTTTTTTTTTTTAATATTTTATACATTTTATAAATTTTTTTAGTCTCATTAGAAGTAGTTTTTTTTTAGATAAATACGTGAAGGACATCACATCATAAAATATATGTTTTTGTTTTATCGAAAGTATTAAAAGTGAATTTTATTGTTTCGTTGATTTTAATTTGTCGTATACATCTGAATGTTTCTGACCGTATATTTTCTAAACGGCAGCATTCATTACGAAAAATAATTTTTAATAGACCACGGTTCGTTCAGTAAAACGAGAATTCGCAGTTTCGGATATCTAGAGGCACTGATACTCCCGATTGAGGTTTCCTGAATCCTCACTATATAAAATAGACGAACTGTACCAGTTTTTCTCAGTTTTCTATATTTCTAAACGGCGCTAATTCTTACGGAAAACTGTTTTGAATAGAGCCAAATCTGCCGACAAATCCGGCAACTTCAGAAAATGACGATAATGACGTGTTTCCCGATTTTCAAATACTCTATATAATGAACGATATTTGTCAATATTCAACGAGGTTTTAGATAACTTAGAAAAATACGATAGGCTGGAGCCCAAAATAGCTGCTACTGCCACGTGTTTTTTGTTTAAGATAAAAGGTATATAAAATAGGCTCCCACTGTGAACAACTATATTTTTCATGCAAACTGGGCATGAAACAACTGGTGTCAAATGGGCCGATTAAAAATTGTTTTAATTTATTATCACTCAATTTAATAATTATCCAATTGTAATTAGGACGATTTGTTGACAGTCTTGAAGAAGAAACGATGTATAGCTTAAACCGATAGAATGCTCATCAAGATCTCCAAACCTGTGAATTATCGTTTTATTTAGCAGTTTGGCTCTATTTAAAACCATTTTATGTAGGAATTAGCGCGCTTTTGAAATATCGGATAACTTGAAAATTACGAATTTATTTTTTATATTGATAAAACGAACGTTTTGAAAGCTAGGTTTAAGTTCGGGCTAAATATTTCATAGATCGATTTGCAAACCAACCTGAAATTCATAAAGAGATTAACAAAAAGTGACATGATGGATCGGATCAAAGAATATCAAATATACTTAGAGTGAAATAATCTACTAATCTTGAACGTCGAATACTACAATTTGGCTTCATATTATGGCATACAAGTTGAGGATGATATAATGGCTGTTTTTAATTTAACTGAACTAAATTTATCCTATCAAAAAATAATTATTCATCACAGTTGGCCTATTTAAATGTAGTAACTAAATAAAAATAAATTGAAGATCTGAGATGAATTGTTTTTGACATGTCTTAGACGAATCGTAGTGATAATTCATAGATGAGATAAATCTATCAGATTAAATTGTATGTTGTTTATCTGAGATGTATCCTATATGACATTTCTGAGATAAATGTATGTATATATGTATATGGATTAACATAATGAAAACATCTTAGTTAGATTAAGAATATTATTCCTAATTTATTTGAAAAATGTTGTAAAGTATGTAATATTAGTCTGTTGTCTTAGAAAATATCACAATATCTTTCCGGTTACGGATTTGTTGTGTTGCAGACGGCTGTACTTAACATCTTCCGAATGGAACAATTACACAATATTGACTTACCTATTCGACAAACATAATGCTAATGCCGCAATGGCGTGGCGAGAAACAATAAACTTATTGTTTAAAAGTACGTTATAGAATGAGAAACGTCGAAGATATGTGAAACATGTTTCGCTTAAGACATAGGCATGCCAGAAGGATAGTATATAACGTATCACACAAACGTAGAAAGCCATTTGGTAAACTAATGTGACTTATCATAAGATAGTCATTTAGTCAAATATCATCAAAAATAAATAAAAAACTATTTCGTTTCTAAAACAGATTTTAAAAAAAAAATTAACAGACACGTACATGTCTTTCGTAAAAAATTATTTACATGTTGACAAATTTCCAACTGAGTTAAAATTACTACTGAGAAACCAGCCAACTATGATGAATAATTTCCTTTTGCTAAGCTTAATTCAAAAATGGCCTCGAATATTTGAGTTATCAATGTAACAGCCAATTGGCCTTTCCACACAATGCGGCAACACACGCCTTTTTCTTCGTCTCTTACGAAATTTTATAGTGGGGTATTTTGCTATACGTTTGCCGCAATATTTTCAAGTGTGGCTCTTGTTGTATACTCAGTAACACAAAGCAAAAAACAAAAAAAAAATTAGGGTCAGAATCAGTGCTACCAATCGAAAAAAAATCAAAAGTATCCATTTATTAAACCAAAATGTATCCATTGTAATTATTACAAAATATAACTAAAATATACTTCTGACATCACAATTCATTTCGCATCACATTTGTTCTTAGTAGTCCCATAAACAGTCTCATTAAAATTCAGGTGAAATAAAATTAAAGCAAAAATCACATAAAAATGGGATTAAAAAAATATGTTCTGGCTGCGGTACTCAAACTTCACTCGTCTTATCCCCTACTTCAAGGGGATTTATGCTCTTGTTTTGTTAATAATTCTTTAATTGCCATCATAGAATCGACCGTTTCAACAATAAGCGGTTTGTTTTTTTTTTATATTTAGTTTGATCGTGAGGTGTGAACAAACTCATTCTGCCGCTGCCGAACTATGAGGCAAACTCATTAAATTCATCATTAAATTAGATAATTCTTCGTAAATTGGTTCTCCCAATGAATTTTTCAAGGAACAAAGATTGGCCTAAAACTCTTCAATATTATTTCTATTTAAATTTGTTAAATGTGACGAAATTCTCAGTAATTTAAATTCATCTAAAATTTCATCATTTTCAACGTTATTTCTAATTAAATTTGGAAACGCATCAAACATATATTTTCTGAAAGAATTTTTACAAATTTGGTTTTTAAAATCAAATCTATTTTGAATTTGTTGAGCAAGCTCAATATAAAATTGTTAGACATTATCTAAAATTTCTAGCAACTGATCTTCGTCAATATTGGTTGATGATAAAAACGATTCCGTTGCGGAACCCATTGATAAATTTCGCACAGCTAAATGATTTTTCTCGTTATGAGAATCAATGTCTGATATATTGTTTACATTCCTCAACGATATTGACTTTAAAAAGTTGCTGAGAATCAATTTATAACTGTTTTCCATAGTTTCTAAAATCATGTGAATTCTAATTTGTTCCGATTGAAACTCCGCCGTCATTTTATTAACTATGCGCAGCGCATAAGATAAAATTAAAAAATATATTTTATTGACGGGGTCAGATAATATTAGCAAAATATAATTTACTAGCTACATTACGTGCTCCTTTGTTTTCCAAAGTGCAAGGAAATACAGTTGAAGGGTCTCGAGCGATAGCCAACGCGATTGACCAACACCAACATTTTTATTGGGCTTGATATTAAAAAAATCGGAAACTTTTGCAAACCGATGCATCGTTTTGAGCTATGTGCGATGAAATTAAAATTATATCGTGACAGCTGCTCTATTGAGTACGGCAATTTTCGGCAAGCATTACTTCCACATAAATGTAAGGAATGATAAATACAATTTACGAAAAATAAATTTGATATAACTTCCTTGAATCGCGCTTGCACTCCAGTAAATTGTCCGGACATCGCAGAAGCATTACCTGATTTCAGCCCAATAATATTTTCTAGTGGAATATTTAATAAATTCAAATGATCCACAATTGTCGAATAAATAGTTATAAACCGCCGCATCAAATTTTATTAGTTTCAGCAATCCTAAAAATCGGTCCTTTATGAAACCCTTGGTTTTATCAAAAATACGAGCAACCACAGCCAAAACTGCACTAACATCTGTTATCTCGTTAATAATAACAGAACATTTTTGACAACGTAGTTGGCACGTCCTGACGTCCTCTTACACCCAAGATATTTTGAACGATTGAATTTGCTTTTGTTCTTCCACATTTTATTCTTGTGGCTATTTTTGTATCCGGGCAACATCTTGTTAGCAAATTAGTTAGATGATGCATGACTTGCCTCTCAAGGGTCATTTTCGCCTGGTTTAAGAAATACACATCTATGGGTGTACCTTTGCTGGCTTCCAAATTTTTGGTATGTGTTAAGTTGATATCGTGTCGAACAAGATGAGACCTTATATTGGTAATTTTGGTATCACATACCTTGCAAAGGCGGAACCAGCTTTATTTTCAAACCATTTAAACTCATCCAGCCACTAATATTTGAACGTTCGAGCACGCTTTATTTTTGTAGAAGATATTTCTACATCACTAACACCACTGTTCTCACTGGAGTCGGATTCGGTCAGGTTCGATTTAGTAATTTGTGCATCTTGTTCTTGTGAGTCACACGAAGTTGGTCTAAAAATGATTGATAAATTTGAGCTGATGTTTAAAGCTTCATAAACTTTATTATGCATGTTATATATGGGTTTACTGACGAAATGACAGATGAAATCGAACTTTTTTCAGCATTTTGGCTTTTTGCTTTCGAATTGTTCAGTTTTTTCCGATCTTGGCCCTCGGTATATCGCAGCTCTTTTTATTTTCATTCACTTGTTTTGCAAGTACAACGGCTTTATTCGGTTTAAAGCTCTTCGTTAATCCTTTTCTTATATCAATCACTATCACTGAAAGTTTAATAGAATTATATTAATTTATTTGATTTATTTTTAGGCATAGAACCTAAAAATTTAATCAAGCCTACATTGGTTTTGGAGGTATTTGTGACGGTGCATCCTTCTTAGTACGAATTAAAAAACTGTAAAATTAGGTTTAATAGTAACTTTATTAGTATCAAATACCTTATTATATGCCTTCTTACCTATCCATTTTATAATTAGAAGACACTTTGGGTTTTTTAAATAACCACCTGCAGTTAGTAAAATTGTATGTCCACAAACGTATTTCACTCGCGCGATTTCACTGACAAAAAAAATATAAAAACAAAAATCAAGAAATTTTATAGATATAAAAAGTTAAACCCAAGCAACAAACGTATTGAGCAATTTATTCAGCGCGAAGTGCAAATGGAATGCTA
The DNA here is from genome assembly GCA_963691935.1 of Nephrotoma guestfalica. Taxonomy (NCBI): domain Eukaryota; kingdom Metazoa; phylum Arthropoda; class Insecta; order Diptera; family Tipulidae; genus Nephrotoma; species Nephrotoma guestfalica. The sequence continues at coordinate 169,960,557 of OY829915.1, forward strand.
TTTAACTAACGCACAAACATAAAGAAAAATTAGAAAAAGTACGTTCCGTATCCATGTATCCAAATCTTAAATTTAATAACAAAATGTATCCAATGGATAACATTGTATCCAAAATGGTAACACTGGTCAGAATCCCTTTTTTACGCGATTAGCATGAAAATGAATTTTGGAATAAAATAAACTGCTGAGGAAATGTAAAAAATTTTACATTTTGTTTCAATACCTACTAGATTTTTAAATTTTGTTTTTTCTATCCGTTTTGCTCAAGCATTCAAAATAAAATGAAAATAATTTTACACATTCATAGGCACGAGCCCGAGCCGAACTTGTGTTTTGCGTGGAAAGGCAGGTGCAGCTTGAGTTTTGTTACAAAACGCAGTGTAGAAAGGCTAAATGACGATAGTTTACACATCGCCTGTAATTAAGTTTCAAGTGTGTGTTTAATAAACAAAATTTAGTTTTTGTAAAAGTGAAATAAGTCGCAGATCGATAACAAAAAATTGATTCTTTCAGGGTTTATATAGGGTTTTTCAATAGGAATGATATAACTTTTAAGTGCCGTTTCGGCCATTTGTAATATGTCATAATCTGTCATTTTTTGTTTCATTGTGTTCAGTAATGTTTACAACTTCATCATACAATTTCATTCAACGTCGTGAATTTGCTGATTTTGTCCTGGAACAACTTGAAAACGATAACGATTTTTTTAAGAAAATCATCTTCTCCGATGGTGCGAAGAAAATCCACAAATTATTCATGAAAAACCATTACATTCACCTAAATTGACAGTTTGGTGTGTGTTTTGGCCTGGTGGAATCATCGGTCCGTATTTTTTTCGAAATGAAGCTGGTAACACCGTTACTGTCAATGGAGATCGGTATAGATCGATGGTAACCAACTTTTTATGGCCGAAATTGGAAGAAGTTGATCTTGATAACATTTGGTTCCAACAATACGAGGCTACGTGCTACACAGCAATTGCAACAATTGAATTATTGCGAATCATATCACTCTTATTTGAAAACCCAATAAGATTTTAATCTATCTTTAGATAAAAGATAAACAAATCTTATAAATTAGTTGTAGATTTTTGCACGTATTGAATGAAATATTTTTTTGCATCCAACAATATGTTTTTAAATTATTTTTCACTGTATTTTTGATGTGCTTGCTTCTGTTGTAAAATAATTTTATTTCGCAACAAATCAGTCAGTTTAGAAAACAAAAAATGTATTTGTACCAACTACATCTTACTGGTTGCCAAAAATTAACGAAATATCTAAGAATTAATAAAATTCATATTCTGATTTGCTGGTAATGTGAGAAATTAATGTATTAAAATTTTAATTTAAGTAATTAAGTAACGAGGAAAATTATACAATTTTTTTATTGTTAAACCGTACTTACAAACTCATCTGATTATAAGAATATGAAATGTAACGTACACTGTGAAACAAAAGTCTACCCCAAATTTTTAATACATCTTAAAACCGAAAAGACTACAATGAAATTTTTTATGTAAAAATACATATTTCATGGACCGTTTGCCTCTTTAATTTAGATTTATCAAAATAACAAAAACACTTAAAATTCAATTAATCAAAAGCCTACATACAGCGAAGTTCAACTCCAATAAAATAGGAGATAATAAATAAATTTAAATAACCTAAATATTTTTTTATTATCTAGTTGGTCCTCCATTTGCGTCAATTATAGCTTGCAATCGTTTAGACATAGATGACACCAAATTTAATGTAATTTCTGGAGTAAGTTCTGCCTATAAGCTTTTTTTAGAACTTCTTTTAGAGTATTCCGGCTATTAATATCATATTTTCTGACTCGTCGCTCTAGTGCGTCCCAAAGATGCTCTTTTGGGTTAAGGTCTGGCGATTGGGGCGAGGAATGTAGTTCTTTCGAAACATTCTATAGTAACCACTTCTTTACAATTTCCGCTATATGTTTTGGATCATTATCCTGTTGAAAAATCCAAGGAGATCTAAGCCCTAATCGTTCCACAGATGACTGAAGGTTATCTTTAAATATATTCATGTAACAGAACCTGTCCATGACGCCATTGCTAAATACTAAATTACCCACTCCAGTTGCAGCCATTGCATTCCAAGCCATCACACTCCCACCTCCATGTTTCACCGTAGGTATCAAATTCCTCATTTCTAATGCTGTATTTCCTTTTCGCCAAATCCTTTCTCGTCCATCAGAACCGAATATTTTAAACTTGCTTTCGTCAGAGAAAAGGACACGTTTCCAGAACACAAGATCCTCCGTAATGTACCTGTGTGCAAATTGTAATCGGTTTTCTTTATTTGGAACTTTATTTATTAGCGGTTGCCTTAACAATTTGTTCCGTCAACTTTTCGGAGCTAATTTTTGGATTTTTGTTAACTATGTTTTTTATTTCTCGAATATCTCGATTATTCGATCTCGACTTATTTTTACAAAACCTCTTTCTTTAAAATTTTTCGCCACGGTTTGAACTGTCGCATGAGATAAATTAACATTTTTTGATATTTCGCCGTACGATTTGTCTTCATTTCTAAATTTTATAATTAAATTTTTCACATCTATTGAAATTTGCTTTCTTGGAGCCATTTCTTGAAACAAAATAACGTTTACGTAGGTTAAATAGAAATTACAAATTAATACTGACAATGATATTCTGTGTATTACCACATTTGCGCCGCAAATTCTGGTATTATACTAATATTTTTGTTTGTGTAGACTTTTGTTTCATGGAATTTTCCCTTTTTTCAATTTTAAAAACACATGCAGCAATACAGAAAGAGTTTTGGTCTATTTAATAGTTTCTGATATTAGAAACAAATATTTCGTAGTGTTTGGGTCAAAATTGTATGTAGACTTTTGTTCTATAGTGTATATAAATCATAGGTCTTATCTTGGGAACTGTCACTGGCTCTAAATCAAAACGGATGTGAAGTTTGTCCTAACTTGTCCTAAACCCAACAACAACGTTTATAATTAGATTTAACAGTGTATTGTACATACCTCAAAACCGGATTAAAAGTGCTTTGTCCTAAGATATTTCTAAGTGGTTATTACAACTGGAATGTGTGCTTTCACTCTGAAATAAGACCCAATGCTTTTATATACAAAATACATACACATACATATGTATATACATACTTTTTTGATTTTCTCATCTTATACTTTTTTACGAATTTGACCAATGAAAATTAGTCTGGGATGGGTACTTCTATTAAAAGGTCCACCGATTTGACATTGCCGATAGTTTCTGTACCCTCTTGGCCAATTTATGACGAAAAATAAAGTCCCGCCGATCATGGAAATTCCCGCTATTCGAATGTACGTGACACGGTAAATGGATAGGTTCCATTGAAAAGTAGAAAAATTCTCCAGCCTTAGGGTTTAAAAGGTCCGCAAATTTGTTAATTTAGATAAGTTCTGGACTCTTATGTCTATTTACTGGGCGAGTATGACGACCCGCTGATCATGGGAATTCCCGCTATTTCAATTTTAGTGCGCGTTTTATGATATTTTACGAATTTGACCAATGAAAATAAGTCAATTACAATTATTTGAAGTCGATAACAGCATTGAAAATCATCCTCCCTTATAATTTATACAATATCGTAAATTCAAAAGACGAATTTGCCACGCATGGTTGAGCGCAAGAGCCATTTAGTGGCTTAAAATGTCGACATACACGATATGACCAACATCGTTCTAAACAAAATCGCAGGTGAAATAGTGGCATAAAATTTATTGGCTCCGTGATGGACAAAAGTGAGGTAGGGAATTTTCCAACAAAATTTCTTATATTAGTCCGAAACATCAATTAGGCAAAGTAATGCAATGGTACACGATTAAACCACAACAGTGTTACGCCGATAAAATGCAGTCCTAACAAATAACTAGAGAAGTTATTTAAGCACTCCCTTACTCACGACATTTTCCTCTAAAAGACTAAGCTGCGGGAACCAATGCCGCAATAAGTGCGAAATAGATAGTGGAAAATCTATGAAAAAGGGTTGGCCATGGCTGTATGCAGAGACTAACGCGTTTCAGGTGTCTTATAAACTGAACAGCCCCTTTATCCAAGTACCGCTTAATGCAAGAGGAACATAATTACGTTAATGGCTGTTTTAAGGGCCGTTTAAATGCGGACAATTAAATTAGCTACTATCTCGGATGATACCAATATTTTTGTTAAATTTAGGTTTCGGAAGTTGATAGTTTCAACCACATATAGCGGGTCTATCAAAAGTCGCGCCTGGATGTTTTTTTAAAACAAAACATGGAAATACTTAGATAGTTTCTGATGTCTAAGCCCTAAGGCTGGAGAAGTTTTCTACTTTTCAACGGCACCTATACATTTACCGTGTCACGTATATTCGAATAGCGGGAGTTCCTACGATCGGCAGAACTTTATTTTTCGTCATAAATTGGCCAAGAGGGTACAGAAACTATCGGCAATATCAAATCGGTGGACCTTTTAATAGAAGTACCCATCTCAAACCAATTTTCATTGGTCAAATTCGTAAAAAAGTATAAGATGAGAAAAACAAAAAAGTATGTATATACATATGTATGTGTATGTATTTTGTATATAAAAGCATTGGGTCTATTTCAGAGTGAAAGCACATATTCCAGTTGTAATAACCACTTAGAAGTATCTTAGGACAAAGCACTTTTAATCCGGTTTTGAGGTATGTAAAATACACTGTAAATCTAATTATAAACGTTGTTGTTGAGTTTAGGACAAGTTAGGACAAACTTCACATTCGTATATAGACGTGTGAAGTTTGTCCTAAATTTGTCCTAAAATTTGTTGTTGCTTTAGGACAATTTAGGACAAACTTCACACAAATTAAATCAAAAGCTATGGCTTTTCAACATCAGAATAGTAATTTTCACATAACCGCTTAAATATTTTTAACTTTATCATGAAATCATAGCAGACAGTAAATTAACGAGTTAATATGAGATTTAAATACATTTAAATTAAAATTAGATATGATACCACGTGCGAAATGTTTAACATTTAACTGTTCAAGAAAATAATACTAAAAGCTTTTCATAGAATACGACATGAATCCTTTTAAACAAAGGTCAGAAACACATTTCCTTCTGAAATGGACTAGATCTGTGTTTTGCCCATTTTATCTTGTAATTTTCTTTATCTGTCAATTCCAATGACATAGCTGTAATAATTATTGGGATATATTGCGTAATGTCTAATCTGATTAAAAAGTTTAGGCAGACAAATAGATATGCCCCATCCGAAAAATAGTACCGAATTGTTCAGATGGGCTTAATACGTTCGCGTGCGTTTGTGGTAGCAGAACAGTTAATTACATTTCGGAAAGACATATTTCATTTGCAGTTAAGATGCGTAAATATAACTAGTTCGAGTAATTAGAGAGCCCATAAATGTAAGTAAACTTAACAAACATTTTGTCCATATTTATTCGCAACCACTTTGACAAACCGACAAAATTCAACAATTTTGTTCAAAACTAGTCCAAAACTCGTTTTCAACAAAAAGCATAAAATAAAATAGTTCTGTTGATGAACATTAGAATTTGTGAAACTGTACACAAAAAATAAAAACCAAACTATCATCCTAATTGTAAACTATTTGAAAATTTAACACTTTGATATAGTTATTTAGAGAAAATTGTGAGATAAAAACAAGAAAAAAAACATAGAAATTGTTTCTGATAATAATGTAACGAAGTAATTTCTAAAATGATAAAAAGGAAACCTTTTATTTTATTTTTTGTGTTCATCCCTCTTGCACCGTCACAACTCTAGTTTTCTTTAAGTGTAACGTAATTTAATTCAGTTTTGGCAGTAAAATGTGTATGCTTTACTTAGCTTTTGGTGTTACTGCCGTTGTTGGTGTTGTCGGCGGTGATGGTGAAAATTTAATATATGGTGTTTAAAGCAAAGTGAAACTGTATACAGCAGGATATAATATGTAGTTCAGTATATATGTGCTACATGTATGAATATTAGGGTTAGAACTTTTTAACATTTGTAAATGATATTCATAGAAAATAAGAGATAAATTTAATTTTATTTATTAAGGTTAAATCTGTCCAATAAATTTTGTATGTCTTGAAATGTTTCAGAATATATCTGTACATGTACATATATAAACTACACCAGGTGATTGTGAATTTTATTACCTTCGCACCACACCAACTATATATAATATAATGATGCTCTAGCTACTAGGTTCATGATATGGAAATTATATTTTTGCAAATTTTTTTTTTAAATGCCAGCAACAAAAAATTGTAAGGGATGGAAAATTTTATTTACCATAACAATTTAAGTGGTCAAAATGGATACTTTATTTTAAATACCATCAACTCATCGTCCATTTAGCAATCCATCTATCCATCTTCATTTCAATTTTTCTTCCTCAAATTACACTATCCGTTGGCAACATGGTAAAATCATCCTTCTCATCGTCTATATACACATACATAATGCAAAATGTAAAACAAGAGCGATCCAGAGAAAATAACATCAATTTTCTTGAAAATGTCAAAATAGACAAAAACGAGAAATCCTACAGCAAATTGAAATGAATAAAAAAAACCGAGTGAGTGGATAAAGGAAATAATAATAATAATAGGTCAAAAGGGAGAGAACTTTTTTTTCCTAAACAAGACAAGGATTTTCTTTTCCTTCATTCAATTCATTTTGAAGGATAATAATATTGAAAATAAAACATGAAAAGAAGATTCAAGGATTTGAAAGTTTTATTTTTATATTTTAAAATTTAAATTAAAAATGTTTGTTGTGTGTATATATATATGTATATATATAGACATGTATAATATATACTCGGTATATTTGTTTATATACTTTCCTTTTTTGTGTTGCTCCTATATATAAAATGTAAACAAAAAGGGTTGTGAACGATTTTTTTTATATTCTGAATAATAAAAAAAAGTTTTAAGTACAACAAAAAACACATTCTGATTGACATAATTTTTATTTTAGCAAAAATTTGTCCGGCTGAGACCAGAGAGAGTTTAGTATCATCTTATCAAAAAAAAAAAAAAATACTGACATTTCTATTTAGTTTGCGTCCTAATTTTCATTCTATATTATATTGATTTTTCGATTTTAATTATTTTTAAAACGATGACAAAAAAAAGTTTGGCTTTTTATATAGAATATCCGAACGTAAAAAGGTGGAGCTTTTCATTTTATGTAATATGTATTTTTGAACTTTACATTAAGTTTTCATCCATGGTTTAACTTTTAATTTATTTTATTATTTTTTTTAAGAAAACCGCACATTAGCATTTTGATTAATGAATTAAATGAATGAAATGTTGTTGTCTTGTTAAATTGTTAGATAAAATTTATATAGGAGTATAAAAATGACAATTTTTTGGATGGAATGTTTCTGACATTTAATTTTTTTTTGTGTCTCCCTAGTGAATGATTTGCCTTGTAAATAAATACCAAAAATTAATGTGCTTTTTTGTGCTTTTGTCTTAGGCAATCGTTTATATGAACATATCATGCAGTGTTAATTTTTGACATGTACATATACACATACCAAAAAATACTATAAATCACTTAAATATTTTGACAAAGATGATAGACGAAAAGCCATATTTTATATTTTAATTATTTCAAAATGTTCTAGACGGGTGTATTATATATGCTTGTATATAGTGAATAATTCTGACTTGAAATATGTTTCAGCGATAACTATTTATATGGCATTCGTTAAATTCACGTGTGCATGTATACAATCTTGATTTGATGAAGTTTAGCATGTAGGGAATATATTTATGAGCTTTTATGATAGTAAAAAGTGACAATTTATTTTGTGATGCTTGTACTATTCGTTTGTACATTCTGTTAAGGGGTTGTTATTCATTTTTCTAAAAAAAATGTTGGACGAGAATTCAAATCTTTGACTATTAAGCTAGGTTTGCAGCTCGATCTAAACTAAATTTTATCGCGCTTCTCCAAAAGCATACTTTTAAGCATGCTTTTATCAGAAAATTTGTGGTGACTTTCCAATGTTCCCACTAGATTTTCCACTATTGTGAAACGTACAACTTTTCTTTGGCACTGCGGTAGCTCAGTTGGTCAGAGTGTGGCATTATTTTTGTACTTTACTTAAAATTTAAAAAATTTTGATCTTTTGAAATTAGCACAGTAGTGCAGCAACAACCCTCACACAAAAGATTTTAAAATTTATCGAGTATCAAACGAAAAGTTATATATTAACCCATTCGCTGCCAAGCTTAAATTTAATTAAGTTATTCCCTCTGCTATTTATATTTTGAGTGGCATTGTTTACCAAAGTTCTGTCATTTCGTGGTAAAAACACATATCATCCGTAATCATTTTACATGCATAAAATCGAGTATACTCGTCGTTGGCAATGGGAAGGTAACGGGACTCGACATCGTTTTTCATATTTTTAACCCTTTAACAGTTTGATTTTGTTTCGAAATTTTTTTTCTCCCTGTTTAATTATTTTTCAGCGAAGATGATAATCACAAGCTATTGTGAATTAAAATACATAAAGTTACCAGACCAACGAATAGTCTAAAATGTATATTTTTAAATAATCTTTATATGCCTTTATATGTTCTGACGAGTATATTCGACAGAAACAGTTAAAGGATTAAGTAGAAAAACGAATGAAATAACAAAAATAATAATAAAAGTGCAGTAAAACAAGACACAAGCATAGTGTAGTTTGATTTTAAGAGCGTCGAGCTGAGTTTAACTGCGGTATCTGTTATCAGTAATCAGAATAGTTTTGTAGAGTGAGAAGTTCAGATCAATAAATTGTTAGTTGTGAAATAAAGATTTGAATAAATTTTGCCCAGGTATCGTTTGATATATACCAACGTTCAACATCAAAATTCTGCTCAGTTGTTATATAGCTTATAGTTATTTATTTTATCCCTTTTGCAATGGAATTTAGAGAATGGACGACGATATATGAACTGACAGAAATTTTGGTTAAGAAGAAGAATATTTATTAAGTGGTATGATTTCGAGACAATCAGGCGACAGTCTATGCCATATTGTAAAAAAAGACCACGAATAAATGGGAAGAATCAGAAAGAGAAGATAAAATTCGTATTGCCGGAAGTGGCAATATTTGGACATAAGTGGAAAGGATCAAAGCTTGAATTTTTCGGCATAATTAAGAACTCCAGGTGAACTTATTGACCTATATTCTTTTCCAATGAGTTTTTTGATATGATTTTTAGAGAAACTAATCAATATGGTGCAGAAATAATAGGACAAAATAGGAGGCTGAGAAGTTGATCCAGATTCTTAAATTGGGAAGTCACTAATCGTGGAGAAATGCGATCATTTCGGACATTGATTCTTCACATGGGATCCATAAATTTGCCTACCATCCAACATTATTCGAGTAAAAGCGATTTTTATAATTTGACATTTTGGAGAACTCATAAGTGCCGAAATCGATTTAAATATTTTAATAACGTGGCGAATTGTGTATATACTCCTGGAATACATCTAGCTATTTTTTTTATGCAAGTTTATTGTGGAAAATCGGAAATTCCGTCGCGCGAACGGAATCACAGTACTTCGGTTGTACTGCCATGTTTTGTATATAGACAATTGCTACAACTCCGTATCGCAGAAAGAATTAGCATTGCGCACGACATATATTTGTGGAACCTTACGATACAATCGGAAAGGTAACCCGAAATATTTGGTCAACAAAATTGAAGTAGGAGAGTACAGCTGGAAGCGATCCGAATCGGTCGTTATTTGTAAGTAGAGAAAAACGGAATTATTAACCGAAAAAATTGCGAACAACCAAATTCCTTTTGTGATTTTTCCAATAAACGCAATCAATTTAAAATAATAATAATAATAATAATAATTTATTGGCATAACTTTATCTTATTTTACAACAGTTTGTTCACTGAGATAATTTCCATTTATTGAAATAGTCTGTAAGATCGTTTACATACGATTGTAATTTTAAAGTAATAGTTGGGCCTAGTTCATGAGAGGTAAAGATCGCTATATCGTCTGGAAAGAGTGAAATTTGGCAATCATTAAATTTTGGAACATCATTGATAAAAAATATTGAATAAAAGTGGGCGCAATACAGCACCTTGAGAGACACCATTGAAAAATCCTTTTTTGCTTGAATGGGAGTTAGAGATTTGTACAAAAAACTTTCGATTCGTTGAGGAAATGCCCAAGCCAATGACATTTATTTAAAATGTTAGTCAGCTTCTGTATTGCAACAGTTGGTAATTTTTTAACAGCAATTTAGGGATCTGGTCTATGCCCGCTGCTTTAAGTGGTCGGACTGATTTAACAACTGAAATTAATTCTTCATCTGTTATTAGGTCAACACTAGAAGGTCTTTCAGATATATCGATTGAGTTGATTTCTTCGCATGTATTCTAATATTATTTTCCATTACATTACAAGTATAATTGTTTGAGAGTAATAATTCAAATGCATTACACTTTTCTTCGTTTGTGAATAAACGCGTGTTGTTATTATCATCTTTAAGTGAGGGGATAGGGCAAAGTTTATTTTTAAAATTCTTAACTGTCTTCCAAAATTTCTTGGATCCTCTCTCAATATCCTTCAGATTATTTTGCCACATATCGTTGATAGTTGAAAGTCCAAATCATTTCCTGTATTTGTTTGTTTAGGTAGTTTACTACTGTTTTAAAATGGGAGTATCTGTATCTAGTATATTGTCCACGCCTAATATTTTTTAATTTGTAAAGTTCTTTGATCTCATCCGTCAACTGGATGCACTCCGAGTGTCTAATCGGTATTTCAGGTACGCTAATCGAACGGGCTTTAATGACTATGTCAGAAAATTGATTTATCGCATTTTGGATAGTGTACTAGCACTATTACTACTACATACTATTTTATCATTTGCGATTTGAAATTTAATAAATTGCCTATGTAGTTTCCAGGCCGCTTCATGATATTTAAAGTAGGTTGGAGCAAATCTATTACCAGTGATTGTAAAATTCAAGTCACAAGTGACTGGAAAATGATCTGAATTGAGATCAAGCACGGTTTTAATGCCATGTACATGGATCGGTTGATTGGTTAGGAAGAGATCCAAGTATCTTGGAACACCTCGATTGCTATAGTAAGGAAAATTATTAGAGTTTAACTGTAAACTATGCAATATACGACCACCTTTATTGCTCCTAACACAGTCCCAACTGGTATGCCTAGAGTTTAGGTCGCCACCTAAAGTAAAAGGAGATGTAAAATTTGTCAGTTTCAACGGGTCATTTCGAAAATCATTATGATTTGAGTTTGGACAGTAACAACAGAATATTTTTAAATAGCTACCTCCCTCAAGATTTACGGATATTCCAATAGATTCTAAAGATTTCAAATTAATTCCAGACATTGAATTATGTGAAATATTTTTTCGAATTAAAATTGCCACTCCACCTTTATCTTGTTCTAAACGGTCGTTTCTGTAAATAAAATAGTTAGTAAAAATAATTATAATGTTAAATTTTAAATGTGTTTCTGTCAGTAGCATTATCTCTACATTATTAGCTTCTAGAAAAATTTCCAATAAATGTATTTTTGGTTTGACACTTCGTGCGTTCCAAGTAGAAATTATTAACTTATTATGATTGACTAACATACCTATAAGCCACATTAGAGAGCATTTGAGTTTGCTCTAATTTTGTCTTACAATATTTAGATTTTTCAACTATTTCACTAAAAATAGAAAATAATTCATTAATTGTAATTAACTGTAGTTAATCCAATTTGAATTTTTGACTCATAGATGGAAAATTGGTAAGAATTCCAACTGCGACTAGTTGCGGCTCCATATCTGGTAATCCATATAAAACGAATTTGGTGGTCTGATTGTCTTTCTTTGGGAAGGAATAACATTCCTGACCGCAGCACCTTTAATTTCACTTAAGGTTTTATCATAATCAGATTCGTTAAATAAAATCACTTTCACTACAATTTTAATGAGTTTCAATCCATATTTTACAATTTTTAATTTTCGCATCATCTCTACCATATGATTATAATCAATTTTGGTAATAATTGGTGGTATTTTGTTTTGCTGTATTTGTGTAACATTTCTATGATTGCTACGAAGGTCAACGTTTATGCCGCTAAGATTTCGAACGATTGGTTCAAACTGGTTCTTATGCACTGGAATTGAATATACATTATTATCCATCGTGATCTCGTTTTCGCCCATGTTAGATATTTTCAAACATTTATTATTATGAGAACCACTTGATAAGGCCGGCCAATGGCCTTTTATAGTAGGTTTTTGCCAATACTCCGAAGCTGGAATATTTGCCACTACACTTTATAATTTAATCAGAAATTTAAATTCTCGAATTAACTATAGACATCTATCTACAAATATGGAATAGCTACTATTAATAAAAATAAACTTCGATACCTTCGAGCAATTTTATTACTTTTGACAAAACTCAAGAAATATCACTCTTAATTCGATTGTGAGAAAACTTTTGTAGAAGAAAAGAATAACAAGAACACAATCATCATCAATCCTTTAAAAAAAAACAGGGCGTTCAACAGCTGAGTTAAATGTAAAATTTTGTGAAGGCCCCATGTAAAATGCAACTCTAATTTATTAAACTCTGTGATATAACAAAGTATTAAGAAATCCAGATATTAAATTTAAAATTAAGGTTATTATTTCTCGGCGAATTTGATAAAATCACGTAAGGATTAAAGAATGATAAGTGAAGTTCTTAAGTGGTATCGATTACGTCTGATAAGTACGGTTGATTTGAAATTTGCTTAAAAAGTTCTACAAGTGTGCTACATGATAAAAAATTTAATTCATGTCCGACAAATGCTGGGAAGAGTCCAGCTCACACTATTAGTACTATCGTCTGACCCATATGGTTGTTTTGAAATTTGTCCAATAAGTTCATTAAGGATAGAATCCTTACCTCCTTACAAAAGAAAAATGAAATTCATGTTCGACAAATGCTTGGAAAAGTTCAGAAATTTCCGATTGTACGAAATATTAGAGGGTAATTCACCAGACCTAGAAAACGAAAGTGAGGTAATAAACAGATCTTGGCCAATATTTGAACCAAGTATTACTAGGTTCCTGATTGCTTGACTGGATAAAGTAATGTATTCAAAATGCTGGAAAAACGGCAAAGTAATAATCATCAAACAGGGCGGTGATAGAGACCACATCGATTCCAAAGCATACAAGCTAATTATGCTGCTGCTTGTCTTAGGTAAATTACTTGAGAAATTGATTACCAGCAGATTGTTGAACATAATCCAAAGTAGCGGAAAAAAAAAAGCGATAGCGCTTTTCCTGGATGTATAGCTGGAGTTTTTCATAATCTGTGGTGGCCGACTATAATGAAAGAATTGACAATAATGTACTAACCATTTAATCATTATTGGGTAATTAATAGCATCTTCTCTGACAGATCAGCTACCGTTGTGTCAAACCATAACATGTTTTTCAAAAGCGTAAATAAAGGTTGTTCACAAGGCTCAGTCTTAGGCCTGCGCCTCTGGAATATACTTTTCTATAGTAGTATGCATGTTCTTTGCCGGCTATTCAAGACCGAGCATTCAGAAGAAACTACAGAACACCATACACAGTTAGAAATTTTGCTGCAATTTATAATGCAACCCTTGCATCGAGTCTTATACAATGCAATCGTGTATCACATTCTGATGCAAAGCATGCATTAAAAATAGTTACGACGCAGTTGCGTCTAAAACTACTGCAGCAGTGTTTCGAAAGAAAATTTCTATATAATCTGGGATTAATTATTGTTTAGCGAATTTATAATAATTCGCTAAGGCATTGTGTATACTTTTAATATAAGCTTAAAATATTTTTCATATATTTCCAGTGTAAAGACGTCAATTGATTTACGTCAATCGAATTTTGGAAGTAAAAAACGTGGAATTTGTGAAATTCGCCTTATGCTTTTGATACAAAATAATAAAGTTTTATTAGTATTTGGGAATTGCTAATGTGGTGTGCTTTACAGTTTAAAGCACTGGGCTATACAATTTTAATGTCGCTTACGACAAAAAATGATGCTTCCAAATAGATATTTTAATTTATATTAATTTATTTTTTTATGCAATGTGCTGTAAACTTTTAATATAACATGTATCAATTTTAACAAAATATTCCGTTAAAGTTTAATGTAAACTATACAATAAAAATTAATACAGTAGCATTAATATCTGATATAATGCAACTTGTGCATTAGTTTGCAATGCAAGCTAGCGCAGGATGTATATGTAATGCTATTTGCATTACATAGGTCATATTTTTTCAACTGTGTAGACAGGATGATAAATAAACTGGTGCAATAACAACAAAATCGAGCTATCTTCTTCCAAACCTGTAATGATCCAACTCAAAGGTTCAATTGTCATTATAAAACCACCTTTTCGGAGGCTATTGGTGGAAGGAGAACTCAAATAATGTCATTGGTAAAGTGGTTAAGAGTTGATTTTTATGAAAGGCTCGGTGTAATCTCGCACGTCACAAGAATTGAAGAAAGTAGTAAAAAAGTTGAATTTGTGTTGAAAATGTTATGTTGTATGGAATGTTCAATTTTAGACAATCAAATAAGACCGAATATCTTGAATAAGCTCTAATAATGAGGATATTCGGAAAACGTCAATAGCAACTTGACAAAATAGATTGGATCAATCTAATGACGGCAGAACTATTTTAGTTAAATGCCTAATATAACAGAAAGATTGGCGAATAAGATTTCCTTATGTGGCTCGTTTACGCAAATACTATCGGGGCACAGAAAAATTGAACAAAAATTCAGTCTTATCTGATACAAACAGTGCCGACCAAATGGCATAGTGCTTAAAGCTTTGGTGTTTGGATCGGGAGGTACCGAGTTCGAATCCCGATAAGGGCAGAATGCAAAGGGAATTTTCATTACGATCAGATGGTGATAAACTCGGACCTCTAACCGTACGTCCTCGAATTGGCTAACACTGGCGTAAAAGTAAGGACGGAAAAAGCAAACTGCGATAGAGTTGGGAGAGCCTTGGCCTAAGAACGGATTGCAGGAATAATAAAAAAAGATACAAATAGTTTCGAATGCAATAACAGCTCGGAAATAGCTGACCAAATACTATTCGATTGTGATCTCGCCCATAACGTACGATCACTTATGTACAATAAACAAACAAATTTAGACTTGCCAGCTGTCAAGCTGATACTTAGGTTGTCCATTCACGACGGAGAGCAGCAGATTACCGATTTTGGAGAAAACTTGTTATCTAAACTTAAAATGAACTTGACAGGAAACAGAAGATCTTCCATTTTCAGAAGTACTAATTAAATTGTTGGTAGCCAATTTAGTTTTTCTGTTACCTTGATTTTATTGAAATGAAAGTTAAATGTTGAGTCTGCCCGGTATAAAAATTCTCCATAAACTGGGTTGAATAATCGGTTTTCTAGGTACTGATATATCGCATTGAACTTATTATTGGTTGTCTTTAGTTTAATGGTTTCGCTTATCTCGTCATTTTTACTCTAATCTTGGCATCGAGTAGATATCATTGTAGACGATATTGTTCAGGAAATTCAGTAATAAATTAATTACATTTTCGATCATTATTTGACTATAAATATGTAGACGCCATCATCACTGCGGTTAATCGAGTTAACTTTACTTAAAAAAAAAATCGGAAAACACGGTGATGGACATTATTTTAAACCTTCCTATAACTAACACGTTTGATAGTATTACTTGTGGCCAGTTGCACATACAAATGATTAACGGCAGCTTAGTTGTGCACCAGTTCAATATTTTTATATGAAATTTGTTTTCGCACTCAGAAAAAACTCAATGCAAACTTGATTAAATTTATTTTATTCCGTGGAAATATTTGGCTTGCGTTTAAATATTTAAATGGCCAATTTGGATTAAATACTTTTTAACTAATCGTTAAATATTTCCATGGAAACAAATATATTTAGTCAAGTTTGCATTGAGTTTTTGCTGATTGCAAAAACAGATTTCATATAAAACAGTGAACAGGCGCACAACTAACCGGCCAACGGTAATTTTTCTGTGGAACCGGGCATTAGTCATTCAACGATTGATTTCAAATAGGTAGTCAATCAAATTATTGAAAATTAACATCAAAAGTGATGATTAGTTCAAACGGTTTATTTATTCCATTGCAAAAATATAAAAAAATTCTATTGGGGAAGTTGTGGTTATAATGACGTGGAAAACCACACATTGAACGTTTATTTATTAACTTCCCGCGGTGGAATAAGACGTATTAAACCAAAGTATTGATCGTGCTTAATTTAATAAATAAAAGGTTAATGGTTTGTGGTTTTCCTCGTCATATTAACTTCGCAATAGCAACAAAAATAGTATGGGAATCCCATATGAATCGTCTTTTTCCAAATTGGAGTGCAGCTAATGAACGAAAACTCATGACGCAGCTTGACTGATGAAACATTATGCAACCCGTTGCAATATTGTACAACATGCAGCAAAATTGTGCAGCAAGACGACCCCATCGAAGGGCACCTAAATAAATTTTTCAGAATTGAGAACTCATTGATATCGCTTTCTGGATCTCAAAACTCCAGACTATTTTCATCAAAATCGTTTTGGTCGACGAAAATATTTATAAAATGGGGAACCACACCGAAACTGAGAAATCCGTGAACAAATTTTATTCATAAAATTTCGAACGATTTAAAAACTACTCGAATTTAAATAATTTTTAATTTGAGTTACAAAATATCGAATTTGAATAATAAGGTCAAATGTAAACATTTGAATTTGATTTACAATATTTTTAATTTCATTTCTACATAAGTGAAGATGATTTGAGGTTGTTTTGAACGAAAGTGAGCATGATCGAATTAGTGAATTCACTAATTTCAAACCAAATATTTTTAATGATTCCCGAAACTTCGTTAACAGAGTTAAGTTATCCAACGCTTTTGCGAACAATAAATTTTGTAGTCGTTGTTTACCGACCGGAAAATTTAAACGGATTGGAAACTATTCTCGAACAAACTCGCTTAATTTTTTTTAAATTAGCCTTAGTACATGTGACGCGTAAGAATAATAACTAACTGCTAGCAGTTTTTCAAAATTGAATTTCCACCTGAAGTAAATTGCGCGATAATGAAATAGTTTGTCGAATACAATTTTAACGTTAAACTTTCATTTATTTGTTTTTTCATATAAATTATCCAGCCCACCTTTGATCATTTTCCAACATTTTTTTGTCTGATCATTGAAATATTTTAGAACAATTGAATTGGTCTGTGCGAAAAGGTCACATCTACTGTTTTTTTAGAAATGTCGTTTTTGTTTCTAATGTACACTAAAAGTTTCAATTTACATTTCTAGTGCAAAAGTAAACCAGTAATACCAGTTTTAAATATGCTTGGAGTTGGTACGTGCTTTGGTATTATTTGCGAAAGGGACACATCGACCGGCAATGTGACCTTTTCGAATAGAATACAAATTTCTCATTTTTGTTTTGCTTTCCTATTTGTTCAACCCATTTATCACTAATGTTGCGTTAGCGCAACACCAGACATCCTTGACATTTTTTTGACAAAAAACTAACAAAATGTTTTCCCCCAAAAAATGACTGGAAATATAAGTTAATTCAGTAGCGATGAGGAACTTTTTCCTACTACGAGTGAAAGAATCAATTTTTCAAAACGGATGGACATAAGAACGGTAAAAATTAAAGGTTTGGCTCATGAGAGTAAAGCAAATTTTTTCTATATGATCGATAGCTTTGAGAGCAAACATTTGCAGGACACATTTGCCAAATTTGATTACATCGTGTCCGGTAGATAAACGACGTGAGAAAAATAACGGTAATGAGCAAGCATCCCATAAGAAAAACATTTTACTTACTCCTACTGCGCGAATGCAAAAGTAAGACGTGGGCATGTTTGCAAGAAAGCATTTGTTAGTTTATATGGTATTACACAGGAAAGGGTTCGACGTTTGTGTATTTTGTAAAGTTCATGAAATATTTCTGACGATTTACGAGGAAAAACAGCTGATTCTAGACATAATGTAATTTCGTTCCTATATGTTTACGAATAAACCAATTCAGCGGTTCGTTCGACGTAAATGAAATTCATTATTCCAATAAAATTTAAAAAAACTATCTGGCAGCCAACCTTACCATGAAGGTTATGTATTCAATGATGAAAATTCAATGAAAAAATTATGATTTAAAAATACCGTTAAGTATCAATTTTTTGAGATATTTTCATGAAAATTTCAGCTTAACATTTGGTAGACCGCAAATGGATGTTTGCTCAAAATTCGAAGTTAAACAAAAAATATGCAACTAAGGTCTAAATAACGTTGCCAAGCGTGTGGCAGTAGCGGAATATATCGTATATAAACGAAAGGCGAGATTCCTGTTCAAGAAATTTTCTACATGTGACAATTATGGGTTTTTGAATTTTGTATTCACAGCCTTAATACAGGCAACGCTATATTTTATTCTTACCATGAAGATGAAGCTCATTAAGGTCCAAATGAAGTAGGTATTTTTCTAAAAGATTACATAGAAAAAAATGTTCCAAAGTCGGTCGAAAAATTATTCATTATTTCAGGTGGTTCGCCGGGCCAAAATAAAAACCATACAGTTTGCCGGTTCTTACTAGCTCGTGTTTCTAATCAAATTTTTAAACAAATACATCGCCATTCAGAGGCCATTTTTTTAATGATTGTGATAATGATTTTGCAAGGTCAAGCGAAAAATAAAAAAAGTCGACCAAATTTATACACCAGAAAAATACTTCGATCTTATTAAAACTTCATCTACATCAGGCAAGTTCGATGTCGCCGAAATTGATTCTAATAATATTATTGATTTTAAAAAGTGATGGCCAAAATTTTATAAGAAATCTGCATTTTCTGCGTCCTTAGGGAAACAACAGTCTAAATTCCAAAAATGTTATTTTTCAGGTGTCGCAGTACAATGAATTCATGTAGAGATCTGAAACTCCGAGAATAGTTAAAACTTCCATACTCATCGACGGAATTCCAACTTTGATGAAACAGTTTTCATTAATAACGTCAAAAACGGTACAACCAGATCTTTCAAAATACAGAAAATTATAAAGCATATAATTGGCCATTAGAGCAATACCTTCCAGAAGAAAAAAACATTTTTTCAACAGAATTTTAGGATGGCCTATCTTCAGCTGCGGACGAACCTGAGGTAGAGTTTTAGTCCAAAAATTTAATTTTTAATTTAAGAACAACGCGTTATGTGCCAAAAGGGGGCATCAGTTAAAATTTTACAAAACAATTATATTTTTATTTTGCATTTTATTAATTTGGCTTATTGTTCTCTGTTTTTTGTATTTCCTGAAAAATTTTGTTCCGTGACACCTTTTCGCATAAACCGACTCAATTGATTTTGCCGGTCCGATTTCATGACCCGGTCCCAGGTTTTCACAGTCGAGATGATTTATACGTTTTCCGATTTATGCGAATTTTTATTCGAAGATAAAAAAAATGTGTTACTATCTCGCGATAGTTGGCACCAATATCGGTTGCAAGTCTAATAATTCATCAGATATAATAACTAATATACGAGTATTATGTGTGTGTGGCTGCACATATCAGAATATTAGAAAAATTAAATTACAAGTATATTGTTTATCCCGTTTTTCTGATTTTAAATTTAAATCAAATTAAGGGCAACATTTTGGAAAGGACATTTAAAAGGTATTCAAATTACTATTTAATTAAAATATTTTGTGAGAGTTTAGAATTTCAAAATAATTTGAGGATTCAATTAACACCCCAAAGTGAAAATTGTATCATGTTGACCAATATTCTCAAAAACTAGAAAAGGATCATTTTATGGATATCACATATAACAGTATATCTAAACAAAATTTAATTAGTTTTCTAAATTGCAAACGATTTAAATTTTCGATAAATAACCAAGTATTTAGACATGAACTAATACGATACCAAACTGCTTAATAAAATGTTTTGATTTTATTTAATCTGCATAGAAACAGTCGCAACCATATTGTATATATAGGTTGATATACCTACAAGCATTATACGCCCGCATATAAAAGCATATGAGGATATCAATGAATTAATTACTCATGGCAATAATACGCTAGCGATATTAATTTTGCTCAGCTCTTTTAATATGAAAAAATTAAATTAAAAATGCGGAACAAAAAAAAATCGGTTTTAAATTAATCAATATAATATGCGGTACTGTATGTATTATTTTATAATACACTATAAGTACATGCTTAACTGTATTTTTTATTTCTCAATATCAGCGTTTCCCAATCAATTTAGACATATAGCACTTTTAACTAACCAACTTTACAAATAACATACTTTAAATAATTTCTATAAAAATGTTCCTCAGGACAAGTTATTGGTGAGTTATTAGACTTTATGTCAATTACATGCGGATCATTCAACGGGTTTCTGTTCAGATGTTATGCCACACAAGCAGCTATGCTTCTAAATAAACGAGATAAGCTACGTGTAATTCATTCAATCTTTATATTTTATGTACATATACATGAGAAACTCAAAATCATATGTACGTACTCTGATAAGCCATAATCTCTTTATATTATTGAATTTTCTACTTCATATTTAATTTTTTTGTTGCAAAATACAAATCCAGACAAATTATAATCATCGTTATCATTTCTGTATCTTATGAAATCTCAGGAGATTTTATTTATATAAATGTATGTTGGTAGAAATGAAAAATTATGTTTTTTGCAATTTACATTTGTAACGAGTCGAGAAGGCAAAGCTTAAAGTTATCAATTTATTGGTATCGCAGAACGTAAATTCAGAATTGATCTTAGTTTGAATGGCCAGATCGCAAAGATAGGAAATAACTTGTTTATTTATGGCCGCGGGTATAAAATGTTTACGTTTTACCCACACTATTGCGTCAGTAAACGTCTAAATCAAAACCTAAACGTTCCGTATATTATGAATCAATATGTGTTTGTCAGATTTACAGACCTGGGGCGAAATATAGTATCAAATGTTCCAAAATATTTCGATAAACAAACAATTCGAAAAAAGGTCAAAGTAAGCCTAAATATTTTGTATGAAAACACAAGCAAACGAGAGGTTGGTCGGCAAAATTGTATTCGACAACTACTACATATTTCATTTTCGAGCAATTTGGAACGGAAATGTACTTGAGAAAAGTTTGATGTAAATATTTACAAATTGGGAATAATTTTTTCATTTTTTAAATTGGAAGGGAAAATTATTTCCAATTTAATTTTGATATGAAAAAAAATTTACACGAAATTTTTACCTTAGTATGTCAGAAAAAAAAGTTTAAAATTATTTCCCCAATTCCCTATTCCTGGGGAATCGCCAGAATAGTGTCACTGGTATAAATTAATTATAGAAATTGTATTTATGCGGTACCTCACATGCACTAAGACTACTTTTAATAGATTTAATCCGGTATGTTTGAAAATATTTTTTAATCCTTTTCAATTTTCCGGACGTATTTCATGATCCCATCCTTGATTGAAAATAAAAAACGAAAATAGGAGTGCTTTGAAAATATATGTAAATGCACAATTTTAAATTGAGAAAAACATATCTCCAACTTGATTGGTTAACATAAAAGGCAATTTTTGT
This sequence comes from Nephrotoma guestfalica, assembly GCA_963691935.1. Taxonomy (NCBI): domain Eukaryota; kingdom Metazoa; phylum Arthropoda; class Insecta; order Diptera; family Tipulidae; genus Nephrotoma; species Nephrotoma guestfalica. Next base: position 169,982,294 of record OY829915.1, read on the forward strand.
GTCAGCCACACCAGCCGAAACCAAACCAACTATATCACTAGTAGCATGTTGCATTGTGCAAATGATTTTCAGCCGGAATCAAAGCTTGCCAGGCGGAATCATATGAAGCTAGCCGGTACCATGACAGCCGGGCCAAACAAACTATGACACAAGTAGCATAATACAATGTGCATCATTGTGCATCATCTGGGTTTTCAGCCGGAACCAATACTAAGCTAACCGGAACCATTTAAAGTCAGCCGAAACCACCGTTTTATCTGCCGGAACCATTGGGGTTTCCACGATAAGCACGAATCACTTAAATGGTTGTGAAACGTAAGATTTCAGGCGGAACCATAACAAAGTCGGTCGGGACCACTACCGAACCAACTTTGATACAATAAGCATCTATCGTGCATCATTGGCAGTTTATGATTTTTCAGGTACAAGGCATTGTGCACAGGTGGGAAAAGTCAACACAACAGAACAAAATAAAATAATAGAACAACTTACGCAGAACTACACCAACGATCTTACTAAGAAACATTAAAATAAAGCGGAGCAATTACTAGAACGATACATGTCCATTTTCTGTGATACACCAGAAAATAATAAAAGAAGCATCCAGAATTGAATCGAATTATTAAAGACATGCGAGCCGCAAAAGTTATCTATTCATTGAACAGTCCTTGGAGCTCATCGGTGCTACTGGCCGTGCTAGTCAAGAAGAAGGACTGCAGCATGATATTTTGTGTAGATTATCGAAAACCTAATGATGTGACGAAAAAGGAGAGTTATCCATTATCTCGAATCGATGACACATAAACACATTATTATATATATCCACACTCTGCCAAGTTGTGATTATTATTCAGAAATACAAGAAGAATATCGTGGAAAAATCCATTTAGTGCAGGAAACGTGTTACGGCAGTTTAATGTAATGTGGATTATCTAATTGTTCAGCGACTTTTGAACTGTAAATAAGTTGTGTGTGACATACACACACTTTTTTATTTGAAATAATATTTTATGTCATTTAGTATGGAATATAGCACCGCGGCGAACATTTCAGCGACGTTGAACCGACGTGACCTACCGAATGCCATAAAATATTGTTTCAAATAAAAATTTAATTTCGTCCAATTTTCGATGACTTTGTCGCATAACTCTGGCGAAATTACTGCTCTCGTGCAGATTGTCCATCATCGTGACATGAGCTGTGTGACGCGTCTCATCGTTCTGTTAAAACCACATGCCATCTTTATCCATCCAAATTAGTCCACAAGAAGTTGCTTCTCATCGCTCTGTAGCGCTCACCGTTGACGGTGATGGCAATGCCAGTTACGTTTTGGAAGAAGTACAAACCGATAATTCCGGTGACCAAAATCCGCACCAAACAGTGATTTTCTCGAGATGAATTTAGTGCTGGTGTATTTCGTGTGGATTTTGCTTGTTCACATCAAAAATCAGTCTCGTCTCTAGAGATGATTTTTTTGGTGAAATTTAGGACAACTTCCAACTGCTCGAGAGGCCAATCACTTTAGGTTCCTGGGTCAGTTGGATGTTATACGAATGCAGACCCAAGTCATGATACAAAAATCACCAAGTTGAAGTCGCAGAAAGGCCTTTGCAGTTCTTGTAACGACGACAAATTGACGGGTGTTGGCTGATTATTTATCGAACCGATTGACTCAATTTTGGATACCAAACGTCGAATAGCCGACTTGACAGAACAGTTATGGAGAGGTTAAAACTCACGTAATGCGCAAAACGTTTCGCAAATGGTGCACTGATTTAAAATTTGATGATCTGCACACGTTGTTCAACGCTATAACCTTCCATGGTGAGTTGCGATACACTACTGAACAATTCACAACAAATTTCAAAGATTTTGCTTTCACAACATGGCTGCTATAACCTAACAAATTGCGAGCGTCCATATTAAAAGATTACATTGTAGGACATTGTGTCTTGTTCATTTCGAGGACATTGTGGTCATAGAAAAACTTTCGAAGGACACGTGAAGAACCTAGAAGAAGTTTCCGAACGAAGAACAAGAGGATCAATTCGTTGAATTACGGAAACGGCTATGTAAAGTACCAATAATTGCGTATACTGTATATCCAACGTGAAATTTAATGCGAATACCGATGCAAACAATAAAGGTATAGGATGAGTGTTATCACAAAAAATCAATGGTGGAGAGCGAGTTATTGCATATTACTCAAAAATCCTATCGAAACCGGAGCGTAACTACTGCGTGATGCGAGAAGAAGTATTGGCTATAGTAGAATGCGTGAAACAATTTCATGGAAAGGAGATCATGGATCGATATGATGTTGCTATAGTTCCCCAATCCGGAGAGACATGTGGCATGTTTGATCGAATATCTACAAAGCTAGGACATTGATTTCGAGGACCTAAAAGAAAGCGGCCATGTCAAGTTAAATGCAAATACTGCGGAATAATGGAAGGAATAAAGACATAATTGATGTACAGGTTTTGAACGTGTTACACCCGATGAGGAATGGACAGATTTAATCCAAAAGGAACAACTTCTCGATCCGATTTTATTAATAATATTGCATTTTAAGGAAGAAGATCATCGGCCAACATAAAGTGATATTTAGGATAAAACACCATTAGTGAACGCCTATTTGTCACAATGAGTAAGCCTTTTTTAGAGAATGGTTGATTCCGATGGAAAAATTAAATAATTTTTGAAAGTGATGCCGAAAAATAGAATTAATCAAATGCGAGGTTATCTCAGAATTAATAAACTTCTTACAAACATTTCCAAACGATTTTATTAGTCCGGATGTGGTCAGTCGGCAGTGGAGCAGTGTCAGAAATGTGATCAATTCGCAGCAGTAAAGAGTCTGCGCGAAAAGGCCGAGGAACCGATATTAGGTATGATTATAGTATAATGGACTATTTCAGTAAAAAGCCAGAGGTATATCTTATAGCCAATTTTGAAACAACAACCATCGTTGCCATAATTACTAACTGGATTAGCCGCTATGAAATTTCTAACGAAATTTATTCGGATCAAGAAAGAAATTTTGAATCGGTGATCCATTCCAGAAAATTTATCAGTTGTTCGGTATAAATAAAATAAGAACAACTCGTTTACATCCTAAATCAGATGGTATATGGTGGAAAGCTTTAATAGTAAACTGGAGAAATATTTAGCCATTGTTGTAAATAAAAATCGGTGTGATGGATTGGATCGAAATGTACAATTGATCCTGATCGCTTTTTGATCAGCAGTACTCGACACTAGCGGGCTTATACCAGCCAGAATAATTTTTGAAAGTAATCTACGATTACCGGCAGATATAAAGTTTAGTGATGTTTCATCATCCGCGTTGTCTGGTAAAGATTATGTCGATAAATTGAAATAAGATTTGCAAACAATAAATCTTTCGATGAAGGAAAACTGGTTTTGCTTAACAATCCGCAAAGCAGAAAAGGGTTATCACCAAACATCGACGTAGTTTATAGAGTAAAGAAAAGGCAGCGAGAAAAACCAAGCGTAGCACATTTAAAACGTTCCAGACGAAAAGAGGTATCTTGAATTCTGTTTGGGATGAACAGGCTTATGTGGTGGGTAATGTTACGTAAATAAACAATAGTGCAAGTTATTTTTTGTTCCATTTTTAAGGATAAAGTATTTGGAAAATTATTCTAAGATTATTTTCAGTATTTTAAGCTTCCTAATATTAACTCTGAAATCACTTGAAAGTGGACAGTTTTGTAAATATTTATTGTTTAAAAGGACACAAAAATCGATACTGCCGGTATATAATGTTCATCCTGAATGATTCTTGCAAATTCTTGGCGCAACGTGCCAAGAAAAGAAACGGGCATTTTTTGTGTTAGTGTACAGATTATGTCCATAGTGAAAACGAAATATTAGTTTTGTAAAATTATTACTTGACGGTAAACTACTGATGTTCTTAATTATAATTAATATTTAGATAACTTTCCCCCTTCTGTTCGTGATATATATATATATATATATATATATATATATATATATATATATATATATATATATATATATATATATATATATATATATATATATATATATATATATATATATATATATATATATATATATATATATATATATATATATATATATATATATATTACGAGAACAACATGACGTTGATTATTAACGAGTTTTTGCTGAGACTCAAAAAGTTTCAAAGTAGAAGATTACATCACTTTGGCGTATGCCAACCTTTGCATACACCAAAGTGATGTAATACATAGCAAACGGTAAAGGTGGAATTATTTTTCTTGATGTACTCGGAAACACTGGAAAAACATTTCTTCTTTATTTAATACTCGCTGAAATTAGACAGGAGGTCGTACATCATATTCAACTCTCAAACAATTACCATTAAATTTGAATCAAGCAGTTAATTTTTCTTAGTAACATAGGTCGAAATATATGAATTGCCAAAGAATTAGACACCAATGAGGAGGAGCTTTTTTACTGCTAGTTCGTCATTTTCACCAAGCTTAGTCAATTCACAATCAACACCCGCTGATAAACTCAATACCTGCTTGAAAGAGTCTCATCTGTAGAAACATATTAGGAAAGTCACATTATCTAAATACAGGCATGTGAATTTGCTTCCCGATGTTACTTCCAAAGCATTTTGTCTGATTTTTGTGAAATACAACCCTCAATTCTGGACGGTGTAATTAAAATTTTCCCAAACATTTCAAACAACTTATTACCTCTCCTTGATCGCAGTCATCATCTGTATTATTAAATTTTTTAATAGTTGAAATCAAGGACATCAGGCTGCTGAACTAAGAAATTTATGTAAAATTTGAAAATAAGAATTAAAGTGCATTCGTCAGTAATAACTAATAAACTGGAACAAAAAAATATTTTTTAAGTGATAAAAAAATAGTTTGGTATGTATGATACACGCAGCCACAAGATGGGAGGAATTTGTCAGTTCAGTTTGCTTAGTGCAAAAAGATTGGAAAATGAGAAAAAAAGATCACTTTTAGGGGGTGTTGTGTAAAGAAGTCTTTTCAAAGACTATTTACTAATATTAAAAAAAAACTGAAAGTTTTGATTAGCTTCGCGGAGCGTGCGAGTATAGATTCATTTTCATAGTCCGTTCTGTGATGTACGACTCTGAAGGCAGGTACCGTTCTTATCACACGAGAATTGATGTTTAAATTGATATTACCAAGCAGAACAGACAAATCCATACTGCCAGATAACAATTGATGAACAAACGCAATGTCAGTAACAATTCGGTGCTTACCGAGTGCTTGTAAATTGATTACAGTTAGCCGTGTCCGATATGGTGGTAAGTTGACGACTCAGGGCGTTAGCTCATGTCAGGTAAAACGAAAAAATCTCCATTGCACTGCCTTTATTTTATTTATGTATATTTCATGATAAGGGGACATCACCTGGCTGGCATATTTCAGCAGGGGGCAAACAAAAGGTTTTATACAGAGCCTTTGTTACAAATGGATCGTAACATTTTTTAAACCAGCGCTTAACGAAACCAAGCGCAGGGTTTACTCGGTTAAAAATGAACAATGTGATCCATAAAATTCAGTTTGTAGGTACAAATAACACCCAAATCTTGAACTATAGTAGGAGGAGGAGGATCACGAGAATACATAATGGATGGCCATTTACTTACGTTCAATTCTAGGCTGTTTTTATACACCATATAGCAAAGCCGTTCAATTTTTCTTGTGGTAAATTCAAATCAGTTAAGAGGACTCTAAGTTTAAATATAATAATTTTGTGAGAAACCCTGTCAAATGGTTTACTACAGTCTGTAGCATGATGGCCACAGTAAAATAAATAATGACATGTGTTTTAATTAAAACTCTCCTGTTCACCACTGAAATACAAAGTATTGACACAAAGTTATATTGATGAGGACCACGCTGCCAATTATCCAACAGTTTCTTAATTCTTTGGAGTCATCTGGAAATTCACCCACTCATACTATTTTTGAAGAAGGGTCCCTAATAATTCCATCGAAATTGTGCAACCGAACACTGATGTGAAGCAACTAATGCTGAATGTGACTGAAGCAATGGCCGCTTTCAGGTCCTCTATCGTGTTTGGTAAAATCAACGTCAAGTTGATTTGAAAATTTCATAGTGCTAAACATTTGCATAGCGTTGGCCACGATTTTACTCAACATGTTTGCAACTGTTGGGTGCCCTGAAAGCGCCCAGAGAAAATGAATTAATACTGCGCATTTCATTGATACCCACCGATTTGCCTTTAGAATTTTGTTTTACTTTTTTAGTTCAAATAAAAAATCTCCGTTGATTGTCTGTGCTATAGTGTTAGTTATATTATTTATTTAAATTATTAAAAAAATTTAATTTTAATTTATATTATTTAAAAAAATATATTTGCTGATAGCTAGCTAGTTGGTGAAATAAAACAATTTATTTTCTTAAACAAATTTCAGTTTTAACCCGCATACTGTTTTTGTAAACACAATAAAAAAAACATCAAAACAAACTGTGATTTTAACTGGTTGCCACAGTATGTCGCCACTGAATATTATTGAAATGATTTTCATTTGGTAATGTCCCAATTTTTTGTAAATGGAATTCCATTGTATCAAATTGGAATTGATTGTGAATTTAGTTGCCACATTACATTAACCGAGGACGCGCCTGTTCTTTATCATTTAAGCGATGGATGGGTCTCATCATCTTTGATGTGGTTGTAATACTATCGATTTTATTGTATTCAGCAAATATCATGTTCAGTAATTTGTTTTGATATTGATCTTAGAGAGGCCATACAATTGTATAGCGCGGTGTTTCTTCTAGTGGAAGAATAATAAACTTCTATGGTCATAAGCAGCAGTTACAAACGTTTCGAGCTTCTCATCATTTGCCTGTCTTGCAAAGGAAATAAAACGAAGTTTAAAATAATTTGCAGCAAGGCTGGTTCCCCACTGGGTAATACTTAAAAAAAAACTCGGGTGGTTTTTTGGGGGGTAATAATACTTTTTAAAGAACGTATGTTTTTTGTTTAATTTTTTTTCCAATAAGCAAATTAAATTACATATTTTTAACTTATAATTTGATAAAATTAATTCTTTAGAACATAAAGAGGATAGGTGTTTCAAAAATTAATTTGTTAAATTGTATACTTAGTAATATGGTAACTATAATATATGTATACGGAACAAATACTTATCACATAAATAATAAATAAAATCAATAATAAAATAAATAAATAAATTCAAATTAATAACTTTTTTTGAATTTACCAGCCTTGTGGTTCAGATCTTAAGTGACGATAAATTTTGACTAGAGATACCGCCTTTTCGAAACCAAGTCGGTTTCTTAGTTTTTTCCAAATTAAACCGTAGGTTGAGAAATTTTTTTCAATTGAAGTTAAGCTTGCCGAGCAGTTCATTAGTGATAGAAAAAAATTGCAAACATTTTCAGGTAATTATGAAGATTTTTCGTTTTTCACGTGTAATATTTTCCACCTTTTCGCTTATTTTTTCGAGCCTCCGGTTTGAACATAGATTAAGGGAAGTATGCTCCATCGTTAATTTTAAATTCCAATGTGCTTAAAATATAGGATGTTTTTGGCTTGTCTAGTCTTCTACTGCGCTCCCTGCTTCTTCGCTAATCAGTTTGCCCAAATATTTTGGATGCATCATGTTTGCTAAATAGTGAGCCGGAGTGAGTACACTTTTCATTTGTTTTTCAAATAAAGGATTTTTTGTTAATAAGATCTCGTTATTCAGCTAATTATAGCGAGATTTAAGGTCTTATTGTACAATTGTACATTATTTAAAATATTGTGGATATCGTTATTAAATTCCTTTAAACGCTCTGATCCTTTATTTGTGCGTAGTGGTGAAAATTAAAAATAAATGTTGTTAAGCAACAATCATCAGAATTCCACCTTACATCATTTCGCAGTTGAGGCTTTATGCACGTTTTTATTTTAACCATTCATGTGGCGGGCTGGTAGTGATTTCTAAATTATTTCTGTACACTTATTATTTGTTTGGTGACTTCTACTGGAATTATATCTTTGTATAAAAGATTGATCATTTGTGCTGAGCAGCCATAAGAAAAAATCCCATGGAGTTTCTCTAAAATATCCTTAATTTTTTTCATCTTGTTTACGTTAGGCGAAAATTTCTTTTAGTGTTTAGTTGTTTAGTTTTTATGAAGTCAATTGATTTTTCTGCCGCAGTAACACAATATTCAGCAGTTTATTTTCGGACCCGGTGTCAACTGTACCTATTAAAATAAAGGGTGATTTTTTTGTGGTTAGGATTTTCATGCATTAGTATTTGACAGATCACGCGGGATTTCAGACAAGGTGTCAAAGAGAAAGATGCTCAGTATGCTTTGACATTTCATAATGAATAGACTTACTAACGAGCAACGCTTGCAAATAATTGAATTATATTACAAAAATCAGTGTTCGGTTCGAAAAGTGTTTCGCGATTTACGTCCGATTTATGGTCTACATAATCGACCAAGTGAGCAAACAATTAATGCGATTGTGACCAAGTTTCGCACTCAGTTTACTTTATTGGACATTAAACCAACCACACGAATGCGTACAGTGCGTACAGAAGAGAATATTGCGTCTGTTTCTGAGAGTGTTGCTGAAGACCGTGAAATGTCGATTCGTCGCCGTTCGCAGCAATTGGGTTTGTGTTATTCGACGACATGGAAGATTTTACGCAAAGATCTTGGTGTAAAACCGTATAAAATACAGCTCCTGCAAGAACTGAAGCCGAACGATCTGCCACAACGTCGAATTTTCAGTGAATGGGCCCTAGAAAAGTTGGCAGAAAATCCGCTTTTTTATGGACAAATTTTGTTCAGCGATGAGGCTCATTTCTGGTTGAATGGCTACGTAAATAAGCAAAATTGCCGCATTTGGAGTGAAGAGCAACCAGAAGCCGTTCAAGAACTGCCCATGCATCCCGAAAAATGCACTGTTTGGTGTGGTTTGTACGCTGGTGGAATCATTGGACCGTATTTTTTCAAAGATGCTGTTGGACGCAACGTTACGGTGAATGGCGATCGCTATCGTTCGATGCTAACAAACTTTTTGTTGCCAAAAATGGAAGAACTGAACTTAGTTGACATGTGGTTTCAACAAGATGGCGCTACATGCCACACAGCTCGCGATTCTATGGCCATTTTGAGGGAAAACTTCGGAGAACAATTCATCTCAAGAAATGGCCCGGTAAGTTGGGCACCAAGATCATGCGATTTGACGCCTTTAGACTATTTTTTGTGGGGCTACGTCAAGTCTAAAGTCTACAGAAATAAGCCAGCAACTATTCCAGTTTTGGAAGACAACATTTCCGAAGAAATTCGGGCTATTCCGGCCGAAATGCTCGAAAAAGTTGCCCAAAATTGGACTTTCCGAATGGACCACCTAAGACGCAGCCGCGGTCAACATTTAAATGAAATTATCTTCAAAAAGTAAATGTCATGGACCAATCTAACGGTTCAAATAAAGAACCGATGAGATTTTGCAAATTTTATGCGTTTTTTTTTAAAAAAAAGTTCTCAAGCTCTTAAAAAATCACCCGTTACTATTACGACCGGTATGGACTGAATACGCGATAAGTGGATCATAAACAGGTACAAAGTAAAATATGATCGAGAAGCGAATATTGTTTCGATATTCGAAATATTCCTGATTCCTGTGCAATCGTCTTTTATCGTGCAAAATCTTTATTGAGCAAAAACTGAAAATGTTCATAAAATAATTAAAATCTTCTCTTGGTTTCTTCTCGGAATTTAAAACAAACGGGTTTTTTCCAACCCTGAAAAAATTATCAATTTTTCAATTTTATATTGTGAAAAATTCTTATCAAATACATCAGATGATTGCAAATTAAGGGATTCGAAACAAATAATCTTAGCTAAATAACGCCCTTCTTCATTTGTAGTATAAAATTCAAAAATAAAACAAGTGTACAGCAAAACCAAAATTTCTTAATGAAATTTACATTATTTTACAAGATTCTTTATATTAAAAGCATTAGTATTTGTATTTAACCACAAGTCGACCAACTGCTTCTCTAAATAATATCAAACTTTTTTTGTAACCAAAAATTATATCAAGTTACAACTAAACAGAAAACTTTTATTTTCCTACTTTTATTTAGTCCAAAAGCTGTCGACTTCTAGAATGTCTGTTTACTTTTTGCTTAGTTTAACAAAATAAAATAAAAATTACACTAAATAAAAACTAAATTATTTATTAGGTTTTATTTTAGTTATAATTTACCAAAAAAGAAAAACAAAAGCCAAAAATATTGCAGCTTATTACTGTATTTGAATATAACAAATAAAAAAGCTACTTTAAGCTTGTATCCTAATTTTTATATAAAATTTTGATGAAATGTATAAGTAATTAATTTGATAGTTTTATCCTTGGTTGTTTTCCCGGATATAATTTAAATAATTAATGAATATCCAAAAACAACAACGAACGAAATTTTCTGTGAAATTAAAGGTAAACGAACAAAAACGTTTTGTGCCTCTCTCGTCGAAAAATAATTAATTATTAATATTTATTTTTATAGCATTAACCTCAAAATTTTAAAATGAATTTTAGTATAATAAATGGAAAAATTTCGGGTAGCCATTCTGCATGTGCTGCGAGGAGTACGAGTGATAGTCCTTAACACAAGACAACAAATTTTGATCGATTTTCTTCAAAATATAAATTTTTTTCCTCCTTAATTTATTTTTGAAGCATTAAAAAAAATCTAATAAAATTTTCATAATTCCATATGTCACCTTAATTTAGATGAAAATAAAAAAAATATTTATTTTCCTTTCAATTTTAATTAAAATAGAAGCAAATATACGAAGTAAAAAAATAGTTTTTAAAAATATAAGGAAATTAAAAAATTTTATGTACTGGATGTGGGAAACATGTTGCAACTATATACGTTTACATAAATCGGCTTGTATCGTCGTTATGTGACGACATACTTATTTATAGATTGACAAGAGTATAAACGACCACTTTAAACGAGTTTACCGGATGAGCAAAAAACAATTTAAATTTAGGGCGGATAACATTTTTTGCAATAAAATTGTAGGAGTTAAATTAAAGCGACTGACTAACTAGCGAGGACAGATGTTTTGTAATTTTAAAAAAAATGTTCATTCGTTAAATTTTTTTAATTTTAATTTTCCTCATTCGTGTTGCTGTCGACGTCGAGAGAAAGGAAAAACATTAAAATTCAAACGCATGTAAATTTACATGAAAACACCTGTGTATTTTCTATTTTTTTTTTTGTTTTTTTATTGTTTGACATAAAAAAGACACGAAAAATTGGAAATTCTTTTGATTTCTTATTTTCAAGGGTAGAAAATTATTAAGAATATAGACGGTAGGAAAAAGATTGGAACGGTAATAAAAAATTGAATTTAATCATCTTATGTCAAAAATCTTTTATTACTTAAAAAAAATAAAGATTAAATTTAGATGTCTAAGTTAAAGTATTCAAGGAGCTTAAAAGAATAAAAAAGCACAATAAAAATTATTTAGTGAAAATGAAAAAAATTGAAAAAGCTAAGATGTCGAAGAAGTTTTAATTTATGTATGGTACATGCGATATACCTAGATTGCTTATCACAATGTGCTACATTTTAGCGACTAAAATTTATCATTTTTTCTTGTTCTTTGCTAAAAATGGGCAAATTAGCTTACTCGTATTATGGATGAGAATTTACACGCAATGTTATGAATTAAAATTGAAAATATCGGTTAGGACGTCCTTTATCATATCATAAAATCTATAGAGCTGCCTACGTCAATTTAGACATGCATTTTCTGAACTTTTGGTAGGCAAATCCTCAACCTTGAAGCTCTTAAAGCTTTTTGTTAGTGGGCGCAATGACATTTAAAAGCATTCAGCTGTTAAAATATGTAATTTTGCATAATCCTCAGTAAGTTGTCAACTTGGTTTGCAAAAAATCATTATTAAAAGCGCTTCAGTTCAATTTGAACCTTAAATAAAGAGTCTTTCAATATGAACTTTTTCAGAAGAGTAGCTATTTTAAAAACTCAGTTATTCTGCTTTTTGCAAATTAAGAAAAAATCGCATTAAAATAATTAAAATCGATTAAGAAACTGGTGATATTTAAAACCGACTTTTTGTAAAATTCGCGTTATTTTTGTTAGACAAAATCGCCCATCTGAGCCTGTTTTTTTAAAATGGAGTGCAAACATTTTAGTTCATTGGTTCACTACCAAACATACCAAAAGCAAAACGTGCTGCTCGTTCAAGTCCTTTACCCGAAAATATTACTACAGCACGAAGTTGCTGTTAATGTTCTTCTTATGTCCTTCTAGCATGATAACAATTTTTTTTTTACCAACATTTGGTAATATGAATATACTCCACTTGTGGTTTCAACAGGACAGTCTTCCTTTCTTTCTTAGACTTGCCAATTAGAAACCAAGCATATTAAAAACCCTATATCAAACTGTAGTGTCAAAATAGCTCATCCCTATTAAATTTGGTTGGAAAATATACAAACAAACTATTAAGTTTTCATTCTCCCTAGCTTAAAAACATTTAATGGCTTTTAGAACTAATAGCTATAATTCATACAGACGAGACTCGCTTGAACAAAGAGCAAATATAAAACTAGAAACCATTATCAAAACACTACTAGAGACATACTCCCGCCTATTTAAGAATTTATCCGTATTTTTGTGGCGTTGAAAGTTGAAGTTGGGAAGCAAGTCTAAACGTTACTACATGAAGAAATCGAATTCTATTTGTATTCCCGACAAATCTCCTAAAATAAATTAGGTTCTCTTAAATCTCGGAAGAAATACACTTTTGACTACGATCGACCTCAAAAGTTATTTCCATCAAAACCTAATCAAAAACTCAGACTTAGAGAAAACAGCATTCTCTATCAATATTGGGAAATTCGAATTTGGCGTCAAAAATGCCTTAGCCTTCCTAGAACCATATATAGCCAAAAGGTCATTCATATTTAGTAGGAACCAAACAGAACACTTCCAAAATTAAGAACTCGCATTTAAAACCCTAGAAGTTGTCAATATGAAGGTATGTTGAGATAAACGGCATAAAATCAAACCCGAAAAAATGGTGCTATATTGAACCTTTCGCCACTAAGAAACCTCAAAAAATTAAAGGAAAGTTAGAGAATTATCACCGATTTATTAAAGACTACGCAAATCTGACAAACCCCCTCACATCCCGAATGGACGGATGTCCAAAACTGTTTCAAGATACAAACTAATTTGTCTCACTCAGCACAATTGCTTCGAAAGGATTGTTAACACACCAAAACGCTAAATATTCCGAGCTAACTAGTGATGCCCTTGATTATGCGACTGCAGCAGTTTTAATGCAGAAAATAAACGAAGAACCTTAATCCAGTGTTGTATGTAGATAATTAAAAAAGGGGCGTAGTCAATGTAGAGAACGTCGACAATGTCGAAAATTATTATTTCTGTTAACAATCAGCAAATTATTCAGAATTTAATTGTTAAATGGAACCATTTTAAGAGAAAGAGAGAAAGAAGTCTTGATTCTTACCACAGATTTTAAAATTTTTAACATTTTTGAAAGTTTTTGTAGAGTTCTGTACACAAAGTCACACTATGTCGGAAATTAATATTTCAATATGCTTTATCAAAGAGCTTTACATACAGATTCATTTTTCAACTAAAGGCAGGGTCATCAAAATTTCAGTAGATCACCATATCCTCACCACGAAATAAACTGTTATAGCACAAAAAAGTTTCTTAGACAAATAATCCTAATAAATTTGATAGAAATCTTCCTGGAAATTTCTGGCAATATAACTTCCTAGTCAAAAATAAACAGGAAAACTATTTGCCGATTGATTAAAATCTACTCCGTCCGTGTTGCATAAAAAATCGACATTAAACTTGGTATTCCTTTCGAAAGTGTATGAGACGTTTGGCGCATTGCAAAGGAAATTTATTTTTACCTGTACCAACAAAGCCCGTAAAAAACACCCACATTTTATTTATTCTCTTTAAGGATGTAATTTGATTGCGATTAGAATTGAAATTTTTAATATTTATAGAGCAGCCCTGTCGATTTAACGATTTGCCACTTCTATGCGAATTGGATTACATCAGAACTGACAAGTTATAAAAAGCCGTAGTGTTGAATCGAATTGTATGTGTTTAAATTAAAAATAACAAAAAATTACTTTTCGCTAAAATAAATTGCACGTTTGAAACATTGATTTACAAATAGGGCTTAGAGGACCATTTTCCGGGGTTTTTCCGGGTTTTTTCCGGGGTTTTATTTGCCCGTTCCCAAACGCATGAGTTTCGATAACTAACTGAACTAATAGGCAAATTTGACCACTTTCTCGCACTTGTGGCCTGATATAGAGGGGTGGTTACCTTGTTAAAGTTAGCCGAAAGTTGTTTTTATTACTATTCTTTCTCAATTTATTATCCTGACAATTCTCTTTAAATGAGACTTTTCCAATCATAATACTTTTAACGTTAAGTCATAATAAATTTTTGAAAGTTGGCCGTATGCTGCTATATACACATGATACAATAAATTAATATCGGTTAAATTGCAAATTGTATTTGTTGTTTGTTATGCTACAAATGTTTTCGGCTGATTAAATAGGTTAGTCACTTTCGACTAGGATATTTCAATTTAATATATAGTTTGTTTAACATGGTACTGAAGTTAGCCGAAAATTTCAGCCGAAAAAAACCCTACATTATCAACATATTTCGTATCAGGTGGTAGTACAAAATTCTGTTGATATCAGCCGAAAATTACATGTTATTGAAGTTAACAGTAAATTTCCGCCGTAAAAAATTTGGATAATCAATATCACATAGTTCGAATGTTTAAAGGTCATATGAACTGGGTGAAGTTATACAGACTCGTAATTAGCTGGATCCAATATTTATAATTTGTCGTGTAAGTGATCAATGAATTTGAGTTCAGGCCATATCAACTCAAATTGAAATAAATATGGGATCCAGCTATTTACGAATTGACCTTTCTTCACCCAGTACAAATTGCCACTGAATATGCGTCCAGCTTTTAATATATTTCACTATGATGCTACATAAAATATGGCCTGATTTTTGGCACAGGTGTTCACTGTTAGTGCCACAACTCAAATTCATTGGCCCCTAGCACGACAAATTATAAATATGGGGTCCAGCTAATTACGAGTCTGTCTAACTTCATCCAGTACAAATTACCACTAAACATGTATCCAGTTTTTATTTTATTTCGAAATCAAACATGCAACGTCATTAATGTTCATTGAGAATAGTAAAGGACCAAGAACCGACCCCTGAGAAACTCCAGAAGAGACAGGTAAGAAGTCAGAAAACGAATTGTCAAAAAAGACTGCTTGAAAGCGACCCGAAATATAGTCTAAAATTAATTTAGCAGCAGAGAGAGAAAAATTAAAGTTCGAAATAAGCTTATTAAACAGAATTTGGTGATTAATTGAATCGAACGCTTTCGAAAAATCCAACAAAGTAAGGCAAGTCATTTCTCTTTTACTCATACTACGTCGAATATCATCACAAATATTCAGTAAAGCAGTGGAATCTTCTAAAACCCGATTGAAAAATATTAAGCAAATTAAAGCTATCAATATGAGATTGAATTTGGTTTTTTTACTACCAATTCAAACGCCTTGGACAGAGAACTTAAAATACTAATAGGTCGGAAATGGGAAAGCTCAGAAGGTGCTCAACTTCCACTGAGCAGGATAAAACGAGGTCGTTAAAATAAAATTAAAAATTTGTAACAAATATCTTGACACATTACGCTTAACAAATTTTAAACTAACCATATCTAGACCAATGGATTGCGATTTAACTTCCCAAATTGCAGAATGCAAATCATCAATTGATATATTTGCAAATGAAAAAGAACTTAGGGATTCTACGGATTCTAAATCAATATTGGAAATATCATGGGTGGAACTAGAATTACTCAGGTAATGGTTAAAATCATTAGCTTTCAAATTTACCGAAGCACCCCCTTTGGAACTACCAAGGCCCAAGTTGCGAACGTTATGCCAAAATATCTTAACTATATTAAACTTACCACTCTATTTCGAGATTGCTTGTAAACAGAAGTAGCATTCGAAATCTCTTGCGTCATCCAAGGGGGGGGGATCTAGGTCTAAAATAAACAGTAGTGAGAGGAACGCAATTATTAAATACATAATTAATAGAGGAGTTAAAATAGTCAATTTGATCGGTAGCAGTACTAAGAGAAAAAATATTGTCCCAACAAATAGAGCCACAAATTGATGAAAGGTGAGTATCATCAATTTTCGAAAAATCCCTAAAGCTGAAACTTTTAGGTTTAGGACGAGAGTAATAATTAACAGAAAAACCAAGGAGATCGTGATCATTGAGAATAAGAAACACCACTTGCGGTTGCGTAAGAGTAAGTGGGCGCTTCAGTGTTATAAACTGAAAGATTAATGCTATTTAAGATATTTAAATAGCTACCCAAAATGAAAACCTCATCATACCGACAGGAAAAATTACTAAAAAGACACTCGATGTCTAAAAGCGATTTTTTAAATTGAGCATACGACCTCTTGTTCGTTTTAGGAGGATTATAAACCACACCAAAAAGAAATTTCCGCTTATTGACGAAGACATTTTGAAAAAGAAACTCAAAGTCAGAAACGAGCCTTTGAGAAATTGAGAGGGGTACCGATACAACATTACATTTAATATGCTCGTAAACATAGAGGCATACTCCACCATAATTAACCAGTGTATTAGCTCTATCACGCCTGAACAAATTATACCCACTAATGATGGTACACGGAATCGGGAATATCGGACCCCATTAAAAGTATGACGAAGTTCGTCAATATTTAAAACCAGACTCTGATGGTCTAAAATGGGGGCAAAGAAATACTCTCGGTGGACATCGCGAATCGTGCGCACTTGAACAACAATACTTACATGAACATTTTTTAAAATAAATAATTAGGTTCTTCTTCCAAAAACCAGGTTAACTTCAAATATCAAATCTGAAACAAAACAAATAAAGCCAAATAATACCTGCAATATAAACGGTAATAGAGGAACGATACTTATCTAATAATAAACTCTTTAAACTATAATCGAGCCCCAAAACCCCCAAAATATACAGTGCTGGGAAAAAAAATTGGGCAAACATATTTTATTGCAAATTGGAGTCTATTTTTGCTAAAATTACAAAACTTTTGAAAGCAATTGGCTTATTGTTTCATTTTAAATACATGTATGACGTAATTTTTTGAAAAAAAAAAAAATTTACCTGCAATTTAGGGGCAAAACCCCGAAAAATGCCAAACTATTCAAAATACGTTGATTGGCGTTAAGTTAATGAAACATATTAAAACCCTATTTTTTAATTTTTGTTTTGTTTTTTATTGATTTATAGAAGTTCTATCTTTAATATTAATATTTTGTTGGACCGCCTATTGTTTTTATTACACCGGTACAACCGCGAAACTGATGTGAAAAAAAATTGGCCAAGCAATTATTTTATTTTACGCCTACCATGGCCGTTATTAGGGTGCGGATGTTTTATTGCCTGTAATTTTTTTTTGAGTATAAATAGTGCATATTTTGTAAGATTAAGTTATTCTGTAAGTGATCCTAGTCAAATAAAGAATAAAGTGCAATTTTAGTTTAATAAATGGGAAAAGTTAGTGAGCAGTGCAAAAGCAATATGGTGATTTTGGGGCGAGAAAATTTAACCACGCGTGAAATAGCAGAAAGATTAAACATTCCTAAAAGTACTGTCGCGTGGAGTATTAAACAAATGCGAGAGATGGGCAGTACACAAAGGGAGAAAGGCTCTGGAAGGCCCAGAAAGACAACGCCAGTGGAAGATCGTTTTATAATATTCCAATGTCGTCGGAACCGTTTTAAAAGTTCATCGGACATAAGACGGGATGTTGAGCGAGCAACGGGAAAACAAGTTTCAGCCAGCTTAGTGAGAAAAAGACTTGTTAAAGCTGGTTTGCGAGCACTTAGTGGATAACTAGCCCAGAAGCCTGAGTTCACATTACTAGTGAAAAAAAACGTTTGCTATGAGCACAGGAGCATGTTTTTTGGACTCCAGAGATGTAGAATGATGTGATTTTCTCCGATGAATCAAAATTCAAGCTGCATCTTGGAGATGGAAGAATTATCGTAAGAATAAAACCGGGCGATAGGCTTAGCAACGAATATCTTTTAAGACTTCCATCGAAAAATGAAGGAGTTATGGTCTGGGATACTTTTCTGGAAATAAAACCGGTCGATTGTGCTTCCTTAGTTCCAGAATTACAGCAGCTGTTTATCTGCAGGTCCTACACAACGAATTTGAGCCTTCTGTGTTAAAGATTTTTGGCGAGATTGCAAATTTATTTTTCAACATAATATAAACATTTAAACATAAATAATTTATTAAAAACTTGTCTTTTTTTCTTATCTCTTCATTTAAAAGTAAAAAAGTACTTCAAAAAAAGAAGTATCGGTGTGTTGAACTGGCCCCCGTATAGTCCAGTCTTAAATCCCATTGAAAATATTTGGTCTATAATGAAGTTAGAAGTAGCAAGAAGCACCCAGAATCGATTCAAGCTTTAAAAAGTTTGCTGATGACGATTTGGGAATCTATACCTCCTACGACTTTGAAAAATTTATCAAATTCAGTGAATCGGAGGTGTGCTTAATTTAGGTGCTAAAAAATAGGTGCTTAATTTATTCCATTACTTTAACTAAAATCATCGAATGTGAAGAAAATGCTAATCTTTGCTAGTTTCATTAATTGTGATTGTGTTAGTGATATTACCTGAGTAGACGGGACATTATCGAAGATTAGAGTTTTCTTGGACGTATTTATTAAATCCTATTAAAATTAATTGAATAATAATAATTAACCGCTTTATTTCGACTAGTTACTTAAATTTTTGATTTGATTCAAGGTTACATGCATTTAAAATTCTCATGATGTTCATATTTAGGCATCAAAAATAAAAAGTGTTCATACTTCTAACCAACAAGTTATACAATATAATAGATAAAACAATCTATAAGGAATTCTCGAAAAAGAGTATTCCTAGAGATTTAACACAACCTCAGGTATTGTAACGACACCGGGTTTGTGAATGCCGTTGCCAAAAGCGAAAAATATCGAAATATTTTTTCTTCAAACGGTGGAGTCGAAGGTGATCCGCCGAGTGTACAGACTCCTTTTGGTTTGCCGCTAGCTCATCGGTAAAGGGTCCTTGGTCGTGGGTGGTACACCCGGGAGATGTTTCAGATCACCTTGAATGTAAATCCGTTACGAAAAGTAAAGAAGAAATAAACGTGAAAGGAACACTCCGACACTCCCTCCAACCACTTACCTCACACGAATCATCCCATACTGTAGCCACTCTCCACTCACTCGCTCATAATGCTTATATAAATCCGGATCATTTTTTTGTACAAGATATTTATTAACAAAATTTAATGGAGTTAATTGGAAATTATTTCATATAGATTAATTCATATGAATTAAATTCGTACAAAGAGAAAAAAAAAATAAAGTCAAATTTAATTTAACAATCAAATTAGCAGTTTATCCTTGAATTAATTTAAAAAAAAATTTCTATTCAAATAAACAAAATATCAACCTGGCATTTGGCTTGTAAATTGAATTATCTTGAGTAAAAAAAAATATATAGATATATATATATATATATATATACCAAACCGATGTTACCTGGAATCCTCGAACATAGAAAAGCGCTTTCCTGCATCCGGGAGCACGGCACATGAAACCGAAACGGTATCTAAGCGCTAAAAGAGAACAAAAAAAAACACAAGAATTAATTAATTTACGAGTGCAGCTAGTTGATATCAGCGAAAACTAAAATTGAACAAATTAAATTTACTTTAAACAGGAAATAAAATTTACAACAACAAATCCAAAACAATAAAAGAAGCAAATTCTTTAAATAAAAAAAAAAGAAATATTAAGAAAGAATAATTAAAGGCAAAAGAAAAGATACGAAAACTCAAGTTTATCCCAAAACTCGTCCGGGAAACTGCCGTTGTCCGCTCGGTGGCATTTCCTGTAGTGGCACGTCCTTGCCCTTGACATTGCTAACCGCTCGATCTGCAAAATCGTGTTGGATGTTGGATAGAGTATTGTCGCCGAAAATCTTCCACTTCGACCAACTCGAGTCGTTAGAATTAACGCCTGCTAATCGGTTGCCGTAATATGACTCCGCCAAATACACCCGTTGCTCAGGTAAATTTACAAGGCCATTCGTGGATAAACCTAAGGCCGGATTTCTTTCTGCTTCTAAGGATATTACGGTACAATGGCTCGCGATTTGGAATCCCGTAACTCGGTAACAGTCACTGCACTCAGGGGATCACACCACTTTGCGATATAACACAGATAATTCACGGTTATCACTTCACACCACCTGGCTTCACTGGATACGCACGCCAGCGCCTCTCGTGAAATTTTCACGCGTGGTTCACACCCTTGGTTCGTTATCGCGCGCGTTCTCTTGACAAACTTTCTCGTCGAGCTGCACAGTTCGTGTGTAACAGTCGCAGTGTTACTTTATAAAAAGCGCGCACGGAATACACAAAATTGTTATGTTTTGAACCCACTAATATCACACACGGTGTGCACTTACTGATAATAGAATAAACCAAACGTATTTAACGTATCAAACGTATTTATGTAATTTAACTGGTTTATTATGTGCCACAATTTACCACGAAGCACAATTACACGGTGGAAACCCCGACTTGGTTTCCCAAAATCCAAAAACTCGCACTTTAGAAAAAAGTATGTGCGCAATAACTTATACTTGGTTTAATATTTATACACATGGAATTTCCTCTACTTGATTCTCACTAGTCCATGCAAAAGATTACCATCGAATGAATAACAAAAAACCGTCTCTTGTTTTTTTTTTGTTTTCTACATACCGTCAACATCAACCCAAAAAAATCCAGTACCTCTATGCCGTACGAACACAAAAATAAAATCCGCTAGAATATGGTGCATACGCCAATATTGCAAGTCATTAATAATAATAGCAAAACGCCGAAAGTATACTATGCTAACAACATGCAAACATCGCAGGCGTAGCAATGATTTAAATGGTATAATTAGTTGTTTGCAACATCGTTTAGGCGTAATAGCACTGCTTTACAGTATGCCACTAAAGTTGAACGTAAGCGATGCGTAAATGGAACGCCCGTTACAGTATATGGGGTGTTAGTTGAAGACGATGTCATATTAAATGTGTATTCTGTTGCTCCCCATCCAGGAAAGGGGACATTTCCCTGAATGGGGAGCAACTGAATATATTTTTTAACTGGCATGGTCTCCAACTAACACGCCATATACCTGAGGTTGTGTTAAGGTCTCTATGAATTTCTCATGTGGTTTATAAATTTTTGTTATATTTGGTCGTACTACTAAATCCTCTAAACTGTTCCCACCCCTGGATGGGTTGCTCCTGATAGTTTTTTATAACTGACATGGTTCCCAACTAACACCCCATATACCTGAGGTTGTGTTAAGATCTCTGGGGATATCTCAGTTGGCCTATCAATTTTTATTATATTTGGACATAATGCTAAAATGTATGAATTGTTTCCACCCCTGGATGGGGAGTTCCTAAATATGTCTTCTAATAACTATGATCCCCTTCTAACACATCATTCACTTGAGGTTGTGTTAAGATCTCTAAGGATATCTCAGTTTGCGTAAACATTTTTATTATATTTGGTCATAATACAAACCTTTATTAAATGTCCCCTCCCCTGGATGGGGAGCAACAGAATATATTTTTTTACTGACAAGGCCTCCAACTAACACCCCATATACCTGAGGTTGTGTTAAGATCTCTAGGAATATCTCATGTGGTTTAAGAATGTTTGTTATATTTGGTCATAATACAAAATCCTGTAAACTGTTCCCACCCTTGGATGGGGAGCTCCTAAATATTTCTTCTAATAACTATGGTCCCCTTCTAACACATCATTTGCATGAGGTTGTGTTAAGATCTCTGGGGATATCTCAGTTGGCCTATCAATTTTTATTATATTTGGTCATAATGCTAAAATGTATGAATTGTTTCCACCCCTGGATGGGGGAGCTCCTGAATATTTCTTCTAATAACTATGGTCCCCTTCTAACACCTCATATGCATGAGGTTGTGTTAAGATCTCTAAGGATATCTCTGTTGGCCTAATCATTTTTATTATATTTGGTCATAATACAAACCTTTATTAAATGTCCCCTCCTCTGGATGGGGAGCAACAGAATATATTTTTTTACTGACCAGGCCTCCAACTAACACCTTTTATACCTGAGGTTGTGTTAAGATCTCTAGGGATATCTCATGTGGTTTAAGAATTTTTGTTATATTTGGTCATAATACAAAATCCTGTAAACTGTTCCCACCCTTGGATAGGGAGCTCCTAAATATTTCTTCTAATAACTATGGTCCCCTTCTAACACATCATTTGCATGAGGTTGTGTTAAGATCTCTAAGGATATCTCAGTTTGCGTAAACATTTTTATTATATTTGGTCATAATACAAACCTTTATTAAATGTCCCCTCCTCTGGATGGGGAGCAACAGAATATATTTTTTTACTGACCAGGCCTCCAACTAACACCCCATATACCTGAAGTTGTGTTAAGATCTCTGGGGATATCTCAGTTGGCCTATCAATTTTTATTATATTTGGTCATAATGCTAAATTGTATGAATTGTTCCCACCCCTGGATGGGGAGCTCCTGAATATTTCTTCCAATAACTATGATCCCCTGGATGATAAGCAACTGAATATATTTTTTAACTGACATGGTCTCCAACTAACACGCCAAATACCTGAGGTTGCGTTAAGAACTCTAGGGTTATCTCAGTATACCATTACTAAAATAGGATTTCTAAAAATAGGAGTTCCCTGGCTTTGGAGCTTGATATTATTTTTCTAATTTTTTTACTCTTGAGTGCTAAAATTTTTCACAGTTTCATTTTTTTCCTCATCCGGAACAAGAAAATGAGTGCCACACCAGAGGTAGCTGATCAAGTGGTTGCACTAACTGATGCGGAGTAGAACCAAAGTGGAGTGGCTCGACAACTAAATTTGAGCCGATTCTCCGTTCGTCAAGTGTAGCAGAGATACGAGATTGATATTGAGAATACGAAATTGATTCCAGACCACCGGCTAGGCTGCCTTCAGTTCGCTCGAGAGAGAGATTTTACAGAAGAACAATGGAGAAAAGTCCTGTTCTCTGACGAGTGCAGGATGTGTTTACATGGCAACGATAGACGAAGAAGAGTGTACAGAAGATCGGGAGAGCAGTTTTCACAATGTTGTATTGAAAAACGCGTCTAGTATGGTGGTGGATCGTGCATGTTCTGAGCAGGTATGTCACTGGAGGCGAAGACAGATCTTGTGTTCATCTCTGGAGCGAATACTGGCCGGCGATCAAATAAAGTGACTTCACAACGGTACATTGAGGAAATACTGGAGGACTACGTCGTACCTTTTGCCGGGTTTATTGGTGAAAACTTCCTGTTCATGCAGGATAATCCGAGACTGCATATGGCTGGTCTAGTGTACCAGTACCTTCAATAAGTGGATGTTCCTATGATGGAGGGGCCAGCTCGATTAGCCTGGACCTCAATCCCGATTGAACATTTATGAGATGAACTGAAAAATTGAGTTCGAGCCAAAGTTATTGCTCCAACGAGTCTCCAGGACCTGCAACAGGCGATCACAGACGAACGGGAGGCGATACTTCAAGATGTTATTAAAACTTTGGTGAAATCATACAAACATTGAATGTAAGCTGTTATTCGGGCTGGGGAAGAGAATGCATCTTATTAATAAAACAATATTGTTATTGCTGATTTCCTTGTTTTAATTCGATTTTTTACTAATAATTTTCATGCTGACAAATTCACAAAAAACGTGTACTTCAGATGTTGACCTCAAAATTTACTTTGTTCGCACGGTATAAGTACAAAAAAAGTACCACTGGATAGGTGCTGAAACAGACTTTGAATCTGCATTCTAGATAATTAAACAAACATTGGATTTTTGATATTTTTGAACTTTTGCTGAAAATTGATCAATGTGCGTATTTTTTGCACCCAAGTGTATTGCCCCACCCAGTTTACCCGAGAATGAATTAAAATTTGTCCGGTTATCTCAATAATTCTTCCTTATGTAGTTCAGTGTGTAGTGTTTGTTACTAATCTGCCTCGGATACTGATTTTATTGTTATTTTTGTAAAACTTTTATTAACCGCAATATTCGTGTTAGTGAATATTGATTAATGAAATGGTAATGGTATTTTAATTTCGTTCGGTTTTTTTAAAGATAACTGAAAAATAATTAAAATAATGTAAGTTACCTAATTTCCGCTTTGTACAGGTATCATTTTGATATGCACCAACACATATAAACGTTTAGCATAGACTTAGTACAAACTTCACACTGCTGTATACACATGTGCAGTTTTTGCTAATTTTTTTACTAGTAAAACTTTAGCAGTAACTTCACATGCATCTAAAATCAACGTATTTTGAATATTTAAGCATTTTTCGGGGTTTTTCCCCTAAATTGCAGGTACATTTTTTTTAATAAAAATTATGTCATACATGTATTTAAAATGAAACAATAAGCCAATTGCTTTCAAAAGTTTTGTAATTTTAGCAAAAAAAGACCCCAATTTGCAATAAAATTTGTTTGTCCAATTTTTTTCCAGCACTGTATACCGGGTGTTTCTTTTAAACTGAGACGATCAAATATCTCGAAAAATAGCCACTCTACGGAAAAAATGTCCATAATCAAAATTTAATCATACCGCGGGGGAAATACATTAGTGCAAACAAAATAGTCCCCCACCCCCCGCTTTGTAGGTGGGGCGGGGGTAACTTTTAAACTAAGATTGGAAGCCATATTTTTTATTGCAGATACGGATTCAACGACTAAAAGTACGTATGATTTGAATGAAATATGTTGTTCGGTTCATGATAGATGGCGTTGTAATCGACGAAATTCAATTTTTCAATTTCTCCTTCTTAGAACACACGATTCGATTCTGCAATACGTTTGAAATAAAAAACATCACGTTTTCATTGGAAATACTCGAAATTCGTCATCAAAACAATTTATTAATGTAAATTGGCAGGTGAATAAAATAATTTTAGCTTAAAATAAGTGTTCAAAATGATGGCCTGCGACTTCAATGCACTTATTAATACGCATTTCAAATGATTGTACACAACTGAGAAGTGTGTCTGGTTGAATTTCATCACACGCATTTCTGATTCGCTCAATCATGTTCTCACGTGTTGTTGGTTCTTGTTTGTAAACTTTGTCTTTGAGATAGCTCCACAAAACGAAATCTGACGAAGTAAGATCTGGTGATCTGGCAGGCCAATTTATCGGACCAGCTCTACCAATCCAGCGACCATTGAAATCACGATCAAGTATTTCACGTGCCACCATCGAATAGTGTGCAGGACAACCATC
The DNA here is from genome assembly GCA_963691935.1 of Nephrotoma guestfalica. NCBI lineage: Eukaryota > Metazoa > Arthropoda > Insecta > Diptera > Tipulidae > Nephrotoma > Nephrotoma guestfalica. The sequence continues at coordinate 170,007,899 of OY829915.1, forward strand.
ATGTTGAAATCACATGTTCCGTCTCACTTCTAAGCTCAAATTTTCAAGTAATATTGGCAGTTCATTTTCCAAAATGTTTCGGTACACTTGACCATTCAAGTTGCCTTCAATAATGTGGGCGCCTATGAGTTTGTTGCCAATTATTCCACACCACACGTTGACAGTTCAAGGACGCTGATGTTCAACTTGACGAAGCCAGTGCGGATTTGTAACACTCCAATAATGCATGTCGTGTCGATTAACCGTTTCATGGTTTGTAAAAGACGATTCGTCAGAGAACATAACGCAACGAAAAAAATTTGGGTTTTGTTGTATTTGTTCACGTGCCCATTGACAAAAAGTTACCCGATTTTGGAAATCAGCGCCATGAAGATCTTGGTGTAAAGACACATGATATGGATGATACTTGTGCCGTTTTAAAATTCTCCAAACACTGGTGAGGGACAATCCGGAATCGCGAACTATTTCTCGTGTACTAACATGAGGATTATGAGCCACTGCTGCCAATACAACAATTTCATTATTTTCTCCAGTGACTGTTGCTATACGGGTCCTCTTTTTCGGTTGAACATTTCCATCAGTAATAAATTGTTTGATAGTACGGCCAAATGAAGCACATGAACGAATCCTATCCGGAAAACGTTGAGCGTAAATAGCAACAGCATTTTCAAGATTTCTGTCAGCTTCTCCATAAACCAGAACCATTCCAATTTTCTCTGGCACAGTTAAACGCTCCATTCTAAAGTATTTTATCGTTTATTTTGCAATTACGAAAAACATGAAGATAAGAAATAACACAAACGGTAAATGTGATTTACAAAACTGAATAAATTGTTTTGATGACAAATTTCGAGTATTTCCAATGAAAACGTGATGTTTTTTATTTCAAACGTATTGCAGAATCGAATGCGCGTGTGTTCTAAGACGGAGAAATTGAAAAAATTGAATTTAGTCGATTACAACGCCATCTATCATGAACCGAACAACATATTTCATTCAAATCATACGTACTTTTAGTCGTGGAATCCGTATCTGCAATAAAAAATATGGCTTCCTATCTTAGTTTAAAAGTTACCCCCGCCTCACCTACAAAGAGGGGGGTGGTGGACTATTTTTTTGCACTAATGTATTTCCCCCGCGGTATGATTAAATTTTGATTATGGACATTTTTTCCGTAGAGTGGCTATTTTTCGAGATATTTGATCGTCTCCGATTAAAAGAAACACCCGGTATATAAAAAATTTAATGGAAAAAAAATTTAATTTGCTGGCAGTCGCAAAAAACAAACACGAGCATCAGCTAGGCTTGCCAAGATAAAACAACATTAAAACGTATTAGAAGTACAAAATTTAAATTACCGCCATCACCTAATTTGTAACTTATAAAGGTTTGTAAGGAAGATTCATGTAATCTTAGTTCACAGATAATAAAGCGAGGTACGACCTCAACATACAACTAATATATTTTTTCAAGTTTTTGTACTTAGAAAAGTTTAACTTATATAAAACGATAAAAACAGTAATTTCCGAATCTTTTTTAAATGATTAATTCTAAATATCAGCCATCGACCACTAAATAACTAAATACTAGCTTAGAGGTGGATTTAGATATAAATGACATAATATAATATCTATTTTTCCCTATATGTGTATCTACGAACACACTCACATACATTTTTATATTTAAAACCATTTTCCCTCTACCCAAGATATTCAACAAAAATTTATATATTTAGAAAATTGTCATAGAATAAAGTGGGAAACGAAGGGAAATCACACTAATAAAAACTAAGAATAAAATCCACCCACAATATATACAGAATAGCAACAAACATAACATCCTACAATTCTATGGTAATTCCTGAAAAACTGCTCATCCCACAACGTGTAAAGTCGTATAGTTGGAAAATATACTTTTTTGTAGTTTAATCCATTCTCCATCTCGTTTCAACATTGTACGAGTATTCACAAAATAATAATATTTTTTGTGTATATTTTAAAAAATAGTTTTATACATTTTTTTTGTTAACCAATCTATTTAGTTAGTTAGTGAGTAATTTGAAAGTTTTGCGTTTTATCCTTGATTTTTTCACTTTCTTACTCAGTACTATGTATGTTGAGAATATACCAAAATTTTAAGGCTAGTTTAAGACTCTCGTATAAATGCGAGGAGGATGTGTAGTACAAACGAATTTATATCATTCTCCCAAAAGTGTATATATCTACACACAGGGTTACAAATAAGAAAGGAACGAAGAGAAGAAAACAACTACAACAACAAAAAATGGATTCATTATATGACTTGGAAATTCTCAAGGGTAGAAATGGAATTGAATTAAATTATAATTTAGTGTTAAAAAAAACTTTACTTTGGTATTTGGGTTTGACATTTCTGTAGTATAATACTCTGTGTGTACGAATAAAATACACGATAAATTTTTTAGCTTGATGGTTTGAGGAGTACTACACTTTCGTATTATTACAAAAGAATATAACAAATAAAACCAAACACAAATATATAAAGTGATAAATATGTTACACTTATACCACCACTAATAATAATAATAATGATAATGGTTAATGAATTTCCATGATATTAATTTTAACAGGGGGATTAATACTTATAATTCAATATTATGTATACGCTCGGTACCCTCAAACCGTATGACCCCTATACTACTAAATACTCTAGATTAAAATTTAAATCAAAAACACACTCAAATTGAAATTAATCAAGGTAGATTTGATTTTCGTGTGTGATTTGACTGATTAGCTGGGTTGAATAATTAATTGGTGTGAGGGGAATAGAACATAAACGTACATAGTGTGTTATACTAATGACATGGATTATAAAGTTAATGTTATGTTGCTTGTAGCAATATCGTGAGCTTTAATTCGAGAGCTGCGGCATAAAATGATTGATTTATGTTGTTGTAATTGCGAAATAAACCTTCAAATTTGGATCGTGGGAAATTAATGAAATATTGTGGGAGATTTCAATTACAATTTGATATAAATATGCTTCCTAATCATTATCGTACCATATAATGCTGCGGAAATCTGTATAAAATAAAATCCATCTCTTACAGCTTCTGTCAATCATCGCTCAGTCTGCCGTAGTCGTTGTGTAATCTGTGATGTTCCGTACATGCTGCATTTTACTTTAGTCAACTTATGTTCACACACAAATATTTGTTAATAAAAAACATAATTTATTTTTATTTATTTAAACTTTTTAATTAATTTATTTAATTTCAATTTTATTTTTATTTAAACCACCGTTACTAACGTTAATTTAACTTACAACGTTACTTAACGATGGGTCAAATTGACCCATCTTTAACAAGCCCAATGTTCTGTTCGGGTTATAATATTCCACCAATTTTTTTTTAAATTAAACGCTGAGTATAATTATACATAAAAAATAAATTATAACTAATATTTTATTTCAGTCTTTAGAAAATAAAAATATATAATATAACACAATTTTTTTTATTTTTTATATATATTTATTTATTACAACTGATTTACAAATCATCTAGTAATTTATCTTTCATAATTTATATTCTTGTTTGGAGGGTTGTAGCCCTTTGGCTAGTCCCCTTTACAATTTTATTATATTTTTAGTCGATCCTGATTGGATCTTGTAGATAATGCGGTTTCTTCCTTCGCAGCCGTCTTGCTGGGTTTGAATCATCCAACATACGACGTATCTCAGCATTTTGGTGTAGACTAATATGTTGCATGTGTTTTCTCGCGTGTTTGCTTATTTCTTCACAAACGAAATCCATATTCAGATCTCTATGGAGGTTGTCATTTCTTATGTACCACCGTGCATTAACTATTCCACGAAGGACTTTGCTTTGGAATGACTGATATTGTTATGATGATATTGACATTGGTTTTCTTTGTACAGCCCCAGAGCTGAATACCGTAAATCCACACAGGTTTTGGGATTTGCCGGTATAGTAGCAATTTATTATGTAGAATTAGCTCAGAATTTCTTTCTAAGAGCCAATCCATCTTTCTGTATTTGATGTTTAACTCTTCTTTTTTCTTTTTCACATGCTCTTTCCATTTTAGTTTCGCGTCTAGAGTCATGTCTAGATATTTGGCCGTATTTGCATAGAGAATTTGCTGGGAGTTCAGTTCTACTGGTATCCAGTTGACCTTCTTGTTGGTAAAGTTTACGTGAACAGATTTTATTTCATTAAGTTTTATTCGTCATCTCTTGGTCTAGGTACTGACAATATTAGTAGCTCTTTGCAATTTGCTTGTAGATTCTTCTATGCAATTAGCAACTGCTAAGATGGCCGTATCATCCGCAAACGTCGCTATGTTAGTATCCTCTATCGTTGGCAGGTCCGAGGTGTATAGAACATATAAGGTTGGTCCCAGAACGCTACCATGTGGTACCCCTGCTGATATTCTCTTTATTTCTGAGTATTCGCCATCTAATTTAACTCGAAAGTGTCGGTTAGATATGTAAGATTTTAGAATTTCATAAAACTGCTTTGGTAAGTCTCTTTGTAATTTATATTCCAAACCTTTATGCCATACTCTGTCAAAGGCCTGTGCTACATCCAAGAAGACGCTTGAACATACTTTCTTTTTTTCAAGTACGTCTTCAATTATGTTTGTAATTTGGTGTACTTGTTCTATTGTTGAATGATTTTCTCGGAAGCCAAATTGATGTGGGGGAACAAGATTTCTTTCTGCTATTATTGGTTTTAGTCTCTTTAGGAGTAGGTTCTCGAATAATTTTGAAATTATTGGGAGTAAGGAAATCGGCCTATACGAATTTTTGTCATTAAGTGGTTTGTTTGGTTTACTTCTGCTACTAATTCATAATTACTTCTGCTACTTTCCATTGACTTGGAACGTGTTTAAGTCTGAACACTGCATTAATTATTTGGAGTAGTTTACGTAGGCCTTTTTCAGGACGAGCTTTTACTATTTGTGCTGTAATTAAGTCATATTCTGAAGATTTCTTTGTATTTAGGTTGAGATTGATTTCCTCTAGTAATTCTTGTAATGTGACAGGAGCTATATTGCAGTTATCCATTTTATATACTGGTGGTATTTTTTCCTCTGCAGGTTATCTAGGTAGTGGCTGAAACGTGTTCTCGAGGTGGGTTGCAAACAACGACGCTTTTTGCTTTGCACTTATAGCCCATGTGCCATCGTCATTTTTTACTGGTGGAATTTGTAGTTCAGGTCGTTTTAAACTTTTTGTCGCTTTCCAAAGGGAGTACTCGGTATCTTTTTCCCCAGTAAGGCCACTCAAGTATTTATTAATGGATTCGTTTTTGATTTTTTTAATTAGCAACTTTAGTTTATTGGATAAAAAATTTAGAGTTGTTTTATATTCTTGCGCTCGACTTCTTTGCCAGTCCTTTCTTGCTTCTCGTTTTGATGCAACCAGTTCCCTAACCACTAGAGGATAAATGGCATTTCGTCGCATTTCCTTTGAACTTGAGGGGGAACTACTCCGCGCCGCTTCTTGTATACTGTTGTTGAGTTGTTCTAGTTCTTCTTCTAGCTCTATCGGGTTTTTAATTGGCACCTGAAGATCAATATTATCCTCAACAAGTTTCTGGAATTTCTCCCAGCTTGTTTTTTTGTTCGCTAGCGAAGGTGGACTAGTTTTTTTAATAATCGTTGCACTGATCGTCATAATAACAGGCGTATGATCCGACATAATCCCCTCGCTGCTTTCTAGGTATATGTAGTTTTCGTCTATACCTTTTGTGATAAAGATGTCAATGATATCGCGTATTTTGTTTCTATCCGTAGGCCAATAAGTTGGTTGATCTCCAGAATGAAAATCGCAATTGCATAGTCTTTCTGCTGCAAACAGCTCTCTTCCTTTTTTAGAGGTTCCTCTTGATCCCCAGTAGGTGTTTTTTGCATTAAAATCACCTCCGATTATGAAACTTGATCCAAGTGATTTAAATAACGTGCAATAGTCTTGTTTAATTAAAATTATATCTTGGGGGGCAATATATTGACGATACACTATATTCTTTTTTGTTAATTATAAATACTTTTAAGGTGACTACTTGCATAAATTCCTCTTCGATTTTAAGATCTATAAAATGTTTGTGTTTGATGTTTTCTTTTATAACCATCGACGATCTTCTTCTTGCCTTTCTAGGCATAAATCTACTTTTTCAGCATTTATAAAAATGTCTAATTCTGAAATATGTTGCAATAGCCCATTTGCATTCCAGGTTACTATCGTTAATGTTTTATTTGTTGTTGTTTGCATCATTTTAATAGAGCATGGATTTCATTTCATTTAGAGAGTCTTGCTTATCTAACCTGTTGCTTAGAGCTTGAAGGCAGTTTTCTTGTTTAGCTAGACGAATGTTACGAGCTTCCATGCTTCTTAGTATCTTTTGAAGCACTGCTGTACCTTCAGTAGTATCCTCCGAAATAATTGGTTTTGTCATGACTACTTGCGAGTACAGTTTTGGTTTTGGTTCTCCCGCTTTACTAGCATGAGGTTTAGGATCCTCTTTGGTGGAAGTTTGATGATTTTTTACCGATATTCCTGGACTTTGTTTTCCCGTTTTATTTCTTATTCTTTGTAGCTCCTTAGCTATTTCACATATCCGGTAGTTTGCGGGATGTGACTTATTGCAATTGACACATTTTGCAGCAATATTTTTACTAACCGGCCATACCTGGGCATGATGCTTTCCGGCACATTTCACGTGGTACATTTCAAACCTTGACATTTTTTGCACCGCGGTATTAATCCGTTATTCTTTTTCAATGGCTCTATTTTAACTCTCATGGTGGAAGCCCTCTTTTGTTAACTTGAACTCCTTGTTCAGTTTCGATTTTTTCTTTCTTAATAATGTTTACGGCATGGCATTTTCTATTTGATAACCCTTTTGCTTGAGATCCTCAATAATTTCCTCTTTTGCACAGGCTGGGTGAAGACCTCTAGCCATAACTTTAATTGGGCGATCATATCTCCTCGTAGGTAAACCACTGATGCCCCTTGGAATTTAACTTTGTAGCTAAAGCTCTATACGTTTCAGAGTCTACAACATTAATTTTCCAGACGCCGTTGTTTAGAGATACGAGTTTGTACTCGGCTATCGTAATCAATTTCATAATCGATTGTATAGTGGAGAAATTTGATATCCCGACGACATTTATTGGTGGAGGTGATTTTTCTTTCGGTTTAGCTGGTTGTTGTTCTAGAGCTAGTTGTTTCTTGAAGATTAATTGATTTCTGGAAACCTCTTTTGAAGTTGATGGTAAAGTCACCGCCATTTCTGGTGAGTGTTGCGCTTTCCTTTTCTTACTTGGTCTTTTATTCCGGTTCAACATCCAATTTGTTTCTCTTTGTAATTCTTCTTCATCCGTGTGGAATGAATTACTGCCATCATCGACTGTTGGGCTAGGTGTCGTCCCAAGTTCTGCACGTGTTTCAACTGCCTTTTTTGAGTTCTTCATTTTCTTTCTTTAAAATTGTAAATTCTTCTTTCAATTTAGTAGTAAATTCCTTTATTTCTCTTAGTTGTTCACGGAGTTCGGCATTTTCCTTCTCGTACTGAAATATATTTCCAGTTGAAGATCTTGGTGATCTTGATAATTTGGAACTTCGTTCAAATGGATTAAACAATGATTGGTTCATCCCAGAAACTGTTGGGCCCGCCTCCGAAGAGTGTGGATTTGGCAGCATATCTGCTGCTGTACCACCTAGGGTACACTATTACATTCCGTATTTGTTCTATTCATTGTTTGTTTTAGCCAATTTATTTCATTGGCATTTGGTCCCCGGTAGCACTTTGCTATTGTCGAAGCAGTACCCGCCCCCCGCGACGAGGTCGCGCACTACACAAGAGTGTAGATATCAATCAAATGGCTTCCACAGATAAATCTATTGCATCTGGAGCAAGTTGTGTTTGTCTTACGATCATGAGTCGGTTGACAGAGTTGGCATCTACCACACTTATTCAATTTGGGTTTTTTTGGCGAAGACTCGAACGATGTATTTTGCGCAAATCTGTTACAAATTTGAGGTTTGAACTCAATTGTTGGATTTTACTCCATCTATCTATATGTGGTTGCATAAGAGCTATAGCCAAGGTTTTTAAAAATAAATTCCGTTTTTTAAATTGTACTGGAGGATTGTCGGTGGATAATAGAACTATTCGGCTATTTATACTTGCCAACTTTAATAAGCTGAAGAAAACTACCATTGCCCATCGGTTTGCAGTTCTTGCAACGTTGTATGTACCGTAAAGTTGGTCGGTAGTGTCAATGCCGCCCTTCGTGCTACTGTAAAATTTGATTATTTCCGGGAAAGATTTTGGACCTTTTGATATTTTGCCTATTCTGTGTATCGTAGATAGTAAGATCACACATTTGTTTTTTTTTTGGCACGTATGACATTATAGTGGCTTTCTTCTGGAAACCAAAAATTGTAGATTTAATCGCACGATTTTTTGTAATGGTAAACGTCGGTGGCTTATTACTCAAATTGTATCGTCCTGGCGGTTGCTGTCACAGTAAACTTCCAGCTTAGATGTGTAAAATGACACGGAATCAACAACAGCGAAAATTTTTATTCCATATTTTGCTGGCTTACTGGGTATATATTGTTTAAATGAGCATCTTCTACAAAAGCTTTCTAATTTCTCGTGTACTGTAATAAAACAACCTACACTATAATTTTGCAGGCAATTTTCGTTCAATTTTTCGAAGATTTCACGATTTGGGGCGAGTTTATCAAACAAACGACGTCCCATGTGAGTTTCGATGTTGTCAAATCGAATGCACCGCATAATAAATTGGAGGCGACTGTAGCTCATGGTTGCAGCAGATATTTCTAAACCTTTGCCGTCGGTGGGCCACAAATATCGTACATGCACATGCGATGATTTATGCAACCCCGTTAGATACAACAATCCAAATAAAGCATTAATTTCTGTATAATCGGTGGTTGCAGCATGTTTCACGTCCTTATATTTTGTTTGTTGTTTTTTTATAAATAGATTTAGATTTGTGTGTTCCGCAATATTATTGATGAAAGTAAAGAATAATTGGAAACTTTCTAAGGGTGTTTTAACAGATTTTGAAAAATCTGTAAGATTTGATGACGAACGGAAAATGTTTTCGGTAACTTTCCGTGTAGATTTAAATGCGTATTTTCTCCATGTTGAGCCATCTTTACCCACTAAATCACCATCTAGCTCACCATATTCGTCAATATTTGGATCAAGTTCCCGCTCTGTTCGAAATCATTATTGCTAAATAGCTCTAAGTCTTCTGTTTCACTAACATCTGACCCATTGACAGGGCCTTCCTCCTCGCTGTCTAACTCGGCTAAGTTAGCACGTAGCCGATTTTGCTGACGCTCATAATCATCCATTACCTAAAGTTATCTAAATAAATTTATTTACTACCGTGGGTCAAAATGACCCAGACACTTTCTAACATAACTACCCACCTCCTTCGAATTGCAAAACCACACTAAAAATATTTTGATGTGACAAGTGCAAATTGAGGTTAAATATCAAGTAACATGAAGTTAATTGCAATTCGTTTTCTATGTTTTTTTTTAAAATTTTATCGCAATGGGCCAATTTGACCCAGACGTTAGTAACCGAGGGTTAATTGTTTCCTAATCGAATGATAATTTAATACTAAATTAAAAAATGTGTCTAAATCTGTTATATGTTGACACCCGCAGCAAAATATGCATACAAGTATTTATGCATATTATGCACCTTTGTTGCGCGTGGATTTGTATTGTATTAATCCGCGCGCTTTTGAAAAATAGATCCCAATTCCATGTGTTTTTAATTGGCGTCATGGGCAGAGGATCGTAACTCCTCCCGCTGAAAAGAAGGCCATAGGGTCTTTGTCCGTATGGTCTTGGGTTCGGTGGTTAACTGTTTATTGTCCTGTGTTGCTACCTGCAGACTCAATAAATAACAATTGCAATAGTAATGATTGTGATCAGGGTTGTGGTACTTTGTACTGCTGTAGGTAATGCCAGAGATGTTAACGTCACAATTATCGAATTCAATTAACGCTTGGCCTTTGATAGACTTCGGAAATTGTTGGCATGTAAATGTGAATTCCAATTCTCTTCGTGTGGCTACGTACAATTTACCTGTAATGATTTCTCAGACTTCATCTTCTAGTTCGTAAGCAGTATGTTTGCATTGGGCCAGTTGTTGTGAGATGATGCTTGGTATGCAAGTGTTGCTTACTGATTGTAGTGATTGCTAGTGCAGTAATACTTGTTTTCCAATTCGTTGCATGGTTGTACAATGTATTAATAGTAACTTTGTTCGTGTAGGATGATATTATATGACGGAATCGGTTTAACTTTGAAATAACTCAATATTGGTTCATAGAAGGTTTGTACATGTGTACTAAGAATGATTCTAGACTGATTGTATTATCCTTGTAACGTCAATAGATCATAGATATTGTTTGGGTTGATTATTTCAATCCGGTCGTGGAACAGTTAATCGTTAATGAAATGAACTTCATTGTTAGATAGTAAATGTCTTGAAATGTGTCTGTGTCTAGCTGAACTAAGTGCGTCCAAAATGTCGTCTATTTGTTGGGCTAAGATATTGATCTATTTTAATCATATGTATTCCTGTTTGTGTTGTGTTTCTGGGCCTATTTAGTTGAATCTATCAGTCATACCCTTATGTATCTTTATTAGAGCGTCATTTTGTTAATTTAAGTTATTTTGATTTTGGTAGAGACTATGTACTTCGGAACTAATCTGTTTTAGATCATGTTGGTCTAAGTTTCCCGTAACATCTTTGATCAAGGAACCTGGTCCAATAATAAGTCCTCTTTTGATCCGTGTAGGTTTCAAAAGGTTAACGTTGTGTTGTAGTTTCTCAAATTTGTGTTCAAGGATTTCTATTTTCTTTTTGAATGAAAATTGGGTCTCAATGACGAGGACGATCCTTTTATAACTGTTGAATACTCGGGCCTGGCATATTTTGATTGGTATCAAGCCTTTGTGGGTGTTTAGGTCAGTCACTTTCAGCATTTGGCTCATAACAAGCGTGCACCTGAAATGCTTCTTTTGTGCGTTTCTTATTGCGAATGTGCACTGTTTGGTCGATTCTCATTTTTGGTGGTTTATCTCGACCGATATTGAGTTTATTGATTAGTTTAACCTTTTTTGCATGAGTTTCATCATGTATGCGCTTCATAGGCTAAGGTGTAGTTAAGAAGATATTCCTGTCCATTTGGGGGTGTCGCGTTCATAGGTTTCCCTAAAATAGTATTTTGTCGACTAAATAGTTCGAATGGCGTAAATTTAGTTGTAGAATGAATGGAGTTGTTGTAGTAAAAGTTAGCACGGTTCATTAACCCTCTAATGGGCAGTTTGGGGAGAATTTAGATATGCAATTTTGATAAGTTCCTGAAGTGTTGAGTGCAATCTAACAGGGGAGTTCCCAGCTGACGAATATGATGACGTATGGCGCAATTGGATGAAATGTTCATCTAAGAAGGCTGAACGAAGGTGTGTTCATATTTCCTTCATTGTCGGTAATAATTATTGTGGGTTTACCGTGTATACTAAAGAACCGTTCGAGTGTCCTTTAAATTCTTTCACTAGTGTGGGTCTTCATGAAGAAGGCCCCCGCAAATTTCGTGAATTTGTCGAGAAGTGCTAGAAATACTTGATTTCTATAGTTCTTTTCGGTGTTTCGGTGATATCATACTCCAATTTAGGTGGATGCCTGTCATATTTGGCTTGGAGATATGGTAAAGGTGTTTGCCCAGATGTATTTTGCGATGACGTCCTTCACATTCGGGAAATAGCAAGTCCTTTTGATGAACTCTTGATTTTCCACTATTCTTCGATGGTGACTTTCTTTATGCCGTTTCCTTATTATAGCTCGTTGGTCCTCACGATTAAACACATCCGTTAAGTGTATATGTTCTTACTAGATATGGTTTCTGGGAGTTCCCAAATTTCTCACGGTATGCTTCTGTAGCTATTTGGAACACTATATCGTCACACAATATTCATCCAACTCATTCATTCAACTCAATGTTTCGTTACTTGTGTTTTAATATTAAGGCGGATGGTTGGTATATGATGCCTGGACATATATATTATTACTCCATGTTTGCCAAATGGGTGTTCTTGTTGAATATTCCCTTGCATTTCGAGATCAACTGTTATGATCAATTGGTAATTAAAATGGTTTATGGGTGTATTGGTAGTCGGTATAATAGTTTGTTCATCATTATTTGTAATTTGGGAATCCATAGATGGATCTGACGTTTCGGAGGTGTTTAAGTTGTTGATAACGTTCAGTTCGGGTTGCATTCGTTAGAGTACATACGCGTTGGTATTCTTTGCACTTTTTTGTATACGATTTCGTAATCGTTTTCTTCCAATTTCAATCTCCATCGAACCAATTTGATCCTTTGGTATTGAAAAACCATGTCAGTGGCTTATGGTCTGTGACAATTTTAAACTGTTGGCCAAATAAGTACGGTCGGAAGTACTTAGTTGCCCAGACGATAGCTAGAAGCTCTTTCTCTATAGTAGAGTAGTTTTGTTCTGTGACCGTTAAGATTCTGGAAGCATGTCCTTGTGAAAAGACGGCCCCAATGGCTACATTGCTCGCGCCCGTGGTACGTATAAATTCCTTAGAAAAATCTGGATACTACAAGATGGGTTCCTTGCATAACAACTCTTTATAGTATTCGAAGCACTGGATATATCTAGTGTCAAGTGTGATCTTTTGATCTTTTCTCAACCATTCCGTTTAAGGGCTTGGTAGTTTCGGAGAAGTTTTGATGTACTTGAAATAGTATCCTAACAAGCCTAAAAAGCTTTTAATTTCTTTCTCTGTTTTAGGAATTGGAAAGTCTTTAATTGCTCCTTTCTTATCGGGATTTGGTTTAACCCCATCACTCCATTTGTACTTTTAGATTGGCTTTCCGCAGTTTGCTAAAAACGTGTTTTAAGCTTTCCATGTGCTCTTGGAGCGATGTAATAAAAATACGATAATATCGTCCAAGAAGCACAAGCACTATTTGTCCTGTAGTTCTCCAACGACATTGTCCATGACTCTCTGGAATGTGGATGGTGCATTTTGAAGCACAAAAAGCATTCTCACATATTCGTAGTGCCCATGGTCTATGGAGACATTCGGTTTAGGTGTATCCTCTTTCTTGATCTCAATCTGGTGAAACCCAGATGGTAGATCCAACGTCGAAAAATATAGACATTTGCCCAATTTGTCCAGGATATCCGAGATGTTCGGTAGCGGATACCAGTCATCTATCGTTTTTTCATTCATTTTTCGATAGTTTATAACTAATCGCCACTTGACTTTGCCACTTGCGTCGGCCTTTTTTGGCACGATCCATACGGGCGATGACCAAGGAGAGAAGCTGTTGCGGATGATTCCATCTTGTAGCCTTTTGTCTATTTGCTTCTTTACTTCCCTTTTATGATCGAAACGATACCGATAGCTTTTTGTGAAGATAGGTTTATCGTCTTTCAGACTTATCTCATGTTTGACGCTATTGGTAAATGACAATTTTTGTTCTGTTTTGAGAAATAGATCCTGGTATTGATGACAAAGTTTAATGATGGGCTTTTGACTTACACAGTAAATGAATCTTTACTTTATCCGTTTTCAGGGTTTAATTGGCTAGATCTAACGTAGCACCATGTTGTTGCATTATTTCAAGTCCCATTAAACCATCAAAGTCTTCATGGAACAAAAGGAATTCTATGGGTACTACTTTTTGGTGTAAGGCATGGGTGTTAAACATGGTTTTTATATCAATAGGGGGTATAGTACGTATCCGTGAAAAATATACGAACTCTGGGTTCAGAAAGGATTTATTAAAGCCAGTGTCAATTAGTATCTTTTGTATTTTTTGTGGATTTAACCGTACATGTATGTACGGAAGCGTGTTTACGTCTATGTATCCAACTCCATTGGTAAGGCTTCGTGATGAAAATTTGCATCGTTTACTTCGCCTTCTTCCAAATCAGGGAAGTATAATGGTGCTTTCTCTTCATGCTGTTCCCGTTGTTCTCCGAAGTTGGTCTTAGAATTGAAAATTTCCTGAGCCCGAAACTTCGGAGGTCCATTTGATTGGAATTGATAGTTATTTGGTTGGTAGACTTGTTGTAAAATGCGTACTGAGTGTAACCGTTTGGATTGGATGCCGTATCCATTTTATCAACCTTCCCTGGTGGAACCATAGGAAGTTTGAGCACAAATCTGTTTTTATTATAGTTCATGGGAGCATTTTGACTAACATTTTATTGGGTAAACGGCCTATGGTTGTAATACTGAGGTCGAGGTCGCTGATTAGCTTGCGGGTGAAAATTTGGAGGAATTGGTGGACCGCTTGAGTAATTGCTCCGTTGAGGATTTATTGGTCTTGGTATAATTGACCTTTGTGGGGTGAAGTTTGCGTTCATGGTTGTACCTTTTTTTCATGTACGTCATGTTCATCTTCTTTAAGCAATGGGAGAATGCTTCTGCCAAGCTATGCGGTTGCATAGCGCGAATAATTGAACCTAGGGGCTCTTTGAGTCCAGCAATGAATGTGTTGAGGCACATTTCGTGATAGAGCTCCTTTTTTTACCGTACTACTATACAATTATGTTCGTTTAATTTAATATGGTTGATTATTGTGCTTTGTATGTCGTTTATCTTAGCGAAATATTTCTCGATTGTATCATTTCCCTTTGTTATGCTGTACAAATCTCTCACGAGATTTGTTTCATTTCTTTTATCCGCGTAGTGGGTAATTAAATTATCTTTAATTGCAAATTGTCAATGTCACTTGCAAAAAAAACGTACTACCAGCAATTCAAAAACCACCAGCTTCATATGCCTCTGGTAATTCAAATCGAGACATTAGTTTTCAATTTTTGCGGAAAAATGTATTTAATGAACTGTTCGACTTAGATCTGTCTAGAATTTTTGTCATTTTCTTATTCTCCAAATCTTCTAATTGTTTCGGTATGCTATGATACGAGACACCATTTCCAGCAATCATTTACTTTCAGTGTCGAGCTGCGCACAATATTGTTCGAATTTTTTATCGACAACTTTGTACTAAAATTTGTTTCTGCTGATTGAAAATATGCACTGGCAACAAGCTCAAATGATCATTGATGATGGGATTAAAATTGTATCCAATTTTATTAGTATACTTCTCGCTGGCCAGGATAAATTTCTAATGATTTTAAAGTACGTACACTAGGACAGTATCCGTTAACGGAATTGTAGTATGTTCCAAATTACTTTTATAATTCGATTACCCGATGCTTTTATTAGGATCGGTTTCATTTTTATTCGTAAATTAAAATTTTTTTGTTTGTCATATCTATGGTCTAGATTAAGGCGTGTTTATGCTTATTTGTTGAATTTGACTCAATAATTATTTGTCGTGTATCACTCGGTAAATTAGCGTACACCATAGAACTAGCAGCTCGAGTAATTTGCATATTGTAAATAAACGTCCACCGGTAGCTTCCTTAACCGAGATCACAGGCGTTTATCACTGTCCTGCGTAACATTTCTTGATACGCTATAGTATCGGTACTACAAAATCGTCAGTGTAATCCACTTCGAGTATAATAAGGAAACTCGGAAGATATTAACGTCGTGAGAGAATATTTCTGGCATTAAAAGGCATCAAAAACAATTAGAATTTTCATTACTAGTTGGTATCGAATTTATCAAGATATATTTTAACGTCTCCAAATAAAATGTTCATCGATAATCATAACGCAGTACGATTCTAAATTTGCGGCTATGAAACAAATTTTTTGTGCAATGCCGACTGTCATGTAAATATTGTAACCTTTGGCTTGGGTCGGTAGAATACCACATGGCACACTGTAACATTGGATAGCTTTCAGCGGTTTGGGAGGTTCGCCCTTCTACATGTAGTATCTACAGCCATTACAAAAATTTCTATCGAATTTAGTGTGCTACATAAGCCTAAGTTTATCCAAGTGTGGTTAAGATTAATGCGCAAAATTGCAATTGACCAGTCATCCCATTATACCAAAAGTTTAGTCCGACACGTTCATTATACGAATTTTCTAGCTACTAAAGAAAATGAAATATTGATGCCAGCTGAGTCATAACGAAATATTACCCCACGACAGCAAATAATTAAACTAATAAATTAGAAAATTAAAATTAAGAAAATGCTAAGCTAGGTATAAAAGGTAAAACAAAGTTAACCTTAAGATAACGTACAACAATAATTAACTAACAATTAGTACAGTATGTAAAAGTAAGAATAAATCGCAAGCGTAATGCTTGATTGAAAGAACAGAAATAAGACAACAACAAAAAATAAAGAAAAAGAAATAAATAAATAAAATATAGATGGAAATAGTATAAATAATCATATAGTAAATGTAATAAATAATGTAATAAATAGTTTTATATCACCAAATCCGCCAATATATATCCCTCTTCGTTTTGGCTGGTTGCAAACTGACGTTAAAAATAATCTTGTGTCATCTAATGCTGGTGATACCGTATCCCAATGTCGCATTACGGTTTACGGTTGATGCTGGTTCAACTGATACGTATCGTGGAGAAAACTTCCGTTCAAGTAGCCTCGATTTCTGGAACCCGTACTTAACTTCATTCAGCAACTTTACTTATATACGCCTCAATACTATACGGGTAGTTTAATTTTAATATTTGCGGACGTAAGTGATTAGATATAATAAAGACCACTTCGACAACATCGACCACTTCACAAGTTTAGGAAACATTCACAGCACTTGTAACTTGGTACAGGGTTTTGTCCCACAAATTTGCACACACAGAATAAACTTGTACAAGGGGGTAGGTACCACAAGAAAATACAATGTCTTTAATTTTAATTACTCATAGAATAAAATATCACTTTCTTTAGACGTTTAGTTTATTTTGTTCATTATAATTTGGTTTTGATTTATTAACATATAACTTTTAATTTTTATACAATAATTATCATTTATTATTTACTCTTAACAAATTAAATTTGTTTTTGCACATTTAATAATTTTATGTTTTAATTTTATAATTTAATTTATAATTTTTTTATTACAATCAACACAAACCATTTTTTTAGTTTATTTATTTTCTGTGTTTGTTATTCCCATGGTGTTCACTGCACTCTACCCTTGTATCGTTTTTCAGTTTTTTCTTCCACCAATACCAAAAAAAAAATCTCCCCTACACCAAAATTTCCGATCTTTATATAGCCAGCTGATTGCCCCTCCATTTCATATTTTTTTGTTTTCATTGTGTTATTTACCATCAATTTCTCCTATAAACGATCAATTTTGTCATGTCATCATTGGAATCTGATCTATATATTTACAGTGAAAGAAAGATTTATTAAAATTAATATTTTATTCAGCGCTTTAAAGCTGTTCACATCGACGTTAAATAGAAGAGATATTGTGCGATTCGTTACAATATTCGAGACGAATACTGTAACCATTTTCGTTACTCCAATTCAGTCCATTTCTTAATGTAAAAGGGCGTCATACAGATTTGGCGGCCCCACGAATGGCTTCTGTGTTCAATCAAATTTTATTGCCTGTTGGATTTACAAGCTACATATAAATATTAGGTATTTGACTGATTTTTTCGGAATAAAATTTGTAAAGTGTGATTGATAGCTCGTATCAATCTTTCCATAAATTTGTGCTTTTACATTTTATTGGGTGGCGATGATTTTGTTCATTGAAGTTCCGTGGCTCGAAGTAGTTTAATTTGGTTTAAAAATTTACCACATATTATATAGGAGTATGTCATTGCCATTTTAAAATTTAGGTACGAATTTTTTTAGTGTGATATAAAGCCAAACGGTTCCATTAACAAAGGAAAATTAGCTTATTGCTAACAGAAATAATAATTTTAAACACTGTCTACATTATCAACGTAATTAATATAATTATTTACATATATTCTCTACACGTGTAGAATATTAATTATCTACGCGGTGTAGATTTTATTGCTTTCAATGTTTGCTCGTTCTGGCTCATCGAATGTCTTTCAACGTACCCAGTAATCTATCTAAGTGTTTTCTCAAACATTCCGTAGAAACAACAATTTGAAGATTATTTTGGAATTTAGCTCTCAGTTGTTTTAAAGTTATTCTAGGATTTTCCTCAATGTAACTTTCAAAAAATAGTTGTAGTTTTATTTTTCGCTTACCACCACGGTGCTCAGCGGGTATTTGTTGGTTATTCACCCATCGATAGGCAGTTGATTTCTTTACGCCTAAAGTTTTTCCAACTATTCTCCAATCCTCGTTTTTATTATACAATGCACATATTTGCTTCCTTATATTATCTGCTTCAACTTCCTTGAGTTTAGGGATGAATTAATTAAGAATGAAACTATTTCAAATACTATTCAAACTATTTCTTAAATGCTGAGTGTTTTTTTTTATTCATTCCAAATATTCCGAACGTTTAGATTATGACATATTATGTTTTTTTATTTATTCCATTCCTTCTATTCCTTTTCTATGCTGTTTTTTTATTTATTCTAGACATTCTGAACGTGTTCTTTTCGTACTAGATGAAAAGATAGAACGAAAGGAATAGTTTTAATATTAGTCGCCATATTGTTTGGTTTGATGTGTATTTACATAAAAATTATTTAAAAAAATTTAATTTAATAACTAAAATACGATGGAGAATAATTTTAATGGAAATTCTATAATAGAAAATGTAGTGGAAAATTTTAAATGGAGCCCTGGAGATATTCGATGCCTTATTCACAATTTTTCTGAAAGGACAACAATGTTCGGCCGGTATTCAAAAAAAAAGTGTGGAGCGACATAGCCGGTATATTGTTTTTAAATATTTTAATTAATGAAATTTAAAATCAACAGCTTTTTGTTTTTATATTTCCAGAAGAGCTTTCTAAAACTAGAAGTAAAGTAATAAGCGGAGAACAGTGTATCGACAAGTGGAAGGGACTCAAGTCTATGTACAAAAAAGTTAAAGACCACAATGACAAAAGTGGTAATTCTCATAAGAGATGGGAATATTTCGATTTGATGCACGAAATCTTGTACAACCGTCCCGAAATAAACCCTCCTGCCACTTGTTCCAGCGATCAAGCAAACGTGACAATTACGAACCCCACTGCAATCAATTTGTCAACTTCGGAAGATTTTGATCTGTCCGATATGATAGAGGTAATGCCAACTATTACCGTACCTTCTGCCCTGCAAAGAAAGCGCAAGGCTAATGAAGGTTTTAAGAATAAACGGCACGATGAAAAAATGCAGAGGGCCGATAAGTTTTTAAATTTGTTTGAAAAACTAATTGATAAAATTTAATAAATTTTTACCGTTTATTTAATTAATGTAAATGTGAATGAAATGAATGTGATTTGAAATGTGATGAAATATTTAATAACAATAAATTTTATAATGAATTTCTAATATTCTTGATTTTCGTCTTCGGAGTCGCTGGATTCATCAGCAAAAAATGTATCCCAACCTATCTTAGTGGTTAATGCTAATGAAATTATTTTTTGTCTATCCATCCCGTTTTAATATTTAATTTTATTTAATTTTTTCACTTTTAATTTGTACGCACAATACTGTAAATAACAAACACAAACAACTAAAAAAAAAATAAGCTGTCAAAAATCTATTCCATTCCTTCCAAATCGTTTTTTTATTACATTCTGTTTGGGATATTTTAAAGTCACGTGATCAGTATTCTTTTCCTTCTATTCCTTCTTTGGAATGAATAAAAAAAAACACTGGCTGTCTTTTATTTTTCAAAAGCCTGCTCAAATTTAAAATTGTTGTAATACTTGTTGAATAAAATATTTAGTCCCAATTTGAAATTGTTTATTCCCAATTTAAAGTTGTAAAATTGTAGTCTGTCTTTTAGCGAAGAGTTCGTACTTTGTTTAAATTTTTTGAGGATGCGGCTTTCTTCTTTTATTAGATTCCAAAGATCTAGATTCATCCAGGGACAATTACTAGCATTTTTGATTTTCACCTGTACTTGTTTTTGTTGTTGAATATTTACCGTTCTATATTAACAAAATGGTTGATCTTCACCCGATGGAACATTTGGTATGGTTTTATTACCTATAGTTAACAGGTATTAAATTGGTTACTGTTACGGACATGCAGGAAGTTGCAGTGCCTTCTTTCATACGCTTAATCCTCCCAAGATCAATATCATCATAAATATTGGTAGCATGGGCCCCACATAATACAGAATTTTAACCGCCAGAAACAGAAATTTACTTCTTAGTACAGCATATAAAATACCTCAATTATAGCTGCCCGCCTTCGCTATCTTAAAGATTATGTAAAATTTGTTTCGTAGCACTAGATATTTAGTATTACATCCTAAAGTAACAATAATTATACACCAGAAAATTTTGAAAATGTTAATTTAACATAAAGATTTTTAAAAATTTCTGAAACGATTACAGTTTGTGTTATTATTCCTCGTACTTTAGAGCAATTTTAGATTTTATTCTAAATGTAATAGAGATAAACCAAAATACTCCTTTGGGATCATCATCTAATGATATACGAAAACAAAATTATATCCAGTAAAACTTTACTGTACACAATATTGTATGTAGGTACGAGTATGTATGTACTTAATCCAGCAGCAACAACAACAACAAAAACAACAAAATTATCAAAATATTTTTATTTGGATTTTAAACGCAACTAGCTGGTACACTAAATTATTTTATCAAAATAGATTATATCACAAAAACTATTTTGATGGGGTTGAGGGGGTTTGGGGTTATATTTTTACCATATTTTATTGAAAATTTGCTATTGTGTGTGTGCGTCTGTTTATTTTATTCAGTCGTTCTGGATAAATTAATTAATGATTATATTGTTTATGTCGACATACCCAGCATAAAAATTTATCGGTGTTCTTATTTTGTAAATTTGATATAGCAAAGATATTTACATTAATTTGGAATGTTTATTTTAAACAACTTTAATTTTTCATTTGAAAATCTAGATTAAATTTGAAAAGCGTTCCTGGTAAAATTATAGTGGTATTTTGTTTAGCTAAAGATTTTGTTATAGCACATGTACCATATGTTCTTGGTTAATGAGATTCGGCACGAAATGTTGCAATTAAAATGTTCCGCGTATTTTCTAAGCTTTTATTGTCATAAATTGGGTCAACGCAACCACGGTTTGTGCTAACGTGGCGGTTATTAACTTAATGCTAAATAAAATAAGAAGTGAACAAATATGTTTTTCCATCAAACGTCTTTTTAAGCGCAGGAGCAACCTTGATTTGTATTTGCTTCAGCATTCCATTACTTGTTCACAAAATTTCACAATATTCTTAGAATTAAATGGTTTTTCTTAATTTTCGGAGTCTAACAGTGGGCATGGTTGTAGTTTGTTTATTATTGGTGATAAGGTATTTCTATTCAAGTTTAGTGTCATTGTTATTTCGGGATGGAAGAGTTTTCTTAAGATATTTTCTTCGATTTCGTCGAATTCGTGATCTAGGAGGTCTAACTTAGACAAACGTTTTATCGGTTGGTTAACTGAGTCTAGTGATGGTTTGTTAAATTTGATTGTTGATTAATTCGGGTGTAATTTATTGGATTATAAAATCTGGGTTCATAGGATTTTTTGATAGTTTAATGTTTGTATTACGAAGATCTTATAACACATAATGTGAATGCTTTATCTGAGCGAATTTCCCATAGAAAGTATCTCATGTAGATAAGTTCAATGGCTTGCAGTTGATAAAGTGTAAACACAATGTGAGAGATATGTTTTGGAATGCTATTTCACAAGGCATGTTTCGTAAATAAAGGAAACTTTAATTGATTTGATTAGTCGGCGTAATCAAGTGATTATCGCCAGTTACGTGTGACTCCTTCTCAGAATTTTCGGCTCAGTAAGTCTACTGACCTCCTGGTCGCGATAAGTTCAGTGGTTTGATTCTTTGTAGTCTTCTTTTTGGTGTGGTAGTCAGTGTGCAGCGTAAGTCCAGATTTTCATGCTGGTGCAGACGTTGTAGATGTTTTGTTGCATGATGCTTGATTTCATCCGTGAAATCCGATCTTTTTAATCTTTGTAAGTTATTGATTTCTGTATCTGTGACTTCATATCGAAGTAAAATATTTATTATTTCAATCACACTAGGTACAGCGGCCCATTGAGCTTCGCGGTTTAGGCTATAATACCGTTGGAAAATAAAAGGCAAATGTGTAGCAAGGCATACAACTTGACACGCATCGTGCCCTAAATTGCTTCTTTCAAGAGTAATGTTAGATGGCTTATTCTTTCGGTCCATGAAACCAAAATTATAGGCCGAAATACAGTTATTTGTTTGGTTTATATTTTGAATTTTTTTTTTGTTCTACGAAATATTCGAACTGGTACTTGAGTATTAAAACGACAAAACCTTGATAGTATGAAGATCTGAAGATCTGTTAACGTTGAATTTCGACTGATTCTTTTAGTTTAGCTCATTTTTAATTTTTTAATGTAGGCTGATCGCATAAAATTGAATATCAATTTTCTGTTCTCATTAATGTGTCATCTTCAGTAGTACATTTTTTAGTATCTTCATTGGGTATTGTATAAAAGCGACAAAAATACTTGGCGGAGAATGATTTGGTGAATCCAATCATGTCATTTGCAGCCAGATTGTTGTTTGCTAAAAATATGATGGTTCCGAAGATTTTCGTAAATATACCTTCATTTTCAAGAATTTTTATGTCTTTAACAATTAGTTTTAGGATAGAATTTAAATTAAATTAAAATTGTTTAATGAGCTTTTTATTATAAATTAAAGTAATCAGTATTTAGCTCAATTTTAAAAACTAACTTTATTATTTCTTTAGCTTTATAATAAAAAGCTCATTAAACAATTTTAAGTTATTTAATCTCCGGGTTGAATTATGGAGATATTACCAACAAACAACCAAAGATATTTTCAAAATATAACTTCGCAATATGGCTACAACGTCATAAAATTATTAAAAAAAACTTTTTAAATGAAAATAAAAAACTTGCGAAATGCATCAACAAACAACATTTCTTGCTGAATTGTCGAAAAGAAAAAGTATTTTCGAAGACCAGATTTTTAAAAAATGTGTCCAATATTAACCAGGATGTTTTCCTCCGACTTCAAAATAAATTCATTTTTGGATGTATGTATAAATGAAGAAATTAAATAAACCATAAAAACTGTCGAGGAAACGAAACATAATTTGGATTTAATCCGGCAACATATCGAAGATGTTCTTCCTGTTATTGAGTATGGCGAGTTTTTTACAAAGGCAAAAGAATTTTTCAATTTTAATGAAATCAAGGTAAGGCAAAAAATCAAATTTGATAAAATTTTATTTGATAGTTTAAATGAATTGTCTGGAAATTTAATAAATACGGTTGATGAATGGTTAGTGAGCATCTCCAATATAGATCTTCCTTTTCATGTGAAAATTATTTTAAGTTTGGGAAACAAATTTTGTCCTCCTTCAATTGGTGATTCAGTGCCGTACTTCAAAATTATTTCTGATGTCGAAAGTGCAATTTTTCATTTGAACGATAATGATCGTTATACTATTCGGAACCGTTTTGTAAATATTTTAACAAATTTTAAATATAAATCAAATTCAAATGTATTAACCCCTTTTGAAAATCGTATTTTAAGTTATGTTAAACAGTCAAAATCTTTTTTAAAAGCTAATCCAAATATTGTGGTAACTCGAGCGGACAAAGGTAACGTAACTGTCATAACATCGCGAAGTGATTATGTTACAAAAATGGAAAGTTTACTTAACGATAACACAACATATGTAGAATTACCAAAAGATAATACAGTTCCGATAGAGAAATCAATAAACACAATGGTTAAAGATTGGAAAAATTTCGGTAATGTGGATGCAAAAACTAGGAAAATGTTAACCAAATATAATTCGGTGATTCCAAAGTTATATGGTTTACCAAAAATTCACAAACCTGGTATTTCATATAGACCACTTATTAGTTCAATTAATGGTCCAACACATAGTTTATCGTCATTTTTAGGTAATATTTTAAAATTTAGTGTTGGTAATACTAGTTCTAATATTATAAATTCGGAAGATTTTAAACAAAAAATTCAGAATGTCACGCTTCCACAAAATTACCTCTTAGTTTCTTTGGATGTTACATCTTTATTCACTAATGTTGATAATAAACGTGTTACCAACATTGTGAAAGAAAACTGGAGGAGTATAAAACAAAATTCAAAAACTAAATTGACTAAAGTTCAATTTATATCGGCATTACAAATTGTTTTGACTAATTCTGATTTTTCTTTTGGCAATAAAATTTATAAACAAACTTTTGGTTCTTCTATGGGATCTCCAATTAGTCCCATAATCGCAAATTTAATGATGGAATTTTTGGAAAAAATGGGTTTAAATTCTTTGGATTTTCAACCTTTGTTTTATTTTCGTTATGTGGACGATATTATTACAGCAATCCCTGAAGACAAAATTGAAATTTTCCTGGGGGTTTTTAACTCTTTAGATAATAGAATCAAATTTACTGTTGAAAAAGAAATTGATCACAAAATCCCATTTTTAGATTTACTTTTGATTCATGAACCGGATGGAAAAATTTCTTTTGACTGGTACCACAAAAATACTTGGTCTGGTCGTTATCTAAATTTTACCTCTTGGTTTCCTATTTCTTACAAAATTAATACAATACAAATTTTAACTCAAACAATTCTAAAATTGTCCGATACTAAATTTCATTACAATAATTTAAAACTTTTGGAAAACACTTTGATAAATAATCATTATCCTAAAAAATTAATAACTAAAATGATTTGGAAACAGAGAAATTATTACCAAAATTATAGAATAAATCCTGAAATTGAAAGTACAAATTATTTATCTTTACATTACATAAAAAATCTTTTCGAAAAATTAAAACATTTATTTACAAATTATAATTTCAAAATTATTGGTCGTTCAGCTACCAATTTAAATGATATTTTGTTTCAAAATTAAAAGATCCGATCCCATTAAAGAAAGGGTCCAATTTGGTCTATCAAATAAAATGTAATGATTGTGACGTAATTTACACGGGACAAACAAAACAGTTTTTACGAGAACGATTTTTTCAACATATACGTGGTGCCACGGGAAGTTCGAATCAAATAAGTGCACTTTCGGAACATATTAGAAATACCAACCATAACATTATTTTGAAAGACGTTAACATTTTAGAAAAACAACCAAATTTCAGGAAAAGATCTATTTTGGAAATGCTACATATAAAATCCTGTTCAAATTCAATTAACAAAATTAACGATTACGCTTATATTGGCAATTCATACGATCTATTTTTATAATTTGATTTTTTGCTTTTACACATTTCCAATATCAGTTAATATGGAAACAATTATTTTCAATTTAAGTTTTTTAAAGTCAAATTTTATTTTGTAAAGTGTTTTTTCTGTAGATACGAAATTTGTTGCCTAGCTAAAATAAAAAATATATTTTTCTAGTAGCTAACGATATCTACAGAAAAATAGCTACATTTTAGATAGCCTTGATTTCGTTTTTATTTTGTATAGAAAATATTTTTTTTTGTAAAATTGTTTTATTATTCTTTTGAGAATGGAACCGAAAAGGTTCCGAAAGCTAAAGAAATAATAAAGTTAGTTTTTAAAATTGAGCTAAATACTGATAACTTTAATTTTTAATTTAAATTAAATTCATTGTGCAGATCGTTCACATGAAATAAACAAACTAAAAATATATTTTGAAGATTAGATTTAACTAAGCCGGGCAATTTACAATCGTAAAATATATAGCTCCCACTTTGTGAATGATAGTTTTACTACCAAGAGTACCCTAGCTACTTCGAAATCGTCGTAGTATAGTTGAATCAAAATCATAGAACTGAAAACTTTTGAAAAACTCTTTTACGTGTATAATTTTCTTATTAAATCGGGAGACGTGAAGATAAAAGGAAATTGGGTTGAAAATGGTTTTATTTCGCTAGGCGAACGTAAAATTTCAATTCGGCGAGGTAAAGTTTCGAGTAATTTTTACCGAATTATTTCCTTTTGTGTAAATGACGCTCAAATTTTTTAAAATTAGAAAATCCTCATCGGTATCGATGTTTTGATATGAACTTGTAGGATAACTGTACCAGCTGAGTTCCGTTTGCGACTGTTACCTCCCGTTTCCTTCTCTATTATGTATAATTTCTGTCGCACACGATTTAATCTGGCTATTATATAACCACGATTTTATTTTTCGATCGTATAGTGCATCCTTACAAAAAAAAAACAAATTTATTTATTCACTTAGAATACTGGCTTGAGTTCTGACAAAATATAAAATCCTCATATGTTTTTTCAATGATCTTCTTTCTGTAACAATTTCTGTTAGAAAACATTTTTAGGAAACTTACTAGACCGCCGTTTTCTAGATGGTTTATTTTTAGTTGTGGACATAATTCTACTACAGCTAATGCCAACGATTTGGTCTGTGTTGAATTGGGGTGGTATGAAAATTTTGATGTCTAAACACTTGATGTTTACACTTCCGATAAACCCCTGAAGAACTGTTTCTTACCTTTTAAATTTTTTGCACAAAACATATGCGCTCTGTGTTTTGTAAATAAAACTTTCTAAGTCTTGTAACAAAATATCACATAGAGTAAATATTTCTTCTAATAAATTTAAAAATTATTACCTGAGCATATAAACGGCACAATTTTTCGAGAAAAACAAAGTTAAATTGCAATTGCGACTAATCAAGTGAACCGCAGTGTATCGCGCTTCGTTCCGATGTTTAAGTTTTTTCAATGAAAATGTAAAATAAATTATTTTTGACATGTCGTTCGTATGCTTCTAGATTATTGACATAAATTTCGAAAAAGTTTTTTGGTAACTGGTTATTCAACTAAGTGCCTTGCTGAAAATTATCAAGCATCACCAAATGAAAATTATTTTTAATCACTTAAGCTTATCCTCAGTTTATTGGAACCTAGAAATGACCACGGTTCTTTCAAACTAACCTCTATAAAGACTGATGGCTTGTTGAATTAAACCACTCACACAGTTTCGACAATTAGGACCTAGGAAATATACGAATTTTTTTTTTTTTAATATTATAACTGAGTCTTGTACCCATTTGGTAATTTACGTTGCATAATAAAGTATTTGATTAGTCGGCTTAATCAAGTGATTACCTCAGTTAAGTGAAACACCTCCTAAGATTTTTCGCCTCAGTAAGTCTACTGATCTCCTTCGCTCGCGATAAGTTCAGTGGTTTGGTTCTTTGCAGTCTTCTTGTTGGTGTGGTAGTCAGCATACAGCGTTTGCTCAGGTTGTCATGCTGGTGCAGACGTTGTAGGTGCTTTGTTGCATAATGCTTGATTTCATCCGCGACAAGCTCGATCGTTAGATCTCGATGGAGATTGTTGTTTCGAATTTACCACGGTGCATTAACAATGCATCGCAATATTTTATTTTGAACTGTTTGAAATCATACAATTTTGATATTTGTCTTCTTGGCACAACCCCAGAGTTGGCTACCAAGGTTTCAGGATTTGTGCGTATAGCAGTAGTTTGTTATGGATTGCTTGTTCAGATTGTCTCCCTAAGAGCCATTGCATTTTCCGAAAATTTATGTTTATTTCTTCTCTCTTTTTTATGTGTTTCTTCCATCTAAATTTAGCATCTAAAGTCTTGCTGAGATATTTAGCCGTGTTTGCATCCCGTACTACTATCGAGTTTATCTTCATTGGTATATGATTAACTTTTAGATTTATAAAGTTCACATGGATTGATTTTGCTTCATTTAATTTAATTCGCCATTTCTTTGTCCAATTACATATCAGGTTAGTAGCCTTCTGTAATTTACTACTGGATTCATTGATGATCTTGGCTGTTGCAAGTATTGTCGTATCATTGGCAAAAGTCGCCATAGTTGTTTCTGTACACTCCCATTTGGTACTCCTGCTGTTATTCTTTTTAGTTGGGAGTATTCATTCTCAGGCTTTACCCGGAAGTGTCGCTCTGATATGTATGATTTTAAAATTTGAAAAAATTGGCCCGGAAGATCTCGATGAAGTTTGAATTCTAACCCATGGTGCCATATTTTGTTGAATGCTTGCGCTATATCAAGAAATATAGTTGAGCATATGTGATTGCTTTCTAGTGATTTCTCGATTACATCAGTAATTCGATGTACTTGTTCTATCGTAGAATCGTAGCTAGCATTGCGTTTCATTTCCTTACTATTATTAGGAGTGCTTTCCCACGTAGCACTTTGGATATTATGAATGAGCTTACCTAGTTCGTCTTCTATGTTCGTATTATGTTCTGCAGACTAATTATTTCTGTTAAATGTGTTTGAAAGAGATCCCAATTGGTGTTGGAGCTCGTTAATTTCGGGTTGCTCTCTTTCATAATCATTGTTTTGCTAAGTGTCATAATAACTGGTGAATGGTCTGACGATAGACGTTCACTGTTCTCTACATGGATATAATTATCTGAAATCCCTCTTGTAATAAAGAAGTATATATGATCTGGAGTCTTACTGGTATACGTAGGCCAAGAGATTGGTGTACCGCCTGAGTGAAACTCGCATTTTAGTTGTTTGCCTGCTGCGAACAGTTCTTTCCCTTTAGCAGCCTTTAACCGTGATCTCCAATAGATATTTTTTGCATTATAGTCTCCTCCAATTAAGAAGATTGTATTTTGATTGTTGTGACTTGCATTGAGAGCTTCTCGAATTTAAGTTGTTCGTTATGTTTTATATAATCGTTTATGAGGATAGCTGATCCACCCCTAGGTTTGTTCTCTGGATGTAATGCATGGAGCAATTATATCCTTTTATTTTACAGAATGAAGTTTTGGTGAAATGGGTTTCTGATATAAGACACAAACATGCATTATGCATGTTTAAAAATATATCTAGTTCTTGAATGCGATGTAATAGCCCATTTAATTTTCTTTCACTCGTTCAAGGTTTTCTCCTACTCTTTTATTGAAACTAGTTTGTGGTTTCATTTCTTCTAGTGTGTTCTGCAGACTCATTTTCAAATCTTTTGTTGAGGTTCTCTAGTTTTCTCGGTATGTCCTGTAAAACGAGATCCATTTTTAACTGTTTCTGCTCTGTTTGCTGAATTATTTATGCGTACGTAGCATTTTCATTTGCTTGCCCTTTTTGTATGTTGAGATTAGAAGTTGACGATTTAGGCTCCGTAATTTTTTTTATAGATTGTACATATCTTGATGTATCTCATTTGCGTGAGTTATCTCTCATTTTCTGTAGTTCTACTGGTACTTCACACCCTCTGTAGTTGGCTGGATGCTGGCCTTTACAGTTGATACACTTCGGTGTTGTAGTTTGGGAACTGTGCAGTCGTTTCCAGCGTGTTTTTCTACACATTTAACACATTTTGCTTGAGGTATTAGTCAAGTGACCTTCCTCGGTGTTTCTATTTTAACTCTGAGGTTGAGAATACCCTTAATATTATAAAAATTTTCTATTTTCAATTTTTCTTGATTGTCGAAGGTTAGCATGAAAAGTGGGAATCCTCTTCTCATCTCTCGTCTCTCTTTTCTGACGATGTTGACTTCATGGATTATTTTCAGGTCTATGTATTGCAGGTCCTCAATAAGTTCATCTTTTGAACAAGTTGGATGGAGACCTCTTGCCACTACTTTAATTGATCGATCATTTTTATCCTCGTAGATATACCACTGGTGACCAACAGAATTTAATTTGCTAGCTAGAGCTTTATAATCTTCAGGCTCTGTTTTGTTTATTTTCCAAATATTATTACTGAGCGATATTACTTTACAGTCATTTCATCAGTTTCTGAATACTACCATGAATTGTTATTCCTAGAATATTGATCGGGAGTGGAACCTGTTTTTTCTTTTCTGGCTTATGCACTTTTGATGCAGTAATTGCATTGGTAGTTTTAATGTGGGTTTGCATTGGCTCAACTTTTGGTGATGATTCAGCTGTCCTCTTGCTTGGGTTGGTTTCTTTTCTTGGTTTCTTATTTGCTCTCTTGGATTTCTGTAATCTCCAATTGGTGCTCAAGCTCATCTTCTTCCGTGTGATATACGTCTAGATCCGTGAGTACTTGAAATTGGTTGTTCAATAATGCTGAGTTTCCTGCGTTGTTATTTTTATTTACTTTTTCCTTTAGCATAAGATTTTCTTTCTTTAGCACGGCAATTTCGTTGTTCAGCTGCGCGATTAATTTCTCAATTTGTTCAAATTTATTTATTTACTCCGCGTTGTTTATTATAACTGTTTGTGCACTGGGCGTGGCTTCAGAAGCTGGCTCGAAATGTTTATGCTTCAGGCAGTATGGTGCTCTCTGGCGGTGGAGTTGATGGTGGTGTTCTATGAAGTGCCGTAATTTTTATACCACACGGCCGTTCATTTATCGCTTGTTCCGTGCTTCCAGTAGTACTAGGAACAAGATCAGCCTGGTTGCTTACCGGCAATTTCATTTGCAAAGTCGCGTTGCATCCTCAAGAATCCGTGAAACAGCCCGTTAAATCTGGGTGGGATTTAGAATCTGAGTTCGAACCCACCTTGAGTATGTTATTGTTTTTACCCGACATTTCCGTTTTTGTTGACTATCTGCTATACTGTTTCTCTGCTACGTCGGGATTGGACACCACAACCATTCGATATACAGTACATTGCCCAGGATGCGCCACGAGCAGGCTATCAACTAACACCCCTTAGTTTTTGATTAGCAAAATAACTGTCAACGATCTTCAGTTGCCAGCACATTCCATGTCCATATAAAGCAGGTTATAAAGAAACGAAAAGCAAATTAAGCTGAAAATGGAATCGCTTCTCAAATCGAACACAGATTTTTTATTGTACTCACAAAACTCAAACAAAAATTAATAAATTAAGTTATAATTTTTATTTAATTTTACAGCTTTTAATTTCCTCCAAAGTGAAAATTTTAATTTAGATTTTTTTTGGTTTCATCATAATTAATCTAAATGAAAAGAAATTAAAATTAAAATCGATCAATAATTCGTTTTATTTATTTATAATATTTAAAGTAAAATTTTGCTTTTCTACCCAGAATATATAGAAAAATAAAATTTCCATCAATCAATCATTTTATGTTATCAAAAGTAAAAAAAAAAAATCGTGGAAAACAGGAAAAAATATTCTATTTTCATACGCATTTTAAATATGACAAGATAACAACGAATATACGAGAAGCGAAAACATTGGAAGAAAATATCGAAAATGAAAATTTTCGGATATTATTCACACCCTTCAAAATGGAAAGCAACCAAAAAATAAAAAAAAAAATTAAAAAAAATAAACAATGAAATTTTATGGGGTCGATTGGTTTTGGTTTTTCTGTTTTTCCAATTTTTTTTTTTTTTGATTGGTCGATCGATTACAGCGGTATTGATAATAATGATGATGATGAGTGACGTATTTTTGTTTATAAATATAAAATTTCCTCGATTTTATTTTAAAGTATAATTTTAAAAATTAAATTACATTGAGTGGGAGCTGAAAGCTTTTTTTGTGCGTGTTTTCTTTATGCGATATATACACGACGGGTATATAAAGCACAGCGAAATATAAATTTCCTATTTAATTTTATTGTTTTAAATAATTTTTTAAAATAAATTTAAAAAATAAAACATTTTTTTTTTGTTTGTGTTACCTTCTTGACGAGAAATATAATTTCATTTATAATAAATGATGCTGTCCGTACAAATTTAATGTCCCACGAGACATTATGCTTAAGGTAAATCAAACAAACAAAAGATATTGATTGATAATGAGTTGATAAAATAATGAAAATATTTAAATACACAGACGGAATGAAGAAGAGGCACACACACAAAAAATAAAAAATAAAAATTACCTTTCCATCATTGTCTACATAGAGATACACCACCAGAAGCGAGATAAATTGAGGGAAATTTTTAAATATTTTAAATCAATTTTGACGTGCTTTAAAATTCTTAGAAAACTCATAGAGTACAGAATCTTTACTTTTAACGTGCTGCTGTGCTTTTTTCTCTTAAGTTAAGTAAGTAATTTTCCACAAAAAAAAATTATTTTTCCGCTTTTCTGGGTATTTAGTTAAAGATTTTCAATCACATTATTAGATAGACGAGTAGCTACACATCGAGACCAAAATAGACAGAGTGAGTGGTAAACGATGTATATACTCGTACATACATAAAATATACTTGAAGAAGAAAATATGGGGAAAATTCATTTTAATTTTGAAAATTTTATTTTATAATTTATCATCATCGTTTGTATTGGATAAAAATGGATTTTCCTATACACAATGTGTTATATTTTTAAAACAACAACAACAGCAGCAAAAGTAAAAGAAATGACTTTTAAAATTTTTATGCTGACAAATTAAAATTGATCGTTTTTAAAGAATATGGAGGTTTTTTTAATATTTTAAATCTGTAAGTGAGATATGTACAACACATAAACGAGAATGGATCTATATAGGACTAACACATACCCCAGTATGTAGTATTATGTACATGTGCGCCTAATGAATATTGACCTAATTAATTAGATTCAGTTTAAAATATGAATGATTGCTTTTTTGGGTTTTACTGTGTGCAGATATTTTAGACATATTTTTTGGATATATGAACGTACGTACATGAATTTTGTGTGGTAATTTTTTTTTTCTGTTTTGTACATGTCTCAAACTGTAATGGATGTATGAGTCAAAATATAGCACCACGTTATTTTTTGATATATGCACTATTAATTTACCGGTTTGGCAAAAGTATTTATCTAACTTATCGTTTGGTTTATTCGGCATTAGCCCAAAAATGTGGTGCAATTTCTCCCGGTTCCAAAATTTATAATTTAAAATTTTAATTTTAATTTTTCCTTTTATTCATCTTTCACACAACGATTCCCCTGCATTATTCTAATAAATTCATACAGATTCTTTTACACGTTCATTCGTATTCGTAATAACTCAGTCAAATTCCTTGCACTCAAAAGAACATCGAACACTTGTCTATTGTGATTAAATGCAAAACATTTCACAAAATTAAATAGTCGAATTTACTCTCAATCAGATTGTGTACTTGTGAAAGTAAAGTTGATCCCGTTTTGCAAGCATATCGGCTCTTTCATTATCTTTAATATATAGGTGTGAAAGTATCCGTTGCAGAATAACCTCACTCTCATAAGAAGGTACTCATACTAAATTTCTACATACACCCCCCCCCCCTCCCCATCCCGATTAAGTAATTCCAACCCACTCCGTGAGTCTGAGAGTACCGCTATTGTCCTTATATTGCCAGCTTAAACAATTCCATAATCTCTATCAATCCTGTAATCATTTAAGAAAAAAAAATCCTACACCTACTCGTACCTCATTTGTACTAGAATAAACACTTCATCATGTTCAAAATAATTCATTCGTAAATTACAAAACTCACTTTTAACCGGTAACTTGTTCATCACTGCTTTTGTTGTATCACCAAACTTTAAGCGAGCAATTAGATTGATCAGGAGGTCTTTTGGATCTACGGGACGAATCTTGGAAAATATATTTATATTCTGCAAGTTCACCCATGATCTCTTGTCCTTTTATAATCCGTTCCTCCTTGCAATCTTACTTTCATTTCATTCACCAAATTATTGTCCTTAATCAACATTCGCGCATCCTCTCGTACGGTAATCCGCTCTCTCTTTTAACAAAGAGGTAAATAACCCAATTCAGACTACAGAGTGTTTATTACAGTTGAATTAATCGCCCCAGTACTACTCTTCTAATTTCTAAACAATAAACAATAATTCCATATACAATGTTGGATGAGAAAGGAACTAGTTTCTCATTTCGTTTTGTTCACTCTTTTAACCATATTCAATCTGCTCTTACCATATCGACTAATTTTCCCACTCTATTCTCTTCGTTTGAAAAGCTAAACTATAACATTTTCTCGAGGTTACACTAAAATTCAGTTCAACCGAATATTCTGTTACCTGATCTACGCATTCCTGAGCCCAACTGAAGGCTTCCTCGATTATTTTCTTTTTGCTCATTAGAACTAAGTCATCCGAAAATTGCCGAATAACCTTGTCCGAGGAGTCTCTTTCTCTCATTCATAAACCCATATACCCATTTTCAAATTTACCAAGGAGACCCTAGGCCCATAAGCATCTGATATAAAGTTTTCCTGGAACCACGTAAACATATGCCCTCTCAATATCCAAGAATGCTTTCATAACATACTTTGCTCCCTTTTGTACTTCCCACAATATCTTATCTACCAATGCATTAGCAGAGTGGTTTTCGACGGAACCAACAAGCTATCCATTCGTCCTTCCATCACACAGTATTCACGATTTTAACAAGAACATTCATCATACATATTTCCCCGTAATTTAATGCCAGTTTATTATCTCGATCCCTTTTTTGAAATAAGTTCCACGCTGCTTTCTTTCTATTTTACGGTATCTCAATACTCATCCCTACTTGATTGAGAATCCGAATGCTGCTTTGCTTCGAATTTCAATCTACCAATCATTTTATAATTCACTCTGTTAATTCTAGGGGTAGTAGATGTTCTAAAACCCCTCGGAACTCAATTCATTCAAATTCTTTACACCTTTCGTTCATCAATTCTCTTTCATTATCAAGTAATAAAATTTCGATACTCGCTTTTATCGCTCAAGTTAATACGAAAATCCATTATCATTTGTAATAAAGTACCTCCATTCTCTGTGCCAACTAACACTGCGTTTCTTTGTGATCTCTAACCTCTCTCTACTAAATATGTTCCATACAGCCTTAGTTGTGGTCTTCATTTGTCGTTTTGAATTTTTCATATTCGCTTTGCGGAAAACCTTTTTGAGTCTTGCTCTATATAATTCTACCAACCATTCACCTTAAATTCATTCCCTCTTACATGTGCGTTCGACCCATTTCTTACCATTCATATAGACCTTACGTCGACCTATGTCGACATTTATACTACTTAAATACGTCCTGATCAAATAATGATTGGTACCGAAATTCTCATCCATAATATTCCAAGTAATTTGGACCGCCAGCTAGCCAGAAATTAATGTTTAATCTATCGCACTCACTCACAATATTCTAGTTGACCCACATTGATTCAGGATTGGAATCTAGCATAAAGTGAGTCAACATATTTCCCCTAGCATTTGTCTCCATCATTTACTGAATCTGAACAATTTTCTGTTCAGATGATGAGTATTGGTAGCGATGGCCTTAATGTGCTTGAAACACGGCATTTCTCAAAAGACAATTCTGCTATTGACTTGCGCTAATACCGACGAAGCCATCATCGGCCCAGGACAGAAAATTGCACCCATTTAGACGAAACGTCTTATCCTCACGCTACCATGTTTCACACATAAAAGTTCGCAACATTTCGCCTTTGGCATACATGCTGCGTATGCTCATACAAGAGAGAGTATGTCAGAAACATTTATTTTTGGTGTGTCCTTACCGTTGACAGTTGTGACACCTCATTGGGTATGGTATATAAAACCGCACATCAAACCTGAAACAATCTGCTTTAATATGATTTGGCAAATCGATTGTATTGAAGGTGATGGTAAGTCTGAGAAGATGGTTCCCAAGTGGGACTACCTGACTTTGTTTTGAAAATCTGTGAACTGACCTCTCCTCTATATGGACTCCACATGTTGTGATTTTACTCGGCAAGCTGCCCATCCTGAATCTTATATTTTATTGGCTTCATTTGGCTCATTGTTGGTCTAATTTGGTACGTTGTTACTTGTACCCCTTTTACTTGACTTGCAGTAACTGTGCTTATCCACATGCATCTCAAGTTCGTAGTTGGTCACGATTAACCGGTAGAGTTGTTTGTCACACTATTATGGTTGTTGTTTCATGACATTTCTCTGGTTACATTTAATTAAACCTTCTGACATCGGTGTTGCAAGTTTACGCATGTGATAAGCCTCAATATTGTTTATGCAATAGTATTTACTACAGCAAGGCTGTATGGTACCTATGGTACTGAGAAAAACAATCTTTTTAGTATCGATATTTAAATGCCCCTAAATGTATGTATGTTGGTTCGTTCCTTTCATAAGTTTGAGTACCATAAGACTTTAAAACAATGTTGATAATTTCTGAATTACCTCCTTCTAGTGGAAACTTAACACTCTGCTCGTATATGAGTCGATGCAATTAGTTGACATCCACGAAGGGTTAACTTCAATGGTTCCACACTTTTATAGAAATTAAATCATATAAAGAACTTTTCTGGATACCAGTTTAGTAGAATGAAAGGAAACTTTTGCCATGGAATGAACTGTGAAACATACATACACAATTTGCAAATGTGTTCAACAGTTTAGCAACTTCAATGGTCTTGAATAATGGAAGCAATTGTCAACACTTTGAGGCAATCAAAATTCTACAATTTGTTCTTTCACGTAACGGCAGGTAAAAGATGAAATAAATATTTCTTCTGCCTTTGAACATCTTCCTTATTCTCATCGCTGCTTCTGAATCAATTATCTTTAGTTCTAATCTTTTATTAATGGTGGTAAGCAACAAAGAGATACTACGCACAAAACTGACTACTACTCTAGTGTTGGAATAAAGAAATTCGATTAAGATGTTTGGAATTCATAACATAATTGACAATGGTCTTAGCATTTAACGATGTTTTAGAAGGACCTAAATTCCTGTCGAGAGAGTTCGAAGTATGATAGTCCGTAAGCCACTATGTCATGGCATATAGACTGTTATTTCTGTATGTGTCGTTTTCACCAAAATTCTGCCGAGTTTAGTGAAACCATATAAGCTCATTATTTTCCTCATTGAGATTTTCTCAATCAGAAGTGTGTGAAGTTATCCCAGTATTTCATCACAGAAAATTAAAAAAAGTTCATCAGGCAATATTAGTTATATCCCCTTCCACGATTTTTAAATTCGTCCCAGAAAATGTAAAATACACAAACCAAGATAATCTAAAGTGTTTATTCTTGAAATATCTATCATCTATCTAATAGATCGATTCCGTTTATGTGTGAATTATTGATTTTAATTAATGGTTCCCAGAAACCTGAAATGACATCACCGATCTTTTTTGAAACTTTACAATCTTTTCTGGGGCCGAAGCCACTCCCAACTCTTTCGCAGTTCGCTAATTTACGTCCTTACCTTACTCAGTTGCCTGCCACATCGAGGACGTACGGTTATAGGTCCGAT
The DNA here is from genome assembly GCA_963691935.1 of Nephrotoma guestfalica. Classification (NCBI taxonomy): domain Eukaryota; kingdom Metazoa; phylum Arthropoda; class Insecta; order Diptera; family Tipulidae; genus Nephrotoma; species Nephrotoma guestfalica. Next base: position 170,045,194 of record OY829915.1, read on the forward strand.
TTTGTCACCATCTGCACATTGCATAGGTCAGCCCACGAGTTCTGCACTCCGACAAAGGGTCATAGTTGTGTTCCATTTCATCCCAGATCGTAATCTGCTGATGAAAATTCCCTTTTGTATCCTGCTCCTTCCTATCGGGATTCGAACCCGGTACCTTCCGATCCAAACGCCGAAGCTTTAACCACTGTGTCATTTGGTCGGTGTCACCAATCTTATTTGATATCGATGGTATAGCATGGCTACCATCTACAAATTGAATTGTAAAACCATCCGTATGGTAGGATTGGCGCTATGGGGTCATATGAATAAATGGCCGAATCATTTTTAAGACCAAAATTCGGATTTAAAATAATGGTTCCCAGGAACCTTAAATGTCGTCACTGATCTCTTCTGATTTCGATACAAGATGATGACCTCTATTTACAAAAAAAATCAGAAGACCAACCGTATGTTGAGACTGGCGCAATAAGCCCACATATATACACTTCACTTTCATACTTTAGGTTCCTGGGAACCATTCATTTAAATCCGAATTTTGGTCTTAAAAGTGTTCCGGGAATTTACACGGTTACGACACTTTAGGTTCCAGGGAACCATTCGTTTAAATATAAAATGTATATTTTATTTCAAATAGGCCATCCCAGGATGCTTTAGCGCCAATCCCAACATACGGATCGTCATGTGAATTTTAATTTGGGTAACGGACATGATGCCGTGTTGAAATCAGAAGAGATCGGTCACGACATTCGCGGTTCCCGGGAACCATTAATTTAAATCAATAATCCACACATAACTTGAATGGACCATTCATATATGGGCCTATTGCGCCAATATCAGCACACGGATGGTTTTGTGTTTTTTTGTAGATAGAGATCATCATCTTGTATCGAAATTAGAAGAGATCGGTGACGGCATTTCAGGTTCCTGGGAACCATTAAATAAAATCAATAATTCATACATAAAGTGAATGGATCTATTGCTATTAATCTCAACATAAGGCTTGTCTTCTTATCATTTTATCATAGATATTTCAAGAATAGACACTTTAGATTATCTTGGTTTGTGTATTTTAAAATTTTCTGGGATGAATTTAAAAATCCTGGGATGGGATATAACTAGTATTGGCTGATGAAAATTTTTAATTTTCTGGGATGAAAGACTGAGATAACTTCACACACTTCTCAATTAGACCGAAAACACTGTTTCTAATTGTTCTTGTCTCCTATGTGTCCTGTATATTTTGTTTAGTAATATACGAGAACATGTTTTTTAAACTAAACTACTTTATTATTGCCAATATAGCGGAATTCTCTGGAAGGACTAGCATAGACTCGTATTTGAGAAAAAAATACCCAATCAGTTAAAATCCTGTTACAGTCAGTTACATCACCTATGATCATTTAGGCAAGGATGTTATTATTAACTTTTTAATTTAAAATTAAAACTCAAACTAGTGTTAATTGCATTCTGCCCAACTTATTCTCACTGACCTTCGTTATTATTAGTATCCAAACTGTCACACAATTAGTTAGCCATTGGAGAAATAATATATGGTTAGATTAGAGGCAATTTTGAATTTTGGGATACAAGAGTTAAAAAGGTGGCTACAATTTGACCATTGAAGCTAAACTGCATACTCATAAATGGTAAATACCCTACTATTATTGGAAGTAACGGGTGTAATCCGGGAAGGTATACTACTTTGTTTGTTTATGATTTTTGATTAAATGAAAGAGAATGGATCTTATATTGATAAATTTTTTATTTAATGTCGGCAATTATGTATGGAATACAATATCAGATAAATGTCCGCCTCTGTTAGCCTCACAAATGCGAGCCCTTTTGAGCACATTTTTCATTACATTCTCACACATTTCACGCGGTATTTCATTAATTTCATCACGAATATTTTGTTTGAGTTGCTCAAGCGTTTCTGGTTTGTTTGCATAAGCCTTGCTTTTTAGATATCCCCACAAAAAGAAGTCCGGAGCAGTCAAATCAGGCGACCGTGGAGGCCAATCAACATCACCATTTTTTGAAATAACTTGTTGTGGAAAGAGTTCTCGCAGTAATTCCATTGTAATCCTGGCTGTATGCGATGTGGCACCGTCTTGTTGATACCACATGTTAATCAAGCCCAAAGTATGCAGTTGTGGCGTTAAAAAGTTTTCACTCATATCACGATGTCGCTCTCCATTCACAGTTACCGTTACGCCGTTTTCATTTTCAAAGAAGTAAGGTCCAATGATTCCTCCTGACCAAATTGCACACCAGACTGTCACTTTTAATGGATGTAAAGGTGACTCATGAATAATGTGAGGGTTTTCCATTGCCCAGAACCGACTATTCTGTTTATTCACATATCCATTTAAATGAAAATGTGCCTCGTCACTCATTATGATTTTTTCATGAAAATCGGGGTTGTCATGGACGAGCTGTAACATCCTATTGGCATATGTACGGCGGCGTAAATGGTCTTGTGGAAGAAGCTCTTGTGTCAACTGAATCTTAAATGGAAACAAATGCAAATCCTTGTGCAAAATTGTGGCCAAACTTGTTCTTTGAAGATCAAGCTCCTGAGCACGGCGTCGAATTGAGGTTGATGGATTGTTTTGAACACTTTCTTGAACAGCAGTAATGTTTTCAACCGATCTTGCAGTACGTTGTGGCCCATGATTGGGCCTATCACTTACAGACCCTCTTTCTTCGAAATCATTCACTACACGATAAATAGTGCGTTTTGTTGGCACGTTGTTTCTCCCAAAAATTTCACGTAACTTTCTCATCGTCACAGTAATCGATGATTGATTTTGATAAAATGTTTTAACGATTAAAACACGATGGTTTATCGAATATTTTTCCATAATAAATTTGCCACGTGTCTACTTCACGACTGTCGAGTATGAACTGTCAATACTAATATTCGCCTAAATGGCGGCAAAACAAAGTAGTATACCTTCCCGGTGGACACCCTGTATATATGCAAGCTCCGTTTTTAGCATCGGAAACATGATACAATTTTCTGCTTATTATTAACAGTAGGCAAATATTTGTATACGGTACCATTTTATAAGGAAATTAAAACGCATAACAATCCGGTCGTTATTCAACCACACGTTTACATATTGTTGAACACTTAAAAGTTTTTCAACAGAAATTTCGGATCTTTCGAATTAACGCAAAATATTTTCTGTATTTTGTAATTTCAAATCCTTTTTGTGTTTCTTAGTTTTCATTTAAGTAATCTTCGTTGTGTCAAAGAGGGGGGAGTGCGGGAAGTTCATAACACTTCGAATGACAGAGGCAGAGTTAATAAACATGTCTAGCTTCCTTTGAGTTTGGAAGTTTTCGATTTTGTTAAAACTTAAAATTTGTTTTCGTAGTTGCAATGGTTGAATGGTAGACAAATTCAAAGATTTTACTAATTAATACGCATTAAATTACCATTAATTTTAAATTATATTAATTCTATTACTAATCTATCTTTTATCTGTTTCAGGTAAGGAATTGGTCATTTGAGAATACGCATGCATTTCAATAATTACTAAGGTGAAGTATGAACCCTTAATTTTTACATTTATAGTGACTATAAAAACCACATTATTTTAAGTTAGTAGGTACATGGTTACGTTAAAGTTGTTGATTATCCAGAACTTAAAAATATTTGTTTGCGACTTATAAATAATAAGTAGCCTGTGGTTCTCAACCGACTGGTTTGGTATTCTTTCCTAAAACAGTTTTTGGTGAGTGACAACAGAGAGAACTTAATAAAAAATATTGGCTGAAAATCTGCGTGGAGTTAGTGAAAGTCGGCGAAATGATTTTACTTCCCATAACCAGAAGACGAGTTTTTGAAAAATAGAGATCTTAGCACTTTCATAATATAGATTTATTAGCTGAAATATGTGAACTTAATCGGTCACGGGTAAATCAAAATATTAAACATTTTAGTTTAAAAAATAAATCGAAATGCTGCAAGTATTTTGAAAAAATATTTTATATAGCCTTACTTCTCCTCTAATTATACTGTATGTAGCCATAACTGAATAATTTTAAACAAAAATTGTTTTCGTCAACTGGGAACGAAATGCAGGAACATAACGCTATTATCCAAAAAGGAAGTCTAACAGCTAAAAGCCGATTTTACACCACTTAAAACACATCTTTATCATTGGGATGGTAAGATGTTGACCAAGACGCGTGAATTTTAGTTTTTAGTGCAACCATTTTAATATGGATTTTTTAACGATGCCAGTCGCATTATTCTAGCTTACCCTGGGAATAGGGAATTGGCAGAAATAGTTTCACTAAGAAGACCTACTGAAGGAATATCAAAACAAAGTTTGGAAAACTTTTGTTTCACAAAATTTTTATAGGGAAACATATTTTTCCAAATAACTTCGTCTCTTCTAAAAATATTTACACCAAACTTGTTCCCCCAGAAGGCCAGAAAAATAAAATACAATTGCACAATTTATGCTAATCTAAATCAATATCAGGGGTGACATGTTGTAACATCACATTTTTGATACTTTATCGCAGTTTATTTCTCGTTTTCCCAAACTGAAATAGTCAACTGTTTCATTTATAAATTATGTCGTTTCTATTGCTATCACAACCTATTAGTACAAATGCGAACAAGTTGTCTTTCTCTAATTTCGTTCAAATGTCGCTAGCAACTTACTCGTATTTGGTGATATAGACGGAGTAGAATATCACAATTTTTCAATCTAGCAACCTGGTAAATGATATAAAATGTGAAATAGTGTCACATTTTATTCTAAAGAAGCGAGACATAAACTTCGATAAAGTATCGAAAATGTTTTGTACAACATGTCGCCCCAGAGTTTATGTATACATTCAGAACTATATTGCATGCAAATGTCAAATCACCTTTGAAAGTGACTATTTGCATAGCTTTCGTAAAAGCCAAACTTACATGTAACTTAAAAATTAAATCTGTTCATGAAGTGAATTTAGGCTACGACCAGGTCTCTATATCATTGTTTAAATTCTAGTGTGATCATTAATGCAAACTTGGCGATTATAGATTAAATATTTTAACCAATTTAATACACAACCGTGGACTCCAATAATCTACAATTTATTTTAAAATATGTTGCGATCTACCATAACATCGGCCATCATTATTTGACACGTTTAATCTGAGAAATTTACAAATTCCATTTTATGTTCTTTTTGAAATCATTTAGTACTTTGACTGAAATGATACTGATCAATTAATGTTGACTACTGCACGATCGTCCTTCAAAATGGTTTTATTAAAGCTTGCAATTTCTTTGGGGTGTTTTCCTTCCAGGGGTTTATAACTTTAACATTATTAAGAACAACAATTTAAGCTCTTGTCAATTATTACATTAACATAGGGATTGGGATACTAGTTAACCGGTAAACTGGTTGAAATAAAAGGGGAATTTATATTACCAGTAAGTTTTGAAAATATACTGGCAAATTTCCTTTTTTTTAAACAGATCTTACCACAAATCAAACGTCACAATTTTCAAAAGGTTAAATGGAATATGGCTTCAAAGTTCAAAAATCATCAAATTATAACTTGCGGGAATGCTGAATTGAGCATTAAAATCATACCCATGTTTAGGGACTAATACGATGATTTGCTCCCTCCTCTACACACTAGTGCGCAAAAGTCGATTGTTTGATGGATGTGATGGCTGTGAAACCAAAATGTGTAGGTCCATGTCTTCATTGACATGGTGTTGCCGGCTTAAATTTCGAAGAAAAATGGGATAATGATGCCACCACCCCTCAAACTACACCAAACTACACCAATCAAGTTCGCATGTTAACGTAGCCGCCGAGATGGAAATGCGTTTCGTACGAAAGAATTGTTTTTCGATCATATTCGATGTCAATTTTGAGGTAAAGATGCAAACGGAGTAGCGATGTGGTTATTAGCCTTCAACTCCTAAGTCAATTAAACCCTTTTAAAAAAACAATCCGAGATCTTTCTGCATAATTTTCCTTAAGGTAGTACGGCTAATGTTTCTGCGATTTGTTGTGTGGATGCTCCTGGGTTGCGTCGCACACTTTCGACTACCGCATTAATTTTCTCAGTTGTACGCACTAACACACTTTTTTCGATTTTTTAAGTTCGCGTTATTTCGGCAATACAGCAGTCACTGTGGAAATGATTTTTCAATATTTCCCAACGAAAATACAAATGTGTTCATTTCGAACCGCGTAAATTTGATACTTCGTGAATATTTCGAGCGTGGAACAGATGTCACGTCAGTGCCAAGGAAACAAAATGATTTAAGAAAACGAACAGAAATCATGTTCGAAACGTCGTCAAATTAAATAAATAACGTAGCAAAAAATATTTAAAAATAAACTGCTAGGTAGCCTATCGCACCAAAGAAAAAAATAGGCGAATAAAATAAAGCAGACACGAAAACTTTCTTTTGATTTTATAAAATTTTTGCGTACAGTATCCCTAGCGAAAGCTAGAATAGTGCCACAGAACTTTTATTTTTACATATTGCTTTTATTATTTTAAATAAATTTACCGGTAATTTCTCGGTAAACCGGTACGTTTAGAAAAATTTACCTTATTACCTTTATTATCAAATCCTGGTAAATTTCCAGTCCCTAATTTACACTGTATAAGAACATCCTCAAATGAGGGCAATTATTTAAATAAGCTCGTCTAACAGTTGAGTGAACATCGATGAATACCGAGTCAAATCGAGCACAACAAATTTCAAACCGGCAACCTTGAGATCAGTTTGAAGAATTATGGAATTTTAAATTTGGTTAGACGCAGCAGGTGTGGTGTACCTTGGTATTTAAGAAATGCGTATTTTGAATATGGTCGGCAGGTAGATAGACACGAAAAAAATATCTTTAGGGTGGGTTGCTTTAAATCTTTAGATATCTAACGGAAAAATATCTAGAAAGCAAGAATTTCAAAACACAAGCCGTAAATTGTAATAGTTTCAGTAATATCAGTAATATGGAATACTAATGACGACGTGCAAAATCATTGTCTTTGTTTCTCTTAAAACCGTAAAACTGTGCAATTATACGCAAAGTGTTATGAAATATTCAGGACTTTACTTATTTCTCAAATGTGCTACACAAATTAAATTTAAAACCTAAACTAGACGATCACTTCCCCAAAATATTTCCAGTCATCTCCCAATATTCCCTCGGCGAATCCTAATCTATAACCTTTGTTATTCGAAACATCCAATATTTTATTACTACACAGCCAGCCATACAGAATAATTGAAACAAACTCAATAATGCAGATTACCTCATTCATAAAATTTTAGAAAGGTTGATAGCTCTTGTTCTTAATTAAAAAACGCCAAGCACCCATCATTTGTTTATAGACGAGGTGTGCAACTGAGTCCAAATACGTATGATATTAAAACAATAAAATTAAAACGAACAGTATAAATCGAAATGGATTAGGGACTTTGTCAACACGAATTAAAATTAAGCTAAAAATAATTTATCCTTTTATCTGTATTTTCCTACCAAATCAACTTTGTCTAATTTATCCGTATTTGAGAATAAAATAACGAACGAACCCAGTAAAAAAAAAATAACGTGAAGGAAAACAATCTTTTCATTTGTTTTTTTTTTTGAAAAACATTTAAAAATTACGTGACAAATTTAAGATAAATTTTCATTTTATTTAATATATATTTTGGTTCGTTTTGTATTTTATTTTATCGTAAATTAAATTTTCAGTAGATTTTCTTCTCTATTAAATCCTTAATTTAAAAAATACGGGAGAAAAAAATAAAATAAAATAAATAAATGAAAATCTCTTCAATTGATTTAGAAAGTTTAACCTTTTTCTTTCGTTTTTCCAGTTTCCCTGTATCGTTTAGATGGGAGAAAATCTTCTTATCCGCTAAGCTGTGTTATATACTCTTACATACACATACATATATACAATTTATGGGATATCATTTTCCTATTTTTCTTTTATCAACAATTTTGGTTAAATAAAAATTTAGAACCACAAACATTTCAAAAATTTCTAGTATGTATCAAGTACAAAACACCAACAGTATTAAAAGTTTTTGTTTTTGTTAAAGAAGAAGTAGGCTGAAACAAAAAAAAAAGAAAACATTTTTACAAAAATAATAAAACAGCAAAAAAAGTGTCATTTAAAAATTAATTTCCCAAAGTGACAATCAAATCAACATAATCAACAGATAAAATACCAAAGCTGGAAAAACAGAAGTGGTGAATATAAAGATGAATGTACGAGAATATTCAAATGTATATTTACATTTGAGTGTGTGTATGCGTGTGTTTGTGTATTGTGAATGGATGTTTGTTAATATTTGTTCAGCTTAAGCTAATTAATTATTAAAAATTGTATTATTTTTACTTTTTGTGCTAGGGTGGTGAGGTTAAGTTGTATATACGCATATGTCCGTAAATGAGGATAATTTGAAAACATGATTTATTTGGAAGAACAAATGGTTCTAAGTATAATCCATTAAGTAAGCCGGCCCGAATACTGTAACAAGGGCAATCCTCAAAATCATTGGGTCTTATGTTGCTACAAACGAGAGTGGCATTCACTCTCTATATGAACTATGTTTTCACACGATACAGTGTTTTAGTGGCAGACGATGCCCTCACGTTGGTCCTTACAGTAAAAGCTGTCGCCGTACTGTCTGAATCTTTCACATGGAATATTATAACACATACATAAGCATTACTGCTTGTGAACTATTTATCTAATTTAGAATTATTATGATCTTACAAGTTTTTTCAGTAAAGTTCATATATATTAAGATATCGGGAAAGCTTCTATTGAGCACATCCTCCGGTTCACTAATTTCTGCCAATCTTTGCTTTATTGAATAATCTTACCAATGAAATTTAATTTCTATTAAACAATTTGCCTGGCCTTCAGAGTGATTGAATTTTGGAATGAGTTTACAATATTTTATTAAAATCGATCCGAATGATTTGATCCGAACTGGAAACACGAAAAGGCTACTTCGTAAGCTCTCACTTCTTTTTCCAATTTATAGAAAAAGCTTAAGTTTAATCAAAATATGATTAATTTATTATTGATTCGGTTATTGATTTGAACTATTTATTTGAATTTAGGTAAGTAGAATAACAGAAATAAATGCCACAGGCCCATTCCTAATCCTACATTTATCAATCTACAAATTCAAGTTGTAAAACCAATAAGAATTGTGGAAGTATTTTACATGTTAGATAATGTATATACCTACCTATAGGTGCTTCATATTTCTTCGAGATCATCACCGTCATTCTTGTCACTATTATAATTACAATAAATCTTAAATGAGAGGTGGTAATTGGCATCTTTTGATTAAACGGAAATATAATTGGTTTAGTGGCCCTATTCTAGTAATTTTCTAGGAATAGGGATAATTGGCGAAATAATTTAAATAGCTTTTATGCATAAATCGGTATTCTTACTTAAGCTTGTCTTGCCGTGAAATAGAAATGAATTTTATTTGGAGAATTTTTATTTTTAACGTATAAATTTGTGTAGACATACATACATAGATGAATTCTGTATTTTACGTGAATCAATTAAATTAAATTCATTTTATTTAAAATTTATAGTTTTATGATATTTAAAAAAATTGATGTTTGCCAATGACAAACAAATGTCAAAATGTCATGTGAAAACAATGTACCAAGACATTATTTTCACATGAAAATAATTTGGAGAGTTTATGTGCTCCATCTTTGATGTATAGAACATACTTAGGGCTTTCGCTGGTACTGGTATTACTACAAAATGAAACCAGAAGCGGAATTTTTCATTTCTAATTTGGCTTTGGTAAAATCGTATGAAGATTTCACGTGAAATGAAACTGAGTACTGGGATTTACTGAGGAAAAACGTTATATAATTTTGTCATAGCGAAGTTGGCATGGAAAATTATTCCCAATTTTATTTTGTTTTAACAAAAAAATTTACCACTAACTTGTTACCTTAGTATGCCTGGAAAAAATTATTTACAAAGAAATTATTTCCCCCAATTCCCTATTCCCGGGAATTACCAGAATATTAAGGTGATTATGCTAAAGATTAGTATTTAGCATAATCAATTGATCTTAGCACATTCTTGTATCCGTTGAAAACGAGCCTTATTTTATACCCTCTACCATTTTGATTTACACAATTGTTTTGTGGCACACTGTAAAAATAAATGTGTCTTTAAAATTGCAAAACTTGACAGTTATGGTGAATTGTCAGAAATCGACTAGATTTTGAAAAACCCGAGAATACCTTTTGATCGTGAACCGAGAATTGTTTTTTTGGTCAGATAAATAATATATCCTCTGTTTATTGCAATGTTTGTAAGGGTGGTAACACTTTTTCCACAGTGTTCTGTCGTCTCAAACATACCTGACAAAAAATTATAAAATTATTCATAATTTCAAAAAAGAAAAGAAAATATTTTTAACTGCGACCCCTGTTCAATTGTGCGTTCCAGTTAACCTACCATGTAACGTGAGGATCTAGTTGCTGGAAAAGCCACTATTTCAGGCACAATATTGTCCGATAATATATGTCCGAAGGTTTCCTTCGCTGTCTTGCAGATTCTACTCGTTTGGCTGTTGCCTACATATCCAGCTCCAATCAGTTCAATTTGATGTTCGCAACCTGCTTCGATACTGATTTTACCCATTCCATAATACTTCTGTTTAAGTGGTTTATGCAGCAAGCAACGGATTCTTGATTAGTGATGTGGTGTTTTCATCCTTTTGCTTTGTTTCCGAAAATACCGGAGTGGGCATATGACCCCATTAAAGTAATTAAGCAATAGCAGCTCCACGTCAGCTTATAATAGAAGTCCGGGCCCATTAGAACTAGCATTGCTGCGCTAGATTGTCCGATATTGTGAAGATCGCTTGTATCTTCTTCTGATACAATACATTGATGGATGTGTGGTACACGGAGAGTGAGTCTAGGCCCGGTTACTCCATTTCCAGTATCCGTAGTTGTTTTTGGTCCGTCAATATACCATATAGCTGAGAACGAGGAAGAGATGATTTAATGATCTTGGTTGATCCCGTCCGGCTATCATAATTGAGAAATTTCTCTGAAAGCTCATTGTTTTTATCATCAAGTCTGATTATTGAACAATTTAGTTTGTCAGATTTAGTTTCGTAGGTTTTACAAGATACTGCTATGGCCTGATCTGTCATAGTGTCATTTGTTGTTTAATTCTCGACATTTTTCCAAACATTTGTTAGGTGAAGTAAGCTTTATTAGCTTTGTTTGTAGTATTGTGCGTATTCCATGTCATTTTCATATCACATATTTTATCCAGATATTTTGTTTTCTTCATTATTTGCAGGGTTTAGCTTTGAAATCGCAGCACGGGAAGTTAAGTTTTCTTGCAGTTCGTAAATAGGATACAGACGTTTATATCTTGGTTGAAACCGAGATCCACTTTAATGCACCAGTTTTTTTTACTAACGTAATATCATGTTGTATGTACGCTTCTATTTTACACTCTAAATTCCCTCGAACCAACAGGACTAGGCCATCGGAATGCGAATGTTTGTAATGAAGGTTTTTTCATCTGTTAAGTAATTAGTACATCACTATCAGCCAAAAAAGGTGAGGTGGCTGCTATAGTCACTTCGATAGTGATTGTTTCATCACTGAAATAATCCTCCTGCTCTTCAACGAAATAAAGGTCCATCATAGAGTAAAGAAGACATTCCGAAGTATATCCTCGATTTTTACTGTCAGCTCATTAATTTTCTAGTCTGACACTTATCTTTATCGGGATACTATGATTACCGATATATTGGAACTGACATGGCATTGCAGTATTTTCTTCGTGGTTTTGAGAATAAATGAGATGAGGCTAGGATGCCTGTATGACCGGATATCTTTAGGGGTTTCTTCGGCACGTTCGGTATAAAAATAACGCGTACGTATCTGCAGTATTTTGAAATGTAGCCCTGTACAGGTTCTAATAATTTTGTAGTTCGTTGAAGAAGAAATATAGCGTACACCTCATCCCCTCCTTGGGATTTGCAGGGCCGAACGGTTTTATTTCTAACCCAGCGGAATCCTCTTTGAATGAAATTGTTGTTCTCGATTTGGCTTCGTATTTGATCTCAGTGAAACTTTATATTCAAAGGAATGGGCTTTCTGTAATGGTTCAGCCAGCACAATTTTCGAACCTTTACTTCCTTGACCTCAAGGTCCGTGATTCTAAGTCAAGATCTGCGATTGTATTAATGCCGGTTTGAATACCAGTTAAATTATACAGATATATTCAGTTGTTTTAAAGCTTCTACTCCTTGAGGTATTTCGTTATTAAGTGTGATTTGTGGTCAGACAACGACGACTCTTCCGAACATGCCAGTCGAGGATATCATGATCGTACCATGGTCTCAAAGAAGAAGCTCCAGTACCTCGCGCTGTTTTATATTTTTGAATTTCGCGTTGCTCCTAGTTTTATTTATGAAAATCATGAACTTTACAATAATTGATGAAACTGTGGAAGAGTAGGCTGCGGCAAAGCTTCCTTATTTTTATTGTGCTTCGGTAGATGAGATAAATCGGTTTAAAGAGATCGCCGTTAAATCTCTTGAAATACATCGGTTTATGAAGAAGATATTAAAAGGGTGTCGTCAAATAATTTTTTCCCATGTCCTTTCGCCTCGCTTGTTATAGATTAAAGTAATCATTTTGTTTGATCTTTCGAAAACCTTTTCATTTTTCATTCCATGTCGGTTTTTTCGAGGTTTTTACCGGGTATACAAAAATTTTCAATTTATGCTATTTTTCGATGGGGTGCTGCTTCTTCCCTGTACCTTCTTCAATTAGAAGTATACCAACTTGAAAATCTAATTTGTTGTGTAGTTGCAACAAGTTTCCTCGCTGTTTTGTGTGCGAAGAGTTGGTTAATTGTAAATACCGATTTCCTCCGTTTTCTTCGATAGTATTTTCCGCTGCACGTTTCGTAGCTCGCTGTTTCAGACCAACAGATGCCGGCTTATTGTTTAATTTGCCTTGCTTCTGTAGTGTAGGCGCAACATTTTGACCTACTTGATAATTTTTAGGTTTAAAGTGTTCTATGGCTTTATACAAGGTTATCCAATTCAAGCTTGATAAAGTAAACTTAAAAAAACACACAAAATATTCGGAATGTATTGTAATTTTTATTTCATTTTACAGATTGATCCTTGCCATTTTTAGTTAAACAAGAAATCATTCAAATGTCCTCCACGGGACTTCTTACAGGCCTTGATTCTTTTGCGGTAATTTTCAATGACTTTTCGGCACATTTCGGGCGGTGTCTCGGCCATTACCTTACGAATATTAGTTTTCAATTCGTCAAGAGTTTGAGGATTGTTTGCGTAAACACGATCTTTCGCGTAGCCCCACAAAAAGAAATCCAAAGGCGTTAAATCACAGGATCTTGGAGGCCAATTGACATCAGCCAATCGCGAAATCAAACGTCCAGGAAATTTCTCTTGCAAAAAATCTCGATTTGCTCGTGTTACGTGACTGGTTGCTCCATCCTGCTGGAACCACATATCGTCAAGATCATAATCTTCGATTTTCGTAAAAAAATAATCGGTTAACATGCGGTCATAGCGCTCAGAATTGACGGTAACGGTTCGTCCATGGTTGTTCTCAAAAAAATACGGCCCAATCACACCACCAGACCACAATGCGCACCAAACAGTGATTTTTTCCGGGTGTAATGGTTTCTCTACAATCAATTGTGGATTTTCTGAGCCCCAAATTCTACAGTTTTGCTTATTAACGTATCCACCAAGCGAAAAATGAGCTTCATCACTAAAGAAAATTTTGTTCGAAAAATCAGCATCGACGGCCTGTTTTTCCAACACCCAATTTGCGTATGTTCTTCGTTGTCCATGGTCAGCAGGCTTTAGCTCTTTTGTCAAATGGACTTTATACGGATGAAGATGCAAATCCAGATGCAAAATGCGCCATAATGAGCCATAAGATAGGCCTAAATGTTGAGCTCGACGAGGAATTGACAAATTTGGATCTTCTTCCACACTTTCAGCTACAGAAGCGATATTTTCAGCATTGCGAATGTTTCGATGATGCACAGACCTTACAATATCAGTAACAGATCCAGTTTGTTCAAATTTATTCACTGTACTCAATATGGTTTGCTTTGTAGGACGATTATGACGACCATAATCTGCTCGTAAACGCGAAATGTGGATACGGCAGAATCACTATTTTTATAATAAGATTTAATAATTTTAACGCGTTGGTCGATTGTTAAATGCTCCATATTCTTAAATGGCAGAATGTCAACTAAATAAATGACAGCGTACTTGACGTTTATCTTTGACAGATGTCGGTATACAGATTTCTACTTTATCAACCTCGAATTGGATAACCCGTTATATTGGAATAGTTGTTTTGTTGTTAACCACGAAGTTCATGATTAACCAATAGCATAATCGCTTGTCATTCTGCAGCACAGTAAGTTTGATCTTACAACATCGGTAGAGAACTCCGCTACCAGATGTATTATGTGATCTTTAACTGCTACCATTTGGGTTGTCTCTGAAGCGACCTTGGATTTTTTTTAGCTAATTACTGGCAACCTGATAGATTCTGTAGTGTTTTACTGTAGATGCTGCGTCTTCTTTCAGTCTCTTGAGCTTGATTATTTGCTAAGCCTATGTCTTTCGAGCATTTCTAGCATATTTTAAACTTATGAAGCAATATACCCGTATTTTCAAATTTGAGCAAAGAACCAACACCCAAAATTTAAGCTGTCGAATAAAAATATGTATCTTTCGACTGATATGGATGAAAGCTCATACCATTTTCTATAAATTGAGATGTGTCAGATATTAATTGGTAGCTTTGTTAAAATTAAAATCAATGGACGGCCCTGTCCTGAATTTTAATTTTGCATTATGCAAAGGCCTTATCTTAATAAAGACGCATTTGTTTTAAAAACGCCAGGTTTTCTTTTCGGTTCTGCTTAGTTGTGTTCTTCTTTCTTTCTTGCCCTTTAATTATAATATTGTCAGTTCAAACTTGACGAATGTTTAGTAAATTGGCTAAACATGGGATAAACAATTTCAATTCGGGAATTTACAATTTCAAAATGGGAACAGATAAACAATTCTAAATTAAGAATTAACAATTTTAATGTGTGAAATAATGATGTTGTGATATCATCAAAAAGCAAATTCGGGTCGTGTGTAATAAAAAAGGAGATTGGAGCACTTTATCGACCACTTTAGGTATGAAAAATCAATCGCGTTTCGATGGGGACCATCATGGAAAATAACATGGTAGAAGCCGCCGGTTTAAAATTACAACAGGGCATCGCATATTTATAGAACAATGCATCGAAGAAACCCCAAAAATACCATTGAAAGGAGTGAAAGAAAAACCACAAGCAAGCTGTTCAATTAATGTCTCGACTGAATGTATTCGGAAACATTTTGGGTCGGTTGATATACAAGTTAAATAATATTCGTAAGGAGCGCGAAAGAGCAAATACAGAAGCAATCAAACTGAAAAGATCAGGCTTGGTATATCCCCGTTGTTTAGATGAACAACACAAATTTTATTTTATTTATATCGCGAACTAAGAAAATAAGATCTGATGGAGGGAGCCGTTGCTCACACAGGCATCAGAGGAGCTAACATTCAGGTTATTAGATTTATTGAAAATATGGCTTAAATCTTTCATGCAGTTAGGCGAGGTGCATTTAAAAAACCAGAAACTAATGAGTCCATACGGCGTTGTCTTCGAAACAATCAAATATATATCAGCAGTTACAATATTAGTTGATAATGATGGTTGTCATCACTTATTACTTAACCCCTTTACTTAAATGTTTAATGATATTGAACTTGGCTGGTGAGGTTTCAATGCTCATGCTAGAAGTGAGTTAGCTATGCAAATGCCAAACATTTTAACTAGGGGAGGAAGGGCAAACATGACTCAAACCGAATATCACCTACAATGGCTAGAAACCAAAATAATTAACAATATAAGGCAATGTTGTTCGTAATATGTCGCCCACATTCAAAGATTTATACTTGATGCATTAATTATGATTGATGTTAATTTTTAATTTATATTTCTTTTGCAATTTGTTTAATCATTTAAATACATTGAATAATTCTTCCTACCGAATTATTTCATTTTGTTTGAAAAAATGATTTCCCAATGTTGATTGGTCCCAAAATGCATATTAATTCTCAAATTGAAATTGTTAATTACTAAATTAAAATTGTTAATTCCCAATTTAAAATTGAAAAGGTATAGATATACAAGTGAGAGCTATCGTAGTCCATAATGTCGTGACCTCTCGAAGGTAGGACCTAAGGAGTCTTTTATCGCATTGGTGCGTTTGGAGAAGCACAGCTGAGCATTTTGCTGTGATAGGAGTACTTGAAATTAGGGGGCGTCTTCTTGGATTGTAGATGACTCCCGTCAAAACGAAACTGATATTTCAAGAACCGTATTACGAAAGGGTTGCTTCAACAATTAATTTAGAATTTACGGTTTACGGTCGACGGAATCACCACGAGTTCCAGCATCTTCTAACGATTAAACCAAATCAAAATTTATATAATTTTACTTTTTTACATTTCACTTGGCAACTGATATTTATCTAAAATGTAATGTTTTGTTGGTTACAAATACATTTTTGTTATTTAAATTAAAATTTACGTATTTTAGATAATTCATATGATGTCATAAATTACATCCTCACGTCAGACAATCAGTGCGTACTTTTACACGAAACAAACACTAGTTTGTTTTGCTGGTTCTACCTAGATTAACCTATTGTTTCATGAGGTCAACACGATTCAAAGCAAAATTTATAAAATCGGTAACGGTTGAAAGCGTGAGTGCTACACAATTTATCTATAGCGAACGAGGTATTTCGCGGCATCAAATTTTCACGTAAGTTGTGCATGACTACAAAAATTTTCGAAATAATAAACTGTTTGCGAGTAAAGTTCGGGAGTGAGGTTCATCGAACTTTATGCTGTATATTCTTCAGAGTGTTACTGCAATATCGAGTATCGCGAGTAATTAGAGAAATGAAAGCTCAATAAATAATTGAAAGAATCAACCCATTTTATAGTAGCTAAAATGAACTAAAATTTAAAAAGGCGCTTGTTCATGCATTAGATAAGGGAAAAAGTGCCTGATGAAACCGCTATTGACGAAATTACCCTTCGGCTTAAGACCTTGATTGACCTCATAATAGGTTTCCGTAAAATAAAAGACACGATTAGGACACATCCGCCGACAAGATTATGTTAAACGCCTTTGTAACGTGCATAACGGTAATATCGCAAATATGAACGTTCAGCTACGATAAAAAGAAAGAAATTGTGTCCATGTTATGCAATTGTATTTGGATATTTCATCGATTACATAAGGTCAACTCAAGCGAATCTACGAGCTACGGATGACACACAGGACAAACAACACATCTGATGAAGCTATCCGAGGCACTTTACGGGCATTAGGAGCAGAGACAGAAGTTAGGGATGCTTGGTTCCTAAACATTCTACCTTGCAAGTTTGATGGCGACACGTGGCAACAATGGACCCCTGAAAATAGTCAAACCATTTCAACCATTTCTAGTACTAAGTCAAGTATTAGGCAAGCTAGAACCGTGCCTCATCATGCAACCAACTCATCGGAAATCAAGAGAATTCCAAAATGCAAATGTTGTATTGGCCATCATCCGTTGTACAAATATAAAACATTTAAATCAATGGATATTCTGGTACGTAGCATCGAATACAATATCACGGTGGAAATCAACATTCAACCTTTCATCCCATAATGATCCACAACGATATCTTCCAGTTGAGAATCACATCCTTGCCTCATCCTCATCATTGCCCACGCAATCATTCATAAAGCCGCAGCTACAACAGTTAGAAGAATTAACATTGACTGTTTCAAATTACAATATCCGTTGTCCAGTTGAAATCATTATAAATGCAGGCTCAGTTTTTAATTAGTGATACATCAAATTTAGCTGATACTTCAATCTATATTTCATCAAATTCATTCATCAACAATTATTTTGGCAACCAGAGGACGTTTCACCATCTTTGAAGTTAACAGCTACACAACAGCAATGCGAAACATTATTTCGAGAAATATTCAAGCGAAATCTTACAGGACGATACATAGTAAAGCTGCCATTTACGAGATTGAAATACCACTAGGCAATTCATTACGATTTGTCGTGTCAAGATTAATAGCTATTGAGAAAAGGTTGTGGAACTTAAAGCTGAATACCATTCATTCTGGCTGAATATTTATCGCTCAATCATATGTAGAAAATAACAGCCGAGCAAATACGGGTTAATACACCATCAGAATATTTCTACTTACCTTATTAGTTAGTAATTAAGAGCAATTCCAGTACGATAAAATTAGGTGTGGTATTTGACGATCCTTCTCTATCATCAGCCGGCGTTTCATTAAACCAAAAATTACTCGTGGGGCCTACAATTGAAGAGGATTTAACAATGATAATTATACGATTTCGAATGCGCTGACGTTGAAAAAATGTTTCGGTAAGTATTTCCAGATCCTAGTCATAGAAATTATCAACGCATCGTTTGGCGGTTCTACAAATTCCGAAACTGATCATTACATACTGACCACAATCACTTACGGAACAGCGTCAGCTCAATTTTTGGTTGCGAGGGAATAATGCAACTAGCTCAAGATAACAAGAATTCAGATCCATTAACAGCCAAGGTAATCGCTCGTGATTAATCGTGTATGTGGAGGACCTTCTCACTGGCATATCAACTGTTCAAGAAGCCTTAAGTTTACAAAATCAGATAGCTCAACTTCCGAATGCTGCGAGTTTTACACTACGTAAATGGTCTTCCAACTCCGCAATATTTATGAATGCAACTGAACAAATGGTTGTGAAAAAAGTATTCCCAGTTTCAAACTGGAAGATGGTACGATCAAAGTATGACTTCATTGGTAACATTAAATAAGTAGATATTATTATTGGCTTCTCCAGTTACGATACTTACCAAACGTAAATTTATTATTTCACAGGCATCTAGGCTAGTTGGATAGCTGTCTTTCGAAATAATAAACATAAAAATTGTAGTTCAAGAATTAGGGCTGTTCAATTTGACATGAAACGATCCGTTTCTAAAACATTTCTCTGATAAATGGGAAAACATCAAATTAAATTCGCAAAAACTAAAATTGATCCAGTTCGTACAATATCGATACCCAGGTTGGAATTAATTGGGGCCCTACTATTAGCCAAGCTATTTTTGCTAGTACAGCAAAGGCATTCAACCTGCAGATTTAGTGGTTAATAAATTATGGTTTAACCCTCAATAGACCGCACAGTCCCCCGGGTGGTTTTTCAACATTAACACTCAAAATTTTAATAGAACACATAGAGCTAGAAGCTTGAAGCTCCCTGACATCTCTACAAATTCTTTTTAGATGATTTTAAGATATTTTTGAATTTTGTAAGATTTACCTGTAAAACTGCAAACTTTATTTTTTGCAACTACCTCCTTATGGACGGCAGAGTCCCCGGGGTGCTAGTATATATTCCCATTCAAATTTTATCCAAATGTAGAATTGAGTCAATAAAATTGTTTATGTTATAATGATTTTGTTAGCTCATTGGCAAGATAAGCATTTTACTATGCGTTGGGTGTGCTCATCGCACACTGGTTTGTTACATATCATGCATCGCTTTCATGTGTTGTGCTGGCGTGAGCAAATATGGCATTTTCCTTGCGTTTTTATACAACCAGATGAATCCCTTTCAGCTACCACTGGATCGAATCTGGCCAAATAATCAGTTAATTTGCACTTACATATCCTCAATGGCAGAACGAACGCCAGGTATGCGTGTAACCATCGGATTTAACGCGCGACGCGAGATGTGTGGTTGCACCAATTCGGAAGCTAATTTGGTGATAAATACTCGGCGCGTTGTGCGAGATGTCGTATCACGATGGGTTTCAACAAAGAAAATGAGATAGGCTGCCAAAGTCATTATATCAACCATGTTGAAGAGCATAGCCAGCGGCCTTCGATTGGTCTTTCTCTTGCAGGAATATGCTGTTACCTGACAAATGAAACAAAATAGTTAGATTGATATCATTGAAACGTGTGATATAAATGCTCACGATCTAATCCATGGTGTCCACGTCGCCTTTCGTCTTGTTATAATCCAATATTATCTGCGGCTTGCAGTGCCAGTGCATCGAAGATAAAAGGATCACATTTTCTTGTGCTTTGCGGTATATGCGACCATTGTACAATTCTCGCGGTACGCGAAGACAGATGTACCTACATTATCCCCTT
Source organism: Nephrotoma guestfalica (assembly GCA_963691935.1). Classification (NCBI taxonomy): domain Eukaryota; kingdom Metazoa; phylum Arthropoda; class Insecta; order Diptera; family Tipulidae; genus Nephrotoma; species Nephrotoma guestfalica. Next base: position 170,065,577 of record OY829915.1, read on the forward strand.
TCTTCCACATTAGTCCCTTGGCGATATAGCGTTTGTCCTTGCGCAATGTTCCAATGAGGGTCAATTTACGAGTTGCAAGCATTTCAGCCAGAGGCAATGTAGTGAAAAGTTATCAGTGGTGATGTTTCGGCTACTGATTTCATATGGTTTCACTAACTGAACAACAACATTCTCACCCATATTACGTGCCCTATCGGCTCCGGGTTGCCGTCCCAAGTAGATGATGCCGCCTAACGGATAGTGTGTTTTCGCGTCGGCGGCCCAAAAAACCATCAAGCCATAGTTAGCCGGTTTTCATGAATTTTCGCCTTATCAGTCGCCTTTCTCGCTTCTTGTGCGTTCGCATCATCGAATTGAATTGTTGTCAATATGGCTTTGAAATGCTCTCGGCTAATTGAGGCATGACAAATGCAGTTCGCCTGGCGCGTCCACAGCTCACTTAGAAGTTCACAATTTGATTTGTGTACACCCATGACCAGCAATATAGCTAAGAATGTGTCGAATTCGATCTCATCAATATTTTTCCATTGGCGTTCATTGCGATGTGGATTTTTTTTTTTATTCCATAAGGCAGCAAGTGCCTGACCTTTGCGATTTGTATGACGAATGATTACGGTCTTCATTGGCTGTGTGAAAATGGAATTGAATTTATTGACACGAGTGTTGAATCGTTTGATTGTAGGGCCACCTGCGCAAAGACAAGAATATCAATCACTACATATAAAGAAATGAAGAATAATGTTGAGATGAATAATATGTACATACCTAATTCACGAAGAGCATTGCGAGGACTGGTTTGATAGGTTAAAAATGGTTCTTTTGCCCATTCTGTGCCATCGCGTGCTATTAGTTTTTGCGGCAATAGTAATTCATACATCCTCAGCAGCATCAGAATCCACATCTGCATCCTCTTCAATATTCGCGTCGTCCTCAACAGTGGCATTGTATTCTACTGCATAATCTTCCAATTCTTCATCGGATGCATGACCATTCGGCATCCAATCATCATCATCGGTATCACTTTCAATGGTACCACCATCATCATCAACGTACAACATTTCCAAATCGTCACCAGTCAATCTAGTAATCAACAAAAGTATATTGCAAAAAACATTCTAAATAAAACCAAATATAGTATACACAAACCTTGTCAAATCCAATGATCCTTGCGTGTTGAAAGGCAAATCCTGGCCAGATATTGTTTCACAAATCCTTACAACATTACTACCGGATGGCTCATTTAAACTACTTGCTTCAAAACACCCACTATTTGTTCGATAAAATTGATATGCTAATGCAAAAAACTCGTCCTCACTGTGCATCTCTCACGACCAAATTGAATAATGTTATGTGTCGCAACGAAAGCAAACAAAACACAATCTATCATATAAACACACGCAAACATGTTTGGCAACACAATTTGCCGTTATAATACTTTTTCGTTTATAATTTTCTCCAGCTCTCTTTACGGCCATACACATCATCCGGGGGACTCTGCCGTCTATAATGTTTTTTTATTTTGCCGTTTAGTAAGGGTTAAGGGATCCTTACGTAAGGATTTTATTATTACCACTGATTTGAAACAAAAGACAACAATGGTCAACCATCAACAGTAAAGAGAAATAACTTAATCACAGCTGCTGAACTGAGAACCGCGGAAACAGTTTGTATTAAATCTGGACAAAAAACTAGTGTTTCTTCTGCAGTATATGATTTAAGCCAACAAAAATGTATCAACGGAATATCACAGTTGTCATTATTTGCACCATTTTTGAAGAAAGGCTTCATATGCTTAGCAAATTGATAGTAGCCTATTCACACAAATATTCCATACATCCTAGCTTATCCTTACTATCCTCTCTTCTTAAAAATAGATATTGGATAATTGGGGGCAGTTATCTGGCCAAACGGTAATTTCACCACTGTATCAAATGTGTGCGACATAGAGCAAACATTTCAGCACAATTGATGGGAACTTTGCCGCAAGCTAGGGTAATACAAACGAGACCTTTCACTCATACGGGTAAAGATTTTGACGATCCAACAATGCTGCTGTCAAGGAAGAGTAGAGGAGCTAAACTACAAAAATCGTATAAATCTCCTCATTCTGTCTGCAACTTTTACATCCGCATTATCAGCTGTACACTATCCTATTCTGCTACTTTATCAATAATAATTGTATTTCTTCTTTTAATGATATTTCTGGTGATGACGTCATAAGTTTGAGTTTACTACACTACCAACTTTTACGGTCCGCGCGAGTTAAACAATTTTCCATTAATAATTAACTTTAAAAGCACTAAAGATATTAAGAAATTCGATAAAAACTAAATGCACTAATCCGGTAAACTCAACTAAAAAAAATAACTTCTGTTCTACGTTTGATTGCAAAATGTTGTCCATTTAAGTAGCACTTGTGAAAGTTCCAGTAAAATTAAATTTTTTTTCTTTTACTAAAATAATTCGAAGAACACTCATCCGACTAATTTTGATTTAAAAAATTTCATATTATTTTAAAATTTTTGAAATTTAAATTTCGAGCAAAATGGATCTAAATTAAATGTATTCTGTATTTTTTACGGATTAAATGATTATCAAAACGGAAAATGCTTGAGCAAAAATAAGAAACGAGAATCATGAGATTCATTTGAAAAAATTTGAAAAAAGCACACAAAATGAAATAAAAACGAGAAAAATTCAAAGTGCATTAAATATTAATGAGAATGCAATAATAATAAAAGCTTTATAATATTGTAAGTACTGATCCTTTTTTTGGGATATATATTTAGAACGAAATCTTAAGATAGAAGCAAAAAAAAAATTTAAAAGAGTTTTGTATTCGTACAAAATAAAATTAACAATTTTTCATAAAAAAAAAATTAATTTATATTTATTTTTTGTTACAAATCTAATTTGAATATATTAAATTATTTTATTTTGGTTTCATTTTTATTTTATTTAAATTTCCAAAAAGTAAAACAAAAATAAAAATAAATGCAAAAATTTAATGTTATCCTTCTTGTGTTGCTTTTGTATTTTTTTTTGTTTGTTTGGTTTTAATTACTCCCAGTGGAAAAATTGAAAGCTTTATTTGATAGCTTTTGTACTTACGTATGTATATACTAGATATACAGCAAAATAATGTTGTTGTTGATTTTTTATTTGAATTTCTAATTATCTGTTTTATTTATTTTTATTTAAAGTTTTTTTGTGTGTGGCTGTGTGTGTGTGTATGTGTTTGTATGCTAAATTAATGTTATTTTGCTAGTTATATATAATTGCAAAGTGTCTATCTATACGATACGATCTCAATTGCTAGAAATTATTTATGTTTTATATCTTTTTTGGTGTGTTATTTTATTTCTTTAATTTAAATATCGTTTCTGGTTTATAATTATGGACATGGTTTATGAAAGTTTATCTTAATTAATTTTCGCCGCGCAGTGGATATCAATATATCTGTAGCAAATAGACAAAAAACGTAAATTTCAACCTTTTTAATTTAGTTGATTCTCTGATTGTAAGATCTTTGTTCTTTATTTCATGTAATTTTCACTTTTGTAGGTGCAATATTTCTTCAATTATTGATCCTTATAAAAGACGTTAACTCAAACTATTAGTATTTCCACATATTCAAAATGGGGTGATTCGATTAAAGTAGACTTAACAGAAACTAATAGAAAATTACACTACCTTCCGTATTTTTATAGTGAGTTAATTCGCATTCAACCCCTTTTAATTATTAGATCATCTGGTTATTATTATTTTTTATAAATATATAAAACACGACAACTATAGTGATCTATTTTTATTTATTGTGCATAGTGATTAATTCCTAGGATAACACAAATTATCACGTTTTAAAATGTTTTTTTATAAATCAAAATTATGTAATACAAAATAATAAAAAGGGGTAGGTTGGGATGACTCGTTCCTAATGTTTTCCAATGATTTAAGTTATGGGTTAAATGGAGTTGTATCATTATTTTCAGTGTTCAAATTCTAAATAATCTAGATAACCTCTTTTAATTTATTTACTGTTTTAATGATGATAATCAAATTTTACATAATCTGCAGTACAAGCGAAGTACAGGCGAAGTACAAGTGATAACGCAAAAACACTGAAAATATAAGTTCTGTCTACCTACAAAAGTGAGATCTACACCGTATATACAAATTATTGCGATGACATCAGGATAAACAACCCATGTTTACATAATGAATTAGTTAATATTTTAACTAATTTCAAAAATTTGTCAACTTTTGAAACTCGTTTTTTATACAAAGACGTTTCTCTTTAATAATCCCAACTAGGTCACCTGTGACTGAATAATCAGTCACGAGAATACATTATATTGAATTTTTGGTTAAGAAATGATTAACAAGATTTTTTAAGATGTAAATTTGATGAACGTTTATCAAAAATAAAGTAAATTCATATTTCTTAAACGGCAAGCACGCGCTCAAATGCACACAGTATGACTTACGTGCCAAGTCAAATATTCATATCTCAAACGGGAACCGCGCGCTTGGGATCACATGACAATGTGGATTTGAATTTATCGAGCACTTTGGAATACCGCGCGCGTCCTATTTTGAGTTTTCAAAAATAAAAAACAAAATGGCGGACTTACATCTTGTTTCATAGGAACTAGCTCGCCTCCATCTTCCTGTGAGCCGTAACCGGAAAAAGGCTCCTGAATAGAAAAATTAATAAGATCGCAAATCGCAAAATGTGTCTCTTGAAAACTTACATTAAAATCGAATTGATCTTGCTCCGCCTCTTCGTCTGGAACCTGGTCTTCAAATGTGAGGAAGGCGTCTGCTGGAGATCACTTGGAATGTTGAGCACGTCTTGAGAGATCCATGAAAGGGAGGCCGGGTTGGCGTCTTGGGAGATCCATGGGGTGGTGTCACGTGATGATGATGATGGGACTGGTTCTTGGCTTGAATTTGTGGATTGTGAATTTCGATTTTGATCGTATGTTTTTCGTTTTCGATGGTCTCTTGATTTCCAATATTTTGAAGAAAAATGAAAAGGCTTTTGTTCAAAGTGAAAAGAGTTTTGTTTAAGAATCTTCGATGTGAGAAATGGCAATGACTCACTCGCTGGACCGTTCGTTCAAAGTGGCGCTTTATTTATACTCTAGGCTTGACTTGATGATTACCGCTTTATCATTTTCATCTATTTCACATTTCAGTATTAAAATCAGCAAAATAAAAATATTTTGATTTTTATTCAATTTCGTATGGATTTGAAAATCGCAAAATTGGTCACTCGCGTCGTTTTTTACATTTCAATGCATTTTTATTACTATTTGAAAATAGCTATTTTTGTATTTTTCTTATTTTAAAAAGATAGAAGCTCGCTTTTTTAAAATAATTTCAATCCAGTCTTATGTGTATTCGGTACTTTAAATTTTAATCGCGCGCCAACAATTTAACAACTTTGAATTTAAATCGCGCGTCAAATCATGGAAATTTTCTGAAACCACCTGAGGTACCCGTTTCGGGACTTCCCGGTGGAATTTTTCCGATTTTTCTAACCTACGCACAGCACAATATTTATGTCGATCTACCCTGAAAAAATCTAACGGATCGAATCCGAGGAGTAATTTTTGAGTTGAGTATGAAAAAATTAAGAGTATTAATATATTAGAAAGATATATTCGTTTCTAAAACTGAGGAAGGTAATGTGAGTGTTAGTAAACAAATCGGACGATTTAGAAAAAAAATGTTAACAATGTTTCAAGATAGTATAGAATTTATAAACCAATTCAAAATTATGCAACACTGTCCATTCAACGGAAATTAACTAAGATGGCTAGGAAAAGCAAAAAAACTTTCAGTGAAGGTAAACAATTAAGAAGTTATTGTAGTAGTTAGACTTTATGCTTTACCAAAAATACGTAAAGAAAATACTCCATATATACCTTTAGTAAATTCTATAGGTACCATCTTTCTGCTTTTTATCAAAAATTTTGAAAATACTGTTGAGATATATTTATTCTACATCAGTAAAAAATTCAGTAAATTTCAAAGACAAAATTTAAAATTTAATTTTACCTAGAAATTACACAATTCTGTCACTTGATGTCGTTTCACTATTTACCAGAACTTTTAGCTAAACTATTTAATTTGAGCAAAATTCAGTTCATTACTGTTATGAAATTAGTTTTTACATATTAGTTTTTACATACATTTCGTATTTCATATTTTTTTGATCTTGAGTATTTTTTTTAGTTTTTTTCGGTCGTTTGTCTCTACAGATATTCGATTATTAAGTCTGCTCCTTTCCATTTTTTTATATTTTTTCGCTTTTGTATTGCGCTCATTTAATTAATTTTTTTAAATATGAGCTATTAAATTGTTTTGGTATGCGTTTTGGAGAAGCGTTAACCGGGATGATTCGTTGCATTTTTGTTTTACCGCGATGTACTTTACATCTACACAAGCTTTTAAAGTCTCCACGATCCTTACCCTGAAATCCAGTCGGCTATAACCACCGCTCTCAAACCCCTGTGTGGATAATTCTGCAGCGATACATAAACTTCTCAGTTCACTTCGTTAAATACTTTAAATACTATTCGCTGGTTCGATTATACGTTGCCGCATCTCCTGATTGGTCTGGTTTACTCTTTCATAAACCAGCTCTTTATAATAACCCCACAGAAAAGTCTTTTTTTTGTAACTATTGGCAAAGGCTGTATTCTTGAATCTTTCTTTATACGAAACTAACAAGAAGTGTGAAATTCTTAAAACTATAATTTTTTTAATCTTAAGCCTTAACCTTAACTTAAGCCTTAGTTAGTACTTAATATCAGTGTGCATTATAATTATTAAATTATTATTAATTACTTAATTTTAGTGCGGTTGCTCAACATACGTGTAATTATTAGATTATATTACTTAGTTTATTAAATCTAGAGGATTTGCTCTGCGAAGCTAATTCGTTAGGGTTCGATGTCAGTTTCAGTTGGCCTACAATACCATGATTTTATTGTCTCTTTAACAGTTTTGATTCCTAGGTCTCTATGGATGTTGCTGCTTCGAATATACCATGGGGCATTAGTAATGATACGAAGTATCTTTGCTTGCGTTCTTTGTACAATATCTATATTTGATGCAGCACTAGTTGAGCCCCATAATTAAATACCATATGTCCATATGGGGATTAGGATCAATTTGTATAGTAGAACCTTGCAGTCTAGAGAGAGTTTCGATTTTCTTCCGATTAACCAGTACATTTTAGACAGTTTTATATTTTAATTGATTGTGTTTTATTTCAATGTTGCTTTTTCAATGTCAATGTATTATCGAAATGAAAACCGAAATATTTGACGGTTGTTTGTTGAGTAATTGTGATATTGTTTAATTTTACTACTGGACATGTACTTTTATTCAGTGTGAATGTTACATGTGTTGATTTACATTCATTCGTCCTTATCCGCCAAGTTTTTAACCAATCTTCTATTTTGTGCAGATATTCTTGTAATTCTCTCGATGCTGTTTTAGGTTTTTTCTGTGAAACTAATATAGCTGTGTCATCGGCAAAAGTTGAATTGAGTATTTTTTCGGTTATTGGTAAATCAGCTGTGAATAACAAGTATAGCACAGGTCTCAATACGCTACCTTGCGATACTCCTGCCTTTATTTTGGTTAAATCAGTAGTGGCCGTATTTTGTTTCATCTGGAACATCTTTTGGGCTAAGTAGTTTTCAAGAATTGCATGAAATTGCCTAGACAGAAGAGTAGCATCTTTTTAAAAAGCTTTAAAATTATCGGAAGTAGACTTATTAGCCTGTACGACGAGACTTAGGTTTCGTCTTTACCTGGCTTAGAAATCATGATAATTTGAAATATTTTCCATTTTTGAGGATCCACATCGCGTTAACATTATATTTTATATATTTTATGCATCTATCTGGTAATTCTTTAAGAATTTTTCCAGTTATTCATGGCGTGGCACTTTCGTAGGATTTATGCTGTCTTTGATAACCGTTTTGGCGCATTTCTATCTAAATCTTACTGGATTTAGGTTCGAATCGTCCTTCGTAAACTGTGGTAGTACGCAGTCATTATTTTGTTCGTTTGGGGTGAACATTTTTTGTAGATGGTTAGAGAAAGCGTTAGCCTTTTCTAAGTCAATCTGACGCAGTGACCATCCGACTTCCTTATCGGTGGGTTTGATAGCTCGGGCCTTTTTAAATTTCTTATTGCTTTCCACAGTGAATAATCTGTTTTTTTCTGTTGCTGTGAGCTCATTTAGCTAATTCTACATTCCTATATTTTGTCCTTCCCGTATTGCTTCTTTTAGTTCTTTAATATAGCTCTATTTAATTGCCATTTATGCAGAGAAATTAGTGAAGCTGTCATAGTCGCCGAATTGCCCGCTTCTCTGTCAATAAATTTTGAATCTTACTTGAAAGCTTATTATTTTTTTCTGAATTTTTGTTCTCCGGAGTAGCTATTTTTCCTGCCATATCCATTATTTGTCGTAAGTAGAAAAATTCTAAAGGATTTAGATCAGGAGACCGCGGTTGCCATGCAATGGAGCCTCCCCTTCTAACCTAGCGTTTTGGATAATTTACGTTCAGGGGTTGTCTCACTACTTGTGCATAATGAAGGGGAGCCCCATCATGCAATAGCCACATATTTCTACGTGTTTGTAGAAAAACGTCATCAAGTAATTCATACATGTCATTTTGTAGAAAAGTTAGATAGACTTCCCCGTTGTTCCGACGTGGGAGTTCAGATGAGGCCCACATGTTCACTACAAATTGGTGTTGAAACCTACTACACCGCACTTTTTTGGATTAACGCGGGCCCAATAGTGCAAATTATGGATATTGAATAATCATTTTTAAACATGTTTCCTCACTCCATAAAATGTTTTTAAAAAACTGCGAATTTTCTTGGCATCGGCGCAGCATTTCTTGACAAAATTGCACCCTTTTTTCATGGTCAGCATGTGAAAGGTCTTATACACTTTGCACCTGGTAAGGGTGCAATTGATTTCTTTTTAAAATACGATGCCACGTGCACCGCGGCACTCCCGAACGCTTTGAAAAACAATGAACACTTATAGATGAGTCGTCTGTCACCATTCCAATTACTCTATCTTCGTCTATATCAAGTTGAGCGGCTGTTTCATATTTTCTCGGACGACCAGGGACTTTGCATTCACTGTATATTTGATGTACGTTTTCAAATACTCTGTAATCAAAAAAACGTTCCCCATATTGATATCGTCTTTGGTATTCTGTTGCTGCTGCTCGGCCGTTGCCATTACATAAGTCATAAATGAAATGCATTTTTGCATAATCGCGGTGGGAATAAGCCACATAGCTTATTGCCATTTTAATTATAAACGTTCGGGTATGTATGTTTTTCTTTTTATACCACAAATTTTGTTTAATTCGGGCTACTAGATTTGCTTAAAAAATTGTTATACTTTAGTTTACCGTTGTGTTTATCATTTTGTTTTATTTCTGACAAAGCATCGATTTTATAAATCGCAATTTCTTAAGTGCATTTTTTAAGAAACGCGACTCACATTATGAAAAGAATTGATAAAAAACGTTCTGTTGTGAACAGCCCGGTGTGCGATATCTTGTTAAAATCGGCATTAGTGTCGCATACTTTTCTGATAATGGGTCAACTTTCTGTAGTACATTGTTTTCCCACTGGCGCCACTTAAACATGAACAAGAAATGTTTGAGAAACAAAAAGACTTTACATAACCATTGTTTTTATTTGACAGAAGCTAATACAGCTTATCAAAATGATTTTGTTGGAAAGGCATACTCTTGTAGATCTTATTAAAAAAGAAAGTTAAACAAAATAACTTTTTACTACATTGCACTTTACTTGACTGTTTTTGTTGGAAATGGGCTCCGCTATCACCATCTTTCGTCCAATTCTGGGACACCCTTTATATTTTTTCAATAATTTAATGATTTTAGCCGTAATATCAAATTTATGTACCTCTAAATATGGAAATTGACACTACCGTTCAACTGTCATTTCTATCGGCCTATCTTAAACAGTTAATTTTAAATGTATATTTAAAAAAATCTTTAATTTTAGGAAATTATTAAATAGAATTATTAGGATTACATAATTTAGTATAAACTTAATTTAGGTACCAACCCGATGCCTAGATTTTTGTATATATGGTAATGGATTAAACTATAGCAGATCGAGTGGCTAGGTTAAAATAAAGTTTAATAAAATCCTGAGTTGTTCACTCAATTTGGGTTATTTTAAAATCGATTTGGATTACAAATATTTTAGGCCACCATAATCGATCACTTGGTGGTTCAAGTGATTACCACAAACGAAACCCCTCAATATCCTTTATATTATAAGTGGAAAGCATCTAAGGCAACACGATATTCGTACTTTTTTAAACCGTATGTCTTTTGAACAGCTGTCGCACAGCATTGTTGAGAGTACTGTTATAATTTCACCATAAGCTGACTTTACTTTAGTTATAACTGCGTTCAAATACACTAAAATTTATAAAATCAGAAAATTTGTATTTATCACATTTTATTTTAATGATTTTGGTTTTAGAAAACAAGTTCTTATTCCGAGAAAATACTTTCTTATTTTAAGAAATCAATTCTTATATTGAGAAAACAACTTCTTGTTTTGAGAAACAAATCATTTTATTCTAATTTTTCGTACAATAAATAAATTTATGAACAAATTATCTTGTTAAGCAAACAAATTCTTATATATATATATAGTATAGAATAATTGTTGATAATTCCAATTTGGTTCCGTTGTATCTCAATTTTTAATTTTTAATTATCTAATTATCTTTGACGAGCCATTGTTCTAAATAATAGGAAATTTACCATTATATTGGCAATTTAATTATAATTATCAATTTTTTTAGGGTACTGATTGCTGAAAATTATTTTATAGTATCAAAAATAATAGTGCTATCTTGTGCTCACCGCCTTACATTTACTTTTCAATTCACAATTTACTCACTATGGACTACTTATGTGTCTGTAACCGGGTCAATTAAGTCATATTTAACGTGTCTATCCCAGCTTTCCTTCTTGTTAAATGTAATAAAGGTATACGACGGGCCCGTATATTTCAATCAATCAATTTCGTTGGACAAAAATGAAACAGTATATAAAGCGAAGAGGTATTTGTCAGATTTCTAGAAGCGAATTGATGTTTGCCTGTAATGAGGCCAATTTAACCAATTCTAAAAAGAAATAAGATCTTTTGGATATGCCACCTTTAATATAACCACAATACCACGATTTTTACAAAAGCCTGCAAACTAGAAATGATACTGATTAGGATGTGAACCCGGATTTAAATATATTTGACGATTATTTTTATTAACAATAATAAACAGTTTTAAATTTAATTTTAACAAATTATGTGGTTTTATTTATTTGGATTACATTATTTTTACGGGATAATTTATTTCCCATAAACATTTTGCAATTTAAAAGGGGAAACGATTATAGTTACCTCAACACGTTTTTAAATTTATAAATTTTTACATTGAGTTGGTTGCACTTGTTTCTGACAATAAACAGTTTTAATATATTTGAAAGGGAACAACAAATTATTTTTGATATTATAGCGACATTATCACGACATTAAACTTTGTCGGCTAATAAATATTTTGGTATTGCTCCTAGGAACCAATTAGTGATGTTTACTTGATTCAAAGTTGAGAGCTATATTTTATGGAAGCCAAAATATCTTTAAAGTATTCTCCTCAAAAGTAGTCAACACTAACTTATCGCTAAAACGAACAGATAATTCGATCAACAGATAATCCAGTATAACGTAACTTGTTGGAGATAGTTTGTGGAGTGCATATATAAAAAACAGCCACATTATATTCATCTTTGTCTTATATTCTTTTTGTTTCGGTTCTCAAATTTAAACTGAATGTATTACATATGACAATGTTTTCAATCCTTTTCTTCGTCATCCTCATTTATAATAAGCAAACATATTTTCCTTGCTGTATCGCTGTGTATTTTTTTCATCTTTTCAAGTGTTTTCAGACAGATCTACAAAGTGAAAACAAGAAAAGTAATTAAAAATACATCCTAATCTCACACTTTCGAATATATACATGTTCCTGGAATATAAACATGTTTAGGTACGAGTATACATATGCATATGTATGATTCCTTTTACCGTGATTATTATATGCACAGCCCTTTTTTCAATAATTTTCCACTCATAATTTTCATCTTTACATATTTTTCGAATTTTTTTGTTTTGTTTTTAACAAAAGCCGGGTAAAGTAAATCACCCTTCATTCTGCAAAAAAATAAAAATCTAAAGATTCAAGTTTTTTGTTTTTAGTTGATGAATATATAAATATGTTGACGTTGAATGCGATTATTACTTATTTTGTAATTGAGATTTGAAAACGTACTTCCTACCATATACTCGGATAAAATGTACTGCGTCAGCATATATTACGGCTTACATTATGTTATCGTCCCTTTATTTCGATATACAAGCAAAACTATAAAATTTTATTCATCAGATAAGTATCGAAATCTTTTAGCCAACATAGCACCGAGGAAAACTGATTTTTGAAATAAATTTTGTAAGATTTTCATCTTAAAGTGCACAAAAGCAACAACAAAAATTATGAAAATTCTCATTTCCTTTTCAAGCAGCTCATTTTTTCGTATATATATCGCATTTTCTCTATACCATTTTTGTTCTTAACGAACATAAATAATAATACAAGGTAGGTACTCGTGTACCAATATATATAAGGAACGAAATTCAATTGTTTGTGATTTTTCTATTCACAGGGAAAATTATTTTCGTTTCTCATCTCTCGTTTCAGTGAAAAGAATTCATTTCTTCGTTGTTACTTTTCTACACTTCTTATCAAGATTATCATTTTTAAATTGATATTTTTTTCGTGTTAGCTACCTGCTAAATTAAATATCTTAATGTAAGATATATATTTTCCGTTTGTGTATTTCAAAAAAAAAATCCTAAAAAACATGAAGAAAATTAAAATTTTGGGTTTTAATTGAAAATTTTCTTACAACAACTGATTATGTTAATGATAATAATATTATTATGAAATATTTAGAATTATGTAATCACCGCTTATTGAATAAAAAAATGTGTTCGCGAGTGAGAAACGTCGCTTTGCGTGCACAACGGCATGATACGGGATTACAAAAAATATAATTCGGAGGGTTTATCCTTCAAAACTGTGAACATTGATCTTGATATATAATACTTGCGACGTTTCATTTGTTTAAAAAATATGTAAAAACTAAAGCAAATGTTAATAAATTGATTAGGGTTTTAAAAGCTTTACCGCTAACTTTTTCAAACGATTTTTAAAACCAATGGACATAATTACAAATAATACCTTTTCCTTGTTTGTTCACATTTACTTATTATTATTAATAATATATAGCTGAAAGCTTTTTCGTCTTGAAATATTTATTGATTTTTAAGCACAAACTATTATTACTTAAACTGTGAAAGAGTGGAATAACTGAAGTTTATTATAGCGATAAAACTTAATTAAACTTTTGTTTTTTAAGAACTCTCACCAATTTATAGAGCTTTTTTGCATTCACTAATTTTTAATGCATTTCAAACTTGTATTATTATTATTTGGAAAGAAAAGCTTTGTATTGGCGCGAGCTTTATCTAATATTAAAAAACAACGTTTTGTTTTATTTTGCTGGATTAAAGCTTAACATCGTTTTATTATAATTTTATAAATAAAAGATAATTTCAAAAGCTCTGGAATCAAATGTAATATATAAATTAAAATGTTAATGTGGAAAATACTATGTTGGACAAATTAAACAAAATTTAAAGATGAGGGTGTACCAGCAGGCTATCCATGTTCATAATTCGTCATGTAGTGCGATGACTAATTATCCTTCGAGCAAGTAGTCATCCAAAGATACTTGATAAGGATCAAAACCTTTGTAAACTTGATAAGGATCAAAACCTTTGTAATAAACGTCCAAGAAGTTGATCACATTATATTAAAAATACAAAATTGTGGTTTTTATTCAAAATTCTAAAATTTTTATAGGTTTCGGTATTATTTATATAATTTGAACTATGATTTTTGAGTTACTTTCAAATTTTCGTATCAAATCAAATTTCGGTCATATTTTATAAAAATCGTTTGTCAAATTATTGTATCCCTTGAGTATAACGGAATGTACGGTGAAGAGCCATAAATAATAAATCTGTTTTGGTGAAATGTCGCAAATTTCAAGTATACCCAAACATCCGAAAATTCAAGAATATTTTCAAAATTAATGGTCGAAGCTTTAAAATAAAAGTTCAGAATAAAAGTGATTTTTCAGAACAATAAATATAGCAGTTCGTGAATCATTTAGAAGAATTCATGAATTAAATAAGGACATCATCGTGGTCAGGCAGTCTAGTCTATTGCTGTATTATGAAATTTTTAAGCTAATCCATTTGTGAATTTAAAGGATTTGGAAATTCCTTGGGACATCGTCGAAATCTTAAAATTGGGTAATACATTTTATAAAAATTATTGATTTAGTTATCAAGGTACGTATCCAACATTTTTCCAATTTCATTAAACCTTCTTGAAAATATGATTTATCAAACTCCTCAAAATAAACGTTTCTCATTGGTTTGAAAAATGGGAAGTTTATTTATTTATTAACAAGAATAATGAGAGACAATCATCCGATTTTGAGCATATCAGCTCATTCATATAGGATACGAAATTCCTGCTCCGTAAGCAGCCATGATTGTTTGTCCCATGCGGCAGTAATATTTTGAGGTCTAGAAAATATATTCATCTGAAGTGGAATCAACTTTTAGTATTTTTTCATTTTCAAGTCGGTTTTGTAATGTTCCATATTATGGCAGGCCCTAAATATACTGATCCACAATATTATGGTAAATATTAATATAACAATTCGTTTTGTATAAAATTTAAAAAAATAATTTCGGAAATAACGACGAAAAACGACGCAAAAGCCGCAGACAACTGTGATTATTTCATCATTTGATCCAAATCTCTTTCCACAGAGCCGTTTCTTCATGTTTGGAAATAGGAAAAGTCACAAGGGGCTAGTTTAGATGAGTATGGATGATAATTCGATTTTTACTGTGTTTTCCATGGTGAATGTGATGGTGCATCGTCATGCATGGTGCAACAGCATTTTTTTTTTCAAATGTGGCTGTTTCTCTAAATTGTTTCATTCAAAGTGCTTAATAATGGTGCATAATATTCACCTGTGATGGTTTTACCCTTCTCAAGATAGTCCATAAATATGGCTTGTGCATCCCAAAAGATAGTGGCCATATCCTTAGCAGCAGATGCTACAACTTTTGCTTTCTTTATAGCACTTGAACCTACTACTTATTGTTTTTATTCTGGCGTATAGTAGTGGATCCATGTTTCATCGACCCTTATGAATCGATTCATTTTTGCAACATTTGTTAACAAACGCTGCACCTATTTTACTGACAGCTTTTTCATTTACCATTATTCGTGTATGATATTGGATGTTAAAGACTTTTTCAAACATTTCTGGTATTGTTATCTCTTTGTGCTTTCCTGAATGTTCATCATCACTTGTGGTTGTGCGCCACGTTTTAATTGATTTATCCAATTATAAACGGTAGCATTCGAAAGTACATGCTCATCTATCTCACCATCTGTTTACATCTCACCGATGATTTTGTATGGTTTTAAACTATTTAAATGGCAGTATTTAATTACTTACAGGACATTAATTTTTTCCATATTTAAAAAAATTCAAAAGTAACTTTAAAAAATACAACTCTAATTAAGGAACTACGGGCCAAGAAAGGCGGAAACTGGTATTGCTGCACGACAACGCTCGTCCAGCAAAACAGAAAAATTTGCCCCGGAACTCATCTTCTTCGTAAGCTGGAAAGCATGCGGCTTATTCTCCAGACGAGATTCCTCTGATTACCACTTATTCAGATCGATGGCATTATAATTGAAAGTCCAGCGGTTCACGAAACTTGAAGATGTGGAAAAATGGCTTGAACTATTTTGCTTCGAAACCACCAAGTTTCTATTGCGAAGACATTCATCATCTACCTGATAAATGGCAAAAGACTTTGGACAGAATTTGACCAAAAACGTCACGATTCTATTTGCACACCTAATATAATCATAATTAATAATGTTAATGTTAATAATGTTAAAGCGATTTTAATTAGTAACAATCTTCCACATAAATAATTAAAATTAAGTTTTTAAATTAAATTCTAAAATACTGCAATGTAAATCTAATAACGGTATACGGAGTACAGTTTCGCCTTCCGTAGTCTCCTCGCCATAACCAATTATTTATTGATATGAATGTTCATTGTAAAGAAAAACAAGTCGCGTATCAAAAATAATTCTACAAAATGACACAAACACCCCCGTGATACAAATTCTGTTGTTGGTATTTAGTGTGTTTCAATAGAGACGCTCAAAATTTGTTAGGTTCAACATCACGAAACATGCTGCAACAAAACTCAACTCAATGACCTCGCAGAGGACCTCCCTTTGCCCACCAACCCCTACCATACGAGCACAAAAGGGTACCAAAAACGATGTTTCAACCAGAGGTCCGCGTAAATGAATTTTTCGAAATACGGCCTCAAGGCAATCTACTGCTGGCACTCGAAAACCCCATTCGATTTTTATAAAAATCGTGGGAGTCGATTTTAAAAAATGGGACCCGAACCGCACTGTTGGACTTCCAAAACGAACCTTTCGGAAACAGAGACCAATCGCAATCGATTTTTGCGTACTCGAAAACGCACATTCGGCAATTTTCTGCATTGTCTGTTTGTTTGTATGATGGGTTTCCGAAACGGTTGGAGCGGTTTTCATGAAAATTGCTAAAACGAGGGTTTTCAACTACCCCACAAATTTGTTGCGATGGGTCTCGTTTTCGACACTACTTTGGTGCAAATTGGAGAAAAATTTCAAGGTCAAAGAATCGATTACCGTGAGTTCGCATTTCGGTAAAAGTCGATTACTGGTCCTTCTGTGGAAGTCGATTGTTCCGTTTTAGTTTTCTCGGCTAGAACTACTTTGATTGATGACGCCCCCTGTCCCTTCGAGGTCGCCATGCTGAGTCACATAGCTTCATGTCGCGTGAGGCTGTATCATGTCGCGATATGTTGCACCGTGATGCGCAAGAAGCAGCACATTGTTGCACGAAGTTACTGGATGTTTTATCATTTCACGTGACGTTGTATAATGTTACTTGTTTCATCACATTACATTAACGAAGCTCATTTTTGGTTAAATAAGTACGTGAATAAGCAAAATTGCCGCATTTTGTGTGATGAGCAGCGATATACAATGCAAGAACTGCCAATGCACCCAGCTAAAACTACTGTTTGGTTTGGTGTGGTTTATGGACCAGTGGAATCACCGGTCCGTATTTTTTCAATGGTAGCAATGGCCGCAACGTTACCGTTCATGGCGCTCGCTATATAGTTCGATGATTTTGGACTTTTTTTTGTCCAAAATGAATGAACTTGAATTTTGTCGATATGTGGTTTGAGCAAGACCGCGCCACATGCCACACAGCACGCGAAACCATGGACTCGGTCCGTCGAATTGGCCGCCGAGATCGTGCTACTTGACGTCTGTTCACTATTTTTGCACATGGGGTGTCTTGCCTATATCAATAAACGAGCAACAATTGCAGAATTGGAACAGAACATTAAACGTGTCATTAGCGAGATGCCGGCCGAAAAGCTTGAAAAAGTGGTGAGAAACTGAACCTCCCACATGGACCACTTAAAACGTAGCCGTGGTCAACATTTACACGGAATTATATTTAAACGATAAATGGCAAACATAGATTTATCGATTCAAATAACAATTTTATACATTTTTTGCAATTTTATCGTTTTTTTAAACTTCCAACCAAACGCTTATAAAATCACCCATCCCCCAAACTTTTGATTTTATCGAGTACGCGGAATCAAATGCAATGAGTCCTAATCTTGGGAATAGAGGTCCTTCGGTTTGGATGGCATTTTGAGTCTTGTTCTACGAGAGAATCTAATTATTTCTAAACTGATGTGAACGAAATTAAAATTATATAATAAAAATGGCCAATCTAAATGAATTTCTCAATCGATTTGGATCACTCTGTGTGTATGTCAAACATAGGATGCCATAAAACGGCTACTAGTTTGGAAATTGGGCAAACTGGATGGAACGAAGGAATAATAGTCAACAAGGATACTTATTGTGGGTGAGAATTCGGAAATTAATTTAATGACTTTGTTCTGATAGGCAAAGGGAGGAATATCGTAGAGGCCTTGAATCGAGCTCAGAATCGGTCTTGGTTTAATTTGCATGTAAATTTGAGCAAATGTTATGGTATGGCTTTTTGAAGGGATTGAATGATTAATGGTTGATGTGCGACTGAAAAAATGAGAGTATGAGATAATTGAGTGTACGTTTGAATAGGTATCACGGAATCTGGATTGATAAACTGAAATGAATAGGTTATTTGAAGTGACTGATATGAAATGAAAGGCATCATCCAAAATTGTGAATGTAATGAGTGTTTGTGATTGGTTGCACGTCTGGTTTAAAAAACTGATTACTCTAAATAATTAATAATTCAATTCAACTGGATGATTCACCTCTAAACTATAAGAAATGATGGATTACCATGCGAGAGTGGAAGGAGCGTAAATGAGGATAGAGTGCTGCGCGTGAGAATATTATGTATTCCTTCAGTAAAAAGGGAGAAAATTTTGGTATTAAATGAGAGCATCTGATATAATAAATGCAGAGTTAATAGGGATTATGGAAGGGATCAAGTTAGCAAAGAACTGGAAAAGAGTAGAATAATTTATTGATTCCCGGAGTGGATTGGAATGGATTAGTATGTAATTTATATAAATTATATCGGGTTTAAATTTTACAGTATTATACAATATTTTAGAATATGTTGAACCGGCAATATGATTATTTACTAACTAGCTTAAAATTATGAATGTCAAATAATTTTAGTTAATTTTTTACCTCACCATGGTGTTATAATTTACACGACCAACTTTGAAATAATTTTTATTTTATTTCTGCTAATAAAATATTTACGGAAAATATTTTAGTTTTGAACACAACCAGTTAAAAATCAATATCAAACAAAAAACCAGCCAGCCAATAAAAAAAATTTGTTAACATTTCTACAATCAAATTTGCGTTTGAATCATTTATTTATTTATCCAAATATCAATAACCATTATGTAGCTTTTCGTTGTTGTCGTTTTTGCTGTATCGAAAGAAAAAAAGTTTAATATCTAGTCTAAAAAGTAAACAACATGCTATAAAACATTTGTAAAATAAAACAACAAAGTTTAACTTAAGGCTATTGACTATTATTGTTTTGCCTCATTCTTCCCGTTGTTTTTTTTATTGGTATTGTGCTTTTCCCCCATCTTAATAATTTCGTATTGTAATAAAATTTGTTAAATAAACTTTTGAGTGTTGTTTTATCAACACTTGACCATAAATCGAAATTAAAGTTTATATGATTTGAATACAACAAAAATAGTTTTGTTGTACTACTCTGGGACTCGTGCCCTTTAGACATAAAATATTTTATTGGGTTTTATTGGGAAATTGTTTAGTACTACCTAAATATCGATATCAATATTCGCAGATTAAGCAATATGTACTTGAAATATTTTCAAGGTTTAGTAGACCATAAGCCGGCAGACAAGATATTTTCAGATATTTGCGAACCTCTTGGCATAAATAAAAGTTGTGAAGTTTTCTGTACAGAAAATGTTATTACAAGAAGATTATAAAAAAATTAATGGGGTTTTTTATACTTAGGAGACTATTTGATTTAAGATATTTGAACTAAAAATAAATAAATTTAGGATTTTAAACTGACTATATTCGAAAAGTTTTTTCGCTGACTCCAGACGATTTTTGTTTACTAGTACTGTTGATTAAAATGTTTAATCGACGGAACTATTAAAGTTTACCTTGTTTGGTATAATTATTTAAGAATTTTCTTGCTTAATTAAATAAAGTTTCAAATAAAGTTAAAAATAGATAAAGACGTAAATCGAAACAAGCTTTAGCATTGTTTGTTTTATCAATACAAAAACCAATATGAAGCACTGATATAAAACCACATAAAAGGAATTTTATGTTGCAAGAATCAGCTCGAAGGAGTAATAAGAGCTAGTTATATATACGCATTAACGCGAAAAACTCGGAAAATGAGTTTTAGCTACATATAAAAAGCTGTAAAATATGTAATGGCCTTTTCCGGCTAGTCGCATCGTTTATCTTTTCAAGTAAATTTTAAAATTCTGATATTTTGTACCAAAACATAACTACTTGCTATGCCAATAGTCGTCGCTTCACGTAAGAGAAACAAAAAAATATTGTCTTTTGTTATCAAATTTTGGAGTGTCGAGAAACAAAATAAAGTTCAAATATAAACGTTCGAGTTTGCCATGAACAAATTTGTATTTGGAATTTTTGTATTGAAATCGACAAACGATGCGACTAGCGGCATAGGGCCTAATTCGACAGTTAAGTACAAAACATTTTGAAGCGGAATTCGAACTAAAAATTTCGGTGTGTTTGTATAAAGAAAATTATCAGGAAATTAGCTGGAATATTTTAATTATGCACCCTATACTTTATTATACACAAGATTTGGCAAAACAAAATTTGAGTAGGGCAAGAATATTTTTAATTTATACAGTTGAGATATAAACAAGCATCACAAGACCGGGCTAGTTTAAATTTTCCTATTCTAAACCAGATCGTTTTACAAATTAATAAAACAATTCATTTTTTAAATATGGAAAGCAACTTTCTAATTTGGTAATTTAGCGGTAGTTCCACAATATACTAAAATAAATAAAGGTCAAAGGACATTACATTGGGATACACTAAAGAGATCAGTCATGAGGTATTAATCTAAATTACAACTTTATCTATTAATTACTATATACTGTTTCGATCACAAAGGTAGCTTCCTAATGGCCCTATGCTGATAATTCCCTGGGAATAGGAAATTGACGAAGGCATTTTCATAGCTTTTATCTATAAATTAATTCTATAAAAGAATTACCACTAAATTTTTTAGTATGCCTTAGTAGAATTCTCTATTTTCGAGGAATCACAAGAATTTGGCCACAGATGATTTTACACACGCAAAGCCACAGAACCCCTAAAAATGTAGTTCAAATTAGATAGAGCAGTGATGATTGGACAATCTGCAGGATCTTAATATTATAGCTGGAATATATACTGTGAGTTGAACGCTATTTTAACTATCAGAAATGTTCGAAGGTTCCCTGTATATGATTATATCTTTATAATCACAAATATTTTAATAAAACACAAATTACTAATATTAGCATGGACTGTCGGGAGTCCAGACAAAAAACTATTTACTGGGTTTATTAACGTTTCGCGACGTGTGTCATGTGTCGACATCGCCTGATAATTTTCCATCGCGACAAAGCCACATCATCCTTAGAAATTTTTCATGCAGCTGCTGTCCAATACAATATCAACTAACTGGTCCTGAGAGTTAACATGTTACAATTTGATGATTCATGTCAACTTAACTCTCAAAGAAATTGGGACTTGATGTCGATTTGGAAATCCTAATCGTGTCCAAATTGTCTTCGAATATTTTAATTGGGATTTTATATCACAAATTATCTTTTTCATCCACAATGCTTCGCTAACGACTGTACAAGCAGCAACAAATTCCGCCTCACACGTTGAGACTAGACCTTGTTTTTTGAAACCCACATTATGTTAACATAAACTTTGAGTACATCTCGACTATAGTTGTCTTTCGATCGGCACTATCATTCACTCAGTCAGTGTCGACATACCCAATCAAAACATCTTCATGATTTCGTGAAAATTTTTGTTTTTAAATCGGAGTTGTCGTATCCCATCGAAGCAGCCTTTTCAAGTTATGATATTGTTTATTAGATAGCTACGGCAGATTTGTTAATAGTTAGTAAGTGTCCTTGATGAGTGTCATGTTGTAGGTGGTGAATTACAATCAACCATTTCAAAACGTTCGAGTATGGCATTATTGTAGTGCGATTCAGCGACATGAACTGCTTAATAAAACTCAGATCCTTTCACATTGAACAAATTTATTTTAATATCAGCGATCCGCTCTTCATAGTTCCCAACCATTATCATGGTATCAATGTAGAAAATTAAATAAATCGTATACCTATTACTCTTTCGAGTGTACAGACAGTAATCAGCGTTTGATCTTTCAAATTTCAGATTAACAATGAATAAATAGAAACGGTATTTCCAGCACTTTGGTTATTGCTTTAACCCGTACAAAGATTTTTTCAATTTCAGTGCATGCATTTTGAATTTGAATTTAACCGCTACAGACATCAATAGGTATAGCAAACTGGTTACGGCCGAATAAGTGTCCTCATAGGCTTTGTATATGATTGAATTTCCAGTAACATCCAGCTTAGTTTTGAATATCCATCTTGAACTTATTATCATTGCACTACATTCAGCCTTAACAACATCCCAAGTTTATCTTTTTCCAATGAAACGATACCTATCACCCTCTTGAGATATACCGGTCTTCCGGGAATTCGTTTGTTCATATCAGGACTATCATTTAACGTTTGTGATATTAGGAGGTGCACACGACTGGTTTTGTACGGTGATCGGAGTTTTCTGATTCGCGTCCCCATTAATATTTTCAACAGCTCTCGACTCATTGTTACCGGGATCTTCATAATGTAATGTTGTGTTTTTGTTGGATTTGCGTGTGTTAGGATTCCGTACTGGATCGATTCATCGAATACTACGTGACGTTTTGCAAACACGCGACTATCAATCAAGATATATTTGGAACTTCTAGGATCGAAGACTATCGAACCAAAAACTTTAAGACGCGATAGGAGTGTTCGTCGATCGTACCACATCATTCATAATGTTGGGTTTAGAGTTTTAATGTTTCGGTTGGTGAACGATTTGTTAAGTACTTTGCTGTTAATATGGTTTTGATCGATCAAGCTGGCTGCCAGTCAACAGGGCTTGGACTTTTCACATAGAGTCAGGTGTATGCGTTCGGCAACATCAATCGTTTCAGGTTTATAGGCTGCTATAAATTCTAATATTATAAATTTTTCACCAGCATAATCTCTCAAATGAGTTGATGTGTAATCACCTTCTTGATCGCATCGAAGGTATTCAATTTTACGATTAAATTTATATTGACCATCGAATGGTATTCTTTGATTGCATTACCACTCTTAACCTTTTGAGTGCCAAGGAGCGCGATCGCGCTCTTAAATGCACTGACCGAAAATGTCAGGAGCACGACCTCTATTTCAAACTTGTCGATTCCACACGAGACTTTTTTAAAGCACGCTTCTTGCTTTCAAAATAAGTCGTCATCCATAAATGTCTATGGATGTGTAAAAAATGTTCAAAAAAAAAATCATATTTCAAATGTTTTGGCATAGTTCGCATCTTATAAAATATATTGATAAATGGAAAAATTGACACATAATATAAATAAAAATAATTAATTATAATTTTTTTTACCTATTAAGCACTTTAGCTAATTTTCTAAATATCATGTTGGCACTCGAAAGTGTTAAACTTCAATAAGGAAACGACAAAGAAGTGACTATGTTGTCATCCATAACGGTTGGGAATTATCTGTATCCATCATGTATTTCAACTTTAAACGGACCACATACATGGCCTGGTACCACCAAACGGTTGTCTTATTTGTTTCGATCTAATAATCCATATACCACAGGAATTTCGGAAATATTACTTGTCATTCCCGTAACTAACCTCCTCACAATGTCAGTTCACTTTTCCGAGTTGTATAAACACATCTTCAATGACCAACATCATCGAGTTTAACTCTGGTTAACTGTGGTGTGTAACAAACTTTGTTGTTATCTATTTCGTGTACTTTCTTCCTTTCGCCAAACGTGTGGAAATCTATAACGGTTCACTCGATTTGGCGAATTGAATTTTAAATGGAACTATGTTCTTCTTGTCCGACAATAATTGTTCATCTTGAATTAAATGATCAGTATTGACAGTATTGTTTCTGTGATGATTCATCGGCAGACTTCTTATTTTTTAGCGGTTTGGGACACTTATTGGTTTTATGTCCAATCTGATTACAGTTCTACCAGCGAACTTTTACGGAGTGTTTCTGATCATGCCTAAGGTAAGCATTTTATTACCATTCTTCATCATCTAGGGGAACACTGGGTGTAATATTCAAAAGTTTTATATATCTTAAAATCGAATTAAATGTGCTTTGTCCTAAAATATTTGTCAGAGGTTGCTGCGGCTGAAACAGGTGTCTTCACTTTGTACTAGATAAAAAAAATCTAGCAGAAACTGGGCGTAATATCCAAAAGTTGTACACCTCAAAGTCGCATAAAATCGTGTTTTGTCAAATAGGTGTTTTCACTTTGTACTAGGATCTTTCAAAAACATGATTTTTTCGGAAGATCTATAGGATCCGTATGCTATTAGGGAATGTGAATATTGAAAAACAGCAAGACACATTTTCGTTTACACATCCTTCCGCTCATAGAGAATTAGGGCCCACGAAAACTAACAATGTTCATCTGGCAACACTAATTTCATCCCGCCACGATTTTTAAAATAAAAGATGGCAAAAATTTCAGTTAAAGCAGTCCGCTACAAATGTCAGCCTATCTTAGGATTTCTCTATAAGATCATTTACATATAATAGCCCCCTTTATGTAATTTATCAAATTCCAACAATACGTTGGAATTTAATTTTTCGCCTGCTAAGTGTTTTATCTGAATTTTTCACGATTGTTTACAAATATTTTAATAATGGGTTCTGGTTAACGGACTAATTTAAAAAATCCTAGGATGAGATGAAAATAGTGTTGCCTAATAATTTCTTTTTTGAAAATAACTCTTATTTATTATTTCTTTTTTAATTACAAGCTAACCGAATAGTAATAAGCAATTTTATTCTAACTTAAATTACTACATTTTACTGAAATGTACGGGTTCATCCATCGATGTACTTCTTAGTTTTGACATTTATTATTTGATCGCGCTTTTGTTGTGCGCTAGATAGAAATTTATTTTAGCTGATTTTATCCTAACTCAAAAGGATTTACTCTTTTGAGCCTTCTAACTGAAATCCGTATTATCCAGTAGCTGAATGGTCTCTATGTTGACTTGGTGAAGTAGGCGTTGTTCATGACTTATAGGCAAATTTAATAATTTCGGTTTTGATGGATTCTATGCCCCGATCTTTGTGGATGTCGCTATTTTTGACAAACCATGGTGTATTGACGATGTTTCTTAGCATTTTATTTTGGAATCGTTGGATAATATCCATGTTGCGCTGCTTGGTACATCCCCACAGCTGTATACCATAAGTCCAGACCGGCTTGCTTATAAAGTATTTGTATACTAATCTCTTGTTTGTAAAGTCGACATGTACAGATTTGGTTTCGTTTAATTTTATGCGCCATTATTTTGTCCCGTTGTGTACCTACTCTATGGCGGTTTGTAATTTCTCTGTTGTATCTGAGTTGTTGTCACCTACTGCCATGATGGCTGTGTCATCGGCGAAAGTTGCTATCGTGTTGTTTTGTGGGATTGGAACATCTCGGGTGTATAGAAGTGGCCCAAGTATACTTCCTTATGGAACTCCTACTCTTATTTCCTTAAGCTCATTCATCATTCATCATCTTAAGCCTGAAATATCTTTCCGTTATACACGATTCCAGTATTATGGTGATTCGGAATTAGGTTATTTTTTCAATTATTAGTTTGAGTCTTTTTATTACTAACTTTGCAAAGAGTTAGGACATTATTGGCAGCAACGATATAGGCCTATGTGATGTTATTAGATGTGGCGGTTTTCCTGGTTTGGGAATCATGATAACCTCAGTCATTTTCCAAAGTTTTGCCACGTATTTTAGCCTGAATGCAGCGTTTATGATACTAGTTAACTTTACCGTGCCTTTTCTCGGTAGCTGCTTCATTATTTCTCTGGTGAAATTGTTTTTAATTTTGTTTGTTACTTCTACTAGGCGATGTAGGCGTGACATTTTCGACAATTTGTATTGTTTGTGGTTGTTGAATGTTTCTCGTAACTGACATTCATGAGGCTGAAATATGTTTTCAAGATGAGTAGCAAATTCTTCAGCTTTTTCTTTGTTTTTCTTTGTCCATGTTCCCATCCATTTTCCTGATAGGATGAATCGGCATTATTGGCATTTTCAGAGTTTTAGTTGCTTTCCAGAGCGAATACTCCGTATTACTGTCATTCGTCAACTTACTTAAGTAGAAATTAACTGATTCATTTTTTAGTTTCTGTATTTCTCTTACTAATTGTTGAGTAAGATTGTTTACTTTTTTTGTCTTGTGGAGCTCTAGTTTGGTGCTACTTTTTTCTGAATTTTCGTTTATTCGAGATTTTTAATTCCTATTGGATAGTTATTTCCTTTTAGCCTTGATTTAATTTTTGGAGTACCTTCTCATGCTGATTGTTGAATATCCGTAATGAACTTTTCTACTTCTTTGTCCAGTTGATCCATAGTTTTTAAAGGAACTTTCAAAAGTATTCTTTATCCAAGGTGTACTTTGAAACTTTCCCCTGTCCGTATGTTTGTTGGTTAGTACTGGGTTATTCCCTTTTTGGATGATGTACTCGCTTAGAGTTAGGACTATCGGAGAATCATCTGAGATCATATCTTGGCTTTCTTCGACTTTTATAAAATTAGTAGAAATATTTTTGGTTATAAAAAATCGATCAGGTCAGGTATTTTTCCTGCTTCAGTTGGCCAATATGTTGGTTTTCCTGTTGAAATGGGTCACATCCATTTTCTTTAATGGCAGTCAGTAATTATTTTCCTTTAGTTGTAGTTAATCTAGAACCCCAGTGAGTATTCTTCGCATTGAAGTCACCGCCCATTATGAACCTTTTTCCCAGACGCTCGAAGAACTTTGAGTATTGTTTGTTTTTAATAGAATGTCTTGGTGGACAGTACAATCCTGCCACAACAATTTGAAAGTTCTTCAAAATGTTGGATATTTTTTTATGATGACTGCACTTCCTCCTCTGGCTGAATTATCGGAATTAGTAGTGTGATATACGCATTAGCCATTCAATTTTATGCAGGATTGCTTAGTAAAATGTGTTCCTGAAATAAGACCCACATCTATATTCTCAATGTGGTTTATTAACTACGCCTCTCATTGCTTCGGCATATCTACCACCTTCAGTTCTTAGATGGGGACCAAATGGTTGCCTATTGTCTTGTTTTGTCTGCCTCTCGTATCGATTTGCCTGATCATACATTTGAGTTTTATTCATCCTTTGGATTTTAATTTTTCGAATTTACTTTGCAACAATACAGCCTCGATAATTAGCCACAATATTTTTGCGTGTGTCCATATGCTGGACATCTTTTGCATTGCGGAATTAGTTTAGTTCAGCTGAATGTTAGTACAAACATGTCTAGCTTCTTTTTATTTCTTCAGCTAATTTTGTACATTACGCTGATTATTTTAAATTAATCTTTTATTTGTTCAGGTTTACATGTATGATGTAAGTTCCTTGTCATGACTCTGATTGGCCTTTCTAGTTATATTTTCATACGTGTGAAAGATAAATGAGCCTTCGCTCAAACTTTTCACTACGTTTCTATATGCATCTCCGCTATTTACGTTGATGCTTATTTTATTTTGATTCATCAGTTTAGTGATGAATGAATCTTCTGTAACACTCGCCTTAATTATATCATAGAACGCGTGATAATTTTTAACATCATCTACTATATGATAGGTGGTTGGGGATGTATTCTTATATCTTTTTTGACGTTTGTCTCAACCTTTTGAGGCTGCATATTTTGATCCAATGTTTGTGGTTTTTGTGGTGGTGAAGGTGTATCATTTAACCTTCTCTTTTTAATTTTCCTATAGGCTTAACACGAATCCTTTCTGTTCCTTTAGCAACGTCTTCCTCGTCGGTTTGATATTCAACGTTTTTATTAACATTATAATTGGTGTTTTGGTTCGGTACAATTGGAGTTTCGGTTTGACATTTAATGTTTTTGACATTAAATTTGGTATTCTGGTTCTGTTTCATTAGTGACTTAGCATGGGTTTTATGCTGCTTTAATTGCATCATTTCTTGTTTTAGTTAGTCAATTTGTTGTTAAAGATTGTGAATACTAATGGTTTGCTGTTTTTTTCATCAGTTACTTTTCGCCATTCCTTGTTTATTTATTTATTTAAAGAAATCTATTCTGTGATTTACATGTTTGATTTCAGAATTTAATTTAAAACAAAAATATTAAAAAATGAAATAAAGAACTTTAAAACACAAAAATATAAATCAAATTTTGATTTAACAATTAAAAATTTAAAAAAAAATTCTTTAGTTAATTTTTGAACTTGTCCTTGGATAAATTAAAGTAAAATAGGTAATCGACGATGTTGAAAGATTTAGACGACCTATTAATTGGGCTATTTTCTCCATAGTTTGTGGAATCATGTTCTAGTGCTAAAAACTCATGGTTTCGAAATGTTCTGCAAGGCACATGAATTGATATGTTTTCCAAAATGTATGCTGATTCAATGTGACCAAGCGAAAGGTTACCAATGAAAGCCACATCTAAGTCGTCTATTCAAGCGTGCATATTTTGTAATCCGTGCATCTTATGGAGTACGGAGGTAACCGAGCCACATTTTCATGGAATGGTAAATTGTGGTCGTAATTTCAGTGACTTTTCTTTAACAAGAAAATCAGAAACTTCTTTTGAATCCTTTCAATTCTTTTAATGTGTACAGCATAGTATGGATTCCAGACCGGTACAGCGTATTCCAGTTGAGATCGAACGTAAGCGAAATAAGGTGAACATAAGGTTTGAATATCTTTAAATTCACCAGTCCACGTTTTAACAAGTCCAAACATGGCGTTAGCTCTCGCAATCCAATTTTCAATATGCCTATTGAAACTGGAATTCTCGACAAATGTAACACCTAGATCTATGATCTCATTAACTCTTTGTAATACTTTGTCGTTGACTTTGTAGGAAGTAATTTCTCTTACGATGGAAAGACATGATCTTGCATTTCTTAATATTTGAGTAAAGCGACTTTCGATCACACCACTCACTTAATCTATCGATGTCTTCTTGAAGTTTCTTCGTATATAGCATTCCATTAATAGTTCGAAAAATGTTCACGTCATCAGCAAATATGAGCACGTTTGAGATTTTGATTATCTCGGTTATTTGATCTATGAAAACAATAAATATCCACGGCGTGTGAGATCCTTGGGGAACACCAGACGTAACTTTAATAATGTTTGATTTCTTATTTCCCATTATTACAAATTGTCACCGGTTTGATAGATAAGACTTGAACTAGTTTATGTAATCGACTGTGTAAATCCAAATGCGAATAAACTCTGTAGTGCTTTTTGATGGCAGATGGAATCAAATGCTTTATTGAAATCCGTGTACGCTACATCAACTTGATGATGGTTTACTATCTCATTAATTTTTTTACTGGTGAATTCAACCAGATTAGTTGATGTGGATCGGCCAGGCATAAACCCATGCTGGTTTGTTGATATATGACGTGCAATTGTGGATTTAAAGTTGTTGCATAAAACTAATTCAAACAATTTTGGAATTGATGATGTAGTTGATATTCCTCTGTAGCATGTAACGTCATCTCATTTGCCCGATTTAAAAATTGGTGTAATTTTTGAAATTTTCCATTTTTCGGGAAACACGCCTGTGCCTAAGGAGTGGTAGAATACCTAATATAATGGAATTGCTAAAATGTCAGCGTACTCCTTCAAAATAGAAGAGAGTATATTGTCAAGACCACAACCGCCTCCAAATCCCTTTAGAGCCGATAAAATGTTATCCTCATATATAACCGGAGGAGTTATTAATATGTTGTTATTGCTGGGTTGTTCGTACAATCCACTAGTAACGCTTGGTGTATAAACTGATTGGAAATACTTCGCGAACATGTCAGCTATATCTTTGGAGTTTGATGAGCTGGTATTGTTATATGTCATGTTTGCAGGATATCCGTCAATTTCGCGATTGTTTCTAAAGTATTTCCAAAAATTGTTTTGGATTTACTTTGATTTTTCTTTGAATTTGATCGAGATACGACCTGAATTTTGATTTAAAATACATTTCAAATTCGTTACTATGTTGTAGAAACATTGTTCTGTCGGCTTCTAACCCGCTTTTCAACATTTTGGCATACGCTTTCGACTTCCGATTTTTTAACTTTAGAAGTCTATCATCGAACCACTGAGGGTGAGCATTTTGTGGTTTACATAAAGTTCGAGCCTTGCTGCATAATGTCATTAAATTTATCAACATTTTCGTTTATATCATTGGAATTGAGAGTTTGTATAACATTCGCTCCTTTTCTGAGGCACAACTTTCAAGAAAATATGTTTCATCATAATTATATGAGGTTGTTATACCTGCTTGTTGGGGTGCCGGCTTACGCCCATATTATTTTGGAATTAGTCCATGTTAAGATTTTCAAATGTAAAATTAATTGTTTTCTCAGGAGATCTAGAAACCCTTCCTCGCCTTTGGAACGGGCTGTTTATTATTTGAATATTCTTGTTATTTTGTGTATGCAAGGACCAGCCCTTCCCACAATCCTTAAAGCCAGTCTCATCCTGGGGTATTTCTTTCTTCTGTTTTACTCATTACATATTGTATATTTACAGTGTAATCCACTCGCCTCTAGTATTTTGCCGTTGTTTAAAAACTTTGCGCGGCTATTACCACACTAGACACATTTGGTGTTCTCTACATAGTTACATAGTTGGAATGTAGTCTACAAACAAAAATTAGGTAAAATTACTTAAGTTGGACATAACTTTTAATTTAATTTAATTTTAAGCAAGTGGTCTAAGCTAATTAATGGTGGCGAAACAATTTGTTAAGAATTAGACATAAGATATAATCTAATTATTTAAATTGAATTTGTAGTTGCTTTATGAACGCTTACCTCAAAATTTATTACCAAAATACATATACGAGTATTTCTTGGATAGCCTTAAGGGCCGAATCAAAGCGTAATAGGCCGTTTCTTAGCGCACAATATAAGTTAAATATTTTTACGAATAGTTATCGATACAACTATCGAATAGCTTATCGATACATAGGTTTATTGAAGTGGGCAAAACTAAAATAGATTTAAAAGCCTTTGTATGCAGCTTCCTCCAGGTGAAAAGTATTCTAATCGCGTGTACCTATCACGAATGTATTGTACATACAATGCACTGTATTGTATTGTGTACACGAAATATACAAAATTGGTTATCATATGGAAAATGCATTATGCATGCATAAAATAAAAGTGGAAAACAAAAAAATAACGTGTGCGGTAAAAATGCATTTTCCGTTGTTTGTTGTATTTCTCGAACACAAAAAATACTTTGAAATCCATCATCACAATACAAAAAGAAAATTGCAAAATTGCTATTGTGTTTTTCTTATTACGGTTCTATTTCTTGTATTACATATTTCTTTTATGTACTCTTATATATTTTATTCTTATACAAATTTTTTTTTTGGACAACTTTTCATCATTTTTCATATTTTCGTTCATTTGAAAAATAGTTATGTTTTTATTTTATTATATAATATGTATTGTGTCTGATATATGTTGTATATTGTATACATACAACGTCGAAAACAAATAGAGGAGATACACTGTAGCTACACACAGTGTACATTTCGTTATGTATGGGATTCTCTATATATTCTATTCCAGATTTTCTTTCTATTATAATGTTTGTAGGAAAATTCAGAATTTTTTTCCTGTATGTGCATGCATAAATGTATGTATAAAACGATCTACATGTATAACAATGAGAATTTTATGCTTTTAGTTAGATTTACATAAAAAAAGAAGTGAAAATTTTCACAAACAAAATCACTATCACTTACAACAATGATAAATTTATGCAGTGAAAATTTGAATGGTTAAGCTATATTTAGCTGTTGGAATTTACAATGAGTTATTATTGTTGAATTTATTTAAGTTACTGTGGAGTTTAAACGTATTTGTTGTTGGTATACAGATATCGACTTTACTCGATATGAAAAATTAGTATTCGAAATTTATTATTTAATTGAAACACTGCGAATCGTAATCTGTTCAGCGGCCGCCTTAATGGAAGACGCTGTATACTTTTATATATTCGCACTTTAACTATCATTGGTGAAATTGTAGGTCTATTTAAATGATCTGATCCTTGAATTTCAAATTAGTAAAACAGCTTAGATAGTGCTACTATAGTCAAAATTCAATAAGTGCGCTTTGCGCGAGGATTGTAGATTTTTCAACGTTTTGCGCGGTCGGCACGTCACCAATGTAGACAATGTCGACAACCTAGGTAATGCTATTAAAAACAAAATGTCCCCATCATGTTTTCTTTTTTTTACGGGAGCTGTGTAAACGATAATTTATCTTGCCTTTTTTAAAACCGTTAATAAAAATAAATGTTAAAACTTTATGATTTATTCATCTTTAGTCTTTGAGGGGCCATAACTACCGTTCCTATTTAAATTCCAACATTAGTTTTATGGACACAAGTTATTCTAAATAGCATCTGTTCACAAACAATAGTTCAAGTTGTTATGGGTATCTTAGCCCTTTTAAATCGCATTCATTCAATATGCATCAAAGCCATCTATAGGATCATACAGAGCCGCAAAAATCGTATTGAAAAATATTCGGAGTCGGGGGTTATTTGATATTAAAACCAAGGTACGGTTAAGCTCCCCATACACGGTCAGTTTTGAATAGCAATCAACGTGGTTGACTGATTCATGACTGACCGTGTATGTGTATGATTGACAATCAAATTTTATGATTGATTAAATTCAAACATGTTTGTATAAAATGTATAAAAATCGAGTTTTGAAGCAAGAAGGTTCCTTAAAATAAACTGAAAAATGAAGGAAATTGATCCGACTGCTGACGTTAATAGCGTCAAGAAGAAAATAAATACATTGAGATAATTTGGCGATAATTTACGTCGGGAACTGAAAAAAGTTTTAGCGAGCGAAAAGTCGGGTGCAGGTACTGATGATATATACGTGCGTTCAGTGTGGTATTTTAATGAGCTAGAATTTTTACGCGACCATGAAATTCAAGTAAGTGGAATTTCAACAATGGACGAAGACAATGAAGAAACACTTTTGATCGACAATAGTAATACAGTAGTTTTTAATACAGCGTTTTTAATTACATACTAAATAATTACATACTAAATATCATTTACATTATCGATTAAATTGTTTTGCCAATTGACTGCCCCAGCGGTGTTGAAATAATAACAAAACTTTAGCCGTCATAGGTGCATTTCTTCCTGGGCAAGGTTGTAATTGACTTAATCGTTAATTTACACTTTTCCAACTTCCCGGTTCTATAATTCCTGTATTCATATTTTCAGTATCAAAACTTTCAACATAATTTTAATCGAACAATTATTGCGGGTTTTTGAGGACTTAAATTAATTGTTCTTAGCAGTATACGAAACCGCGATGCTAATACCCCAAATGTATTTTCTATGATTCTACTTGCCCTGGACAATCTATAGTTAAAAATACGCGCATCTCTACTATTTCTTTGTGGATACAAAATACGTCATCCGCCACAAAAACATATGGCATTTTGCCAGTGATTTCTGATAAGTAATCAGGCTCTGGAATCTTGATTTTGTTTTCTTGAAAATTCTTATAAAAAGTTGAATTTGAAAACACTCCTCCATCTGACACTCGTCCATTAACACCAATATCTACCATAATAAATGCGTAGTTTTCGTTGACAATAGCCATTAGAACTATACTGAAAGTGTTTTTGTAGTGGAAATAATACGAGCCAGATTCCTGTGGTTTAATTATTTTGATATGTTTATCGTCGATCGCATCCAGGCAATGGTCATAGTTCCATTTTGTACCGAAATCATCAGATACAATTTTCCATTCTTCTTCTGAAGTAGGAATCTAAACAAAAAATTAATGAATGCAATAAAATTATTAATATTTATTTTTAAGGAAGACATTGTTGGAACTACGTCACGTGAACCATTAAAAAAGAAAAGAAAATAGTAAATTTTGAAGAAAAAAGGAACGAACGAATTGCTAGAACTAGCTTGTATGGAACTACAAAAATCTACATCAAACAACAAAATTGTAGCTAAGACTTGGGCTATTGAATTAGATAAGCTTGACCCAGAACATCATCTATTTGCTCTAAAAGCAATTAACGACATCCTGTTTGAGACTCGTTTAAAAACACTACATCGTTATTCGATAAAAATAAATCATACATGCATGTGTGCTCGTACTTCAACACTAAATTAGTTCACGGGATACACAAACACCAAATTCTTTAACTGAAAATTCCAATTCTTCGCAAATCATTTTCGCAGCACCTCCACAGATGACTCCACACATTACAACCTTCGGAGACACAACACCCTTTATATTATCTTTTAGTACAGTCGTTACAGCTTGACATGTTTCTATTATAATTTTCCCAAGTGTTTGTGGTGCGATTACAGTAATAAACTTATGTTGTTCGAAATTAACTCCAGTCGCTAGATACTGTAGTGTGCATGACAAACGCTGGACAGATGATATCGGTTCTCTCATATTAGTATACTGATTTTGTATATATAGTGTAACTATCTCCAACAAGATAGTTCTTGTAATCAGAAGGGGATGTCAGCTGCAGTTCTTGTATGAGGTTATGATCGAAGAATGTTTTTCTTTTTTCTAACCATTCTTTAAACCAGAATCTTTTCTTTCTCTTATTGGGTTTCTTTGCATCATCACACGCGAGATAAATGGCAATACCAATAAGAGCATTTTTATCCATTTCAATCAATTGACGAACTCAAACAAAATACAATATGTAAAAATGTTAATTGAATTTACCCAGCACGAAAAAGCTTTAATGAGTGACAAAATATAGGAATGAATGAAGATTGACCTGCTTGATTGACCGAATAAGAAAGTTATCAATCATCAGTCGTGAATGTCAATCACGTTGATTGCCATTCAAAACTGACCGTGTATGGGAGGCTTTAAGATATAAATATAAAACAAATCAAATGTTTGAAAAAACGTTACAACAGTCAAATATTTCTTTACTTCGTATGGTAAAGACGTGTACAATGTAAGTCTTAGTTACCATTCATCCGTTGAATTTTGATTAATATTGTATATTCTAAATCGTTTAAAGGTTTAGACGGACATGTTTCTGAAATCCAATCAAATCTGTATTGAGGAGATCTTAATTTCAGTGTGTTTCATTGTTGAAGACGAATTGCCCTATTTAGCACTTTCTGTTTGTGCGAGTTAATAATATTTAAGTATAATAGCCGGATCTTGGAATCTGGAGTATTTTCTGTAATCCCGGTATTTTTTCGTACTAGAATTTTAGAATTAAGCCATCAAATTTAGTTAGTCACTGCGAGTTTTCCGAACTCCACGAGTTGCTCATCCAATCATTTTTGTATGTGCCTGAGACTAAGTCCTCAATGTCCTTCACAGAACAGAGGGACGTTTTACTTTACCATTTGTTTTTTACCTTGAGTTAATTTTTAATCTTTGTAAAATGTATGGGTCAATCTTAAGGATCGGTATCGATTAGGAGGTGATACTTAAACCAATTTGTTTCTTTAAAAATCGGTTTTATGAAATAGACATCTTGTTTAACCTTAGTGCTTGGTAAAAGTTAGTTTTATTGGATAATGTAATTAAATTTTTTACTCGTTCATTATTGTTCTAAATTTGCCTAATTATTAATTTCTCCAGCCCAAGATGGATATATATTCTAGTATTAAAGCATTGTAAGATCTTTAAGCTTGTTAAGAGCAATAGTGCGTCTAAATGAAATATTAAACAATAACAAACTGAAATTTGTTAACTAATTTAGATTTTCTTAGGTCGTCATATTTATTGTACTCGCCGGTTTTCTTAATTTTGCAAGTGTAATGGTCAAGTAAAATATTACGAGTGCACACCAAGTTGAAAGCTTTGCTTGTTATCTGGAGGAGTGATTCATTCGATGTTGTCAAATCAAACAACATTTATATTTGACATTTATATTTTAAAATTTAGCAACTAAGATAACTTTTGCAGTAATCCACAGACCATCCTGCTCTAGAATTTTATACCCCTTAAGACTTCCTATTTTAACATAAACAGGCACATCATTTATTCCCTACTTTAAACATAAAATTAAAATTAATTTTAAACATAAAATTAAAATTAATAAATTGATTTGTTGTTGTGGAAAGACTGGAGACAAAACTAAGCAAAATTATAGATAAAAGTGAAGACGATCGAGTAAAATATTCGAATGTTTGACTTTACTGAAAGAATATTTTAATTCCAACGATAACAGTTTACATTCTTAATTGAAATAATTTTATTACTTTTTATGTAAAGTATCGCCGTTAATGAAATTGTTAGCTTAATAAATTCTAAAATAAAAATATAAACTAAAATATCAAAAATTGCAATTATCCAAACGAATGCCTTTCACACATTGCATTTTATTTTGGTTTTCAAAGAATTAGGGCACTGATCTGATAAAGTTGCTGGACTGACTAATACGCTGACCGAAATTAATTTTCATTTATTATAAAAGAACGCGATTTTATATAAGTCGCCATTAAACGTGTCATTATAGTGAGTACATGATCAACGGTTAGTCTAATTAACATACTTAAAGCTCTGCCACAAATTAAAATCAAGCACAACCTCGAGCCGCGACGAAAATGAATTCATATATGAATATTTTAAGGAAAAAGGTGCTCCTGCCGTACGAAGAATCAATTTGACAAATGTCATTGCATTTTTAAATTAATTTATGCATAAACTAAATATTTGTCCGTTCAGTGAACAGAATAAACTTTAACAGTTGAAGCAACTCCATATTTCTTTTTAGTTTGGCCAAATGTTAGTAAGTGGCAGCAGAATTTTAAATTTTAAATTTGTCTTTAGTTTGGAATTAACGTTAAAAATCTTTAATATTTTGTGCTTGACATATTTAGTTTTGTCGACTAAATTACTGACCAATCTAATTTCATGTTAGTTCGCGCCAATTATTACTAGATGGCGTGAACTATAATACGATATAATTTTATTATAATTCGTTACTTTAACTTGTATTTTATCAAGTGCAGCGATATTTATTATTGCTTTGTTGAAAAATTAACGATTTAGCACTCTATTTAGCCATTTAAATTTCTCTATGAATAAAACGACCATTTTTAAACATATTTTTTATAGTATTTTCCAACACCAATGGCCCTTAAATTTCTCAAAAAATTCTGCATTTTTCAAGTTAATGCCGGTTTACAACTTAAATGCCACATACGTTATAAAATCGTTTAGTAATTTAAAAGAGTTTATTGACCAAATGCCTACATGATAACAATTTGAATAGCAAGATCATTCTTTCTGTCAATCAAATATCCAATAATCCAAGTTCTTCCAGTCAATCGAAAGAAACCAAAGCCGCTTGCTCGATTATCATTGCAACAGAGGAACGTGGCTTATAATAAGCAACACCAAAAACAGAATAATACGAGGTACAATGTGCAACATCATCAGCATTCATACCACCAGCAGCCGACTCTAAACCGTTATCCACGGAGGTCACACGAACCAAAGCAACTAACACTCATGGATATAGATAAATCCTTAAAATCAAAAAATTTGAATTACATCAACCGGCCAAACCCGAATTATTAAAATCAAGATTCTAAACGGGGTAGGAGTGATGACACACAAATGAATCAACATAAGCAACAATAAATTGTATATATAGAAATCAGAAGCAGAAAATTCGCCATACGAGGAATTTATAAATAATTACAAAGACATCGAAGCTACCTACCAAAAAGCATAGAGGTTAAAGCTTTGGTGTTTGGATCGGGAGGTATCGGAATCAAATCCATCTGTGATAAAAAGGAACACAACTACGACCCTCTGTTGGAGAGCAAAACTCATGGGCCAACCCATCTTCCATGTCAGTACTATAGGCTGGCATGGTGCTATGCAATGTGCACATGTTGATACGAAAATCGGACCTATAGCCATACGTCCTCGAGTTGGCTGGCAATGGCGTAAAATTAAGGACAGGAAAAACATACCTCAAAAGAGTTGGGAGAGCCTCGGCCCCAGAACATATTGCAAAGATTAAAACAATAATAAAATGACATCAAAGCTGACGCAGAAGAGGGCACTTGTGAAATAGGGTACAATATTGAAGTAAATTTTATAACAAGTGCTCAAGTAGAGCTTACGTAGAATATAGGATCCACGCCAACAACTTGTTGAGCTTCCTCATACACATCCAGCCGATAAGGAAACCTTTAAATAGCAGATCAGCAGAGGGCGACATTAGGATAAAATACAAAACGTCGGCATCAACATTCAGCAAATATTTGAATAACACCATAATTGGATTACTATGTATTACGAGGACCGAATACGTTCGAGGTAATAATAGTTGATGATACAATCAAAAGTTTGGGAGCAATAATTGGCAGAAGGAAAAATATTCTTTTAATTTCGCCTCAAAATTCAAGATACAAGTAAGATCTATGGTAATCCAATTCTTACCACTCTTTGGACCAATTGAAGATCAATTAATCTTTGACACAAACGTTAGAGCGAAGATCAGAACAACAACAGACGAGCCCATTTACAAAAAACCTACCCTTTTCCAATCAATATGAGGACAGAAGCAGACGAACAGATCCAGACATTTTTAAGATAAGGAATTATAAACCATCAAAAGGATCTTATATTCATCTGTTTGTGTTGTGGAGAAAAAAAATATCCGATGGTCATACATTTTAAGCGTTTGAATGCAGTGACAAAATCAGATACATATCCAATACCGGATATAACAAATATCATTACCAACCTTGGTAACTCCAGGTAATTTACCTGGATTCTAACACCGAAATTCCACATCAGTAAAACAAAGGAAAGCAATATATATACGTAAAACCGTATTCTGAATTACAGCAAAATGAAAAATATGAATTTTTGAGATTACCATTCGGATTCAAAAATCCGTGATATTCTAAAGATGGTCGACGATGTTTTCAAAGAATACATGGACTAAAAGATCTGCTTGTATACTAGACGATAAAATAGTGTTCGAAGGAGAAACCAAGGAAGAACATCTGAGAAATACCATCTGAGATAAAACCCAATTAAAAAAAATATTATTGGGCTGTGTAATAACTAGCTCGAGTATTAAACCTGATTCAAAAAAGAGATAGCATTAGGAAAGTTCAAACCACCCGAGAATCTCAAATAATTTAAAGGATTTCCTTGTTTAACATGATATTACCGATGTTTTATTGGAGATTTTGCGAAGGTAGCTAAACCTCTAACAAATCTGAAAAGAGGAAAAAACACCAAAGTCAAATACCCGTAAAGGTATAACGACAACGAGATGGAAGCTTTCCAACGTCTAAAGGAATTGATCTCATCAGACGGGCTACTAAATTTCCAAATCTTTAGAAACCATTTATGCTAACGAGAGATGCTTTAATCGACAGCACAGGAGCTGTACTATCACAGGGTGAAATAGGTAAAGGCAACCTTAGAAATTATCTCTGCGGATCTAGAAAAAACAAATAGTTACGGTTCATCAACCGCTAACCTTCACGCTCTGTAACAAAAATAACAATAGCAAGCTCAAAAGATGGAAATCACGGATCGAATAGTATAACTACGAGTTGATATATAATCCAGGAACCACAAAAAATGTTGTCGACACATTGCCAAGGCTGAAGTTAGAAGCGAACATCCTCACATATTCAAGTAATGACGCAGTACATAGTTCTGAAGAATACCGTACTCAACTAATAAAACAACAAATAGTAGCCGCAGAACTACTATCATACGCACTTTATTTCTCTAATAAGCGATGAAATAAAGGGACAGGTAACAATCAACTAAATCAAAAATTTGCTTCCTACAATGGCAGCAAAATTCTGGAAAGTTTATATTTAACTACTCAAAGCAATTTATGAAGAATACCTATCCTACTACAAAATTCGAATATCTCAGAGGGCAGTCAACGACAAACGCAACGAGAAAAAAATATATAGAATTATCCAAGGAGAAAACAAAAGGGCACACTGTAACTGGAAAGAAAACAAAGACCAAATCCTGGAGAAGTATTACTTCTCACAGATGACAAGCTTGATCAAAAAATATACCCCAAGCTATGAATTTCCTAATAAATAGTAAATACGACATACTGGGGATATTTAAATTCAAAATACAGCAGAAAATTCAAGCAAAAGCATCCACCTCTCCCCCTGCATATACAACGGTTCGCATGCGGTTCTCCATTGATCTTATTAAGGTTTAGACAAAGACTTGGAGTCGCACACCACTCTTCATCCAACGCAATCTTGAGGCCATGGATGTTAGATGGTACCGGATTTCTGGCTCGGAACCTCCGTTTTAGGTCGTCCCATAAATGCTCAATTTGATTCTTGTCTGGACTGAGGGCTGGCTACTTCATCACCTCGAGTTCAATCTCATTTAAAAAACTGCCGAGTGTTTTGAGCTGTGTGACACTGAGCATTGTGATGCACGAAATCATGCTCTGGTTTTCCCTCAACCAATATGCCACTACACCATACATGACCCGCCGCCCTACGAGACTGTCTCAGCAAACCAGGACTGCGAAAATCACTCTCCTGGACGCCGGTAGACCCGTCCACTCCTATCACTACCATGGAGTTATATTCTGCACTCGTCAGTGAATAGAACGGAACTCCATTACTCAATGCTACAATCGATGTATTCAAATCACTATTTGCGGTGGCGTGCTGTTAATTTTGGGCTTCTAGTGGGCCTGGAGTGAGGTTGGTTTCTTCTTACTATCCATTGACTAACATCTCGGACTTGCCTTAGCTCCTACAGCATATTGAGGCCCGAGAGAGGCCCGATTTCGCAGTGAAGCTAGGATGATAATTCGATCATCGATTCATCCCTCTCAGATGTATACCGATACCGGCTGGTATGTGATCCCAGATTGAAGGTACCAGGTTCTTGAAACCTCATAGATACTGTTGAGACAGCAGATTGTTAAGCCTTTTAAAAAAACTATGCTACGCGTACAGGCGGTTTGAGTCGATTTAGTTGCTCGCGAGTATATATATATATATATATATATATATATATATATATATATATATATATATATATATATATATATATATATATATATATATATATATATATATCAGTGGCGGCGCGTGATAGTTTTGGGGACGGAAGCAAGTTTAAAGATTAACTTTATTTATTTATTTCTGAACAAAAATATTATAAATCAATAACAATTCAAGATTAAAGGTCCATACCGTGAAGGTCGCCTTTATTCCTCCTAAAAGTAGCTGTAACGAGAAATAAATTAAAACATTTTCAAATTTATGAACTAATAGTTCTGAACTATTGTACTTACCCTAATTTTATTATTTTTTGTTATGTTTATTTGTTGTTTTATCATACAATTTCGCTTTAGGATTTGTAAATCAAAGGAATGCATCTCGCACTCAAAGCAAATTCGTCTATTACTTGATCAAAAAATTATTCACTACTCTTCATATCGTTTAACATTTCCTTTTCAATTGAAATTATCGCTAGATTGCCTAGTCTGTCTTGGCCCATGGTATTTCTTGCGTAAGTTTTCACACGTTTTAAGCAACTAAAAGATCTTTCTGCGGAAGCCGTAGAAACGGGAACAGTTAAAATTAAATTTGCCAGCCTTGTAAATCATTATCACTGAGAAATTTGATAAATTGGTCAATATTTTTCTGCATAAATTACTTTGGAGTAAAATTTTATCAAAAAATAATGAGTCTTATTAAAGTTATGCAAGAGTTTATCTGGAAAATTAATTTTATAGACCGGAAATGTTTTTACTTCTAATAACGGTATAAATTGAAATTTGGTTAAAGAAGAAAATCTGTAATCCATTTGTTCAATAATATGATCCGAAGCCTTAGGTATTAAACCAAAATAAAATAGTTTTTTATCAATTTCTCCAATACCTCGTTTTGATATTTTACCATTTTGAATCCCTTCCAACATAATTAAACCTGCCCAAAAGCATTCAAAATTGGTCTGTTTTTCCATATTTTATCCACAAATATTCTAAATTCATTTATTTTATCTACACAGTAAGCAATCTCGTTAACTTTTTTTTGTAATATATCAAATAATAATAAAACTAAAAGTTGTTCATCTTTTAAAAAATTTAAATAACTATTTGAGAGAAAAATTTGTATCTGAATTCCATTCGTCTTGTTCAGCATCTGTTACTAATTCCAAGAAATGAATTAAGTTTTCTTTATTATTACAGACAGTATCTACAATACGGCCATTATACTTCCATCTGGTTAACGATGCAGTTGGCATTCTCGCCTTAACTATTTCATCAAGCACCATTGTTCTTTTTGAAGAATGATGATAATCCGGAAATGGTTACAAACAAATGTTTGCATTCTTTAATTTTCGTGAACGACTGCGATAATACTAAATTAAGTCGATGAGCATAGCAATGAACGAAATACGCGTTTGGTAATTTTTCTCTAATGCGAGACTGTAAACCAGATGAGTCGCCAGCTATAGCAGTCGTACCATCGTATGTCTGTACTACTAATTTATTGGAAATGCCCTTTTCCTCTAAAAACTGTAGAACAA
The DNA here is from genome assembly GCA_963691935.1 of Nephrotoma guestfalica. NCBI lineage: Eukaryota > Metazoa > Arthropoda > Insecta > Diptera > Tipulidae > Nephrotoma > Nephrotoma guestfalica. The sequence continues at coordinate 170,108,447 of OY829915.1, forward strand.
CTTCGGCCAAACTCTCAACATCTCTTTGTAACGACACATCGTTAAATCCAAAAAAACGTTCAATGACAGCCCCATTTTTAGTTCAAAACCGAAAAATTAAGCTGCGATTTTCTCGAAATATCAGTTGCTTCATCTAAAATTATAGACAGAAATTTAGTTTCAATTAGTTCCTGAAACATACGATTCGACATTACTTTTGATATGCAGCGAATTAACTCATTTTGTACGTCATGAGAGTGTCCAGAAAATACGTTTGATGATTTTTAAAAATGCGCTTTGAAAGTGGATTTTCATCACACAATAAATTTATTGACTCGATGTAATTTCCACGATTTTGTGAAATACTTGATTTCCCGTCCTTTAAACGCCTGCTTTCCCAAGAAACAGGTAATATTAATCAATGATCTTAAAATGTTTTGATTATTACGCACTTTTTCATTGTCTTGTTGCAACGAAATACATCTGGCGCTGTCCACCAAATTTTCAATTCTCGTTTTTCCAAACTGATTTAATTTCAGCATACATGTTAGATGACTAGTTGTTTTTGTTTCGTGACGTCGTACCGCCTTTTATAGATTATTTAAATCAGTAAATCCTTTCGAAGTCGAAGATGTTTTCTCTCTTGAAAATTATACGCATGGCCAACAAAATAATGCATTTCATTTTTCGCAACCAGTAAGCCATGCATGAGAGTTATAATAATTTACAGAAAAATGTCTTGTAAATTTTTTCATTTTTGTTTTTAAATTTGTCATAGTCGGCATAGGCCGTCCATCAGTAATAATTTTTTGTTTGTCATCAAACGATTTACTACTAAAATTTGTTTTAAATATTTGTTCTATAATGCAATTGCAATCCATTTTTTGACAGAAAACAAATTAGCTTAGCAGATGATAATTTATTTATATTGTTCAAGCCGACCCTATAAATACAAAATATCGCAAAGCTCTAAAAAACATAAAATAAGCTGCTTCGACAGTTGCTTATTTTCCTACATATTTATTCCCGTGAAGTTTGTCCTAACTTTGTCCTAAAATTACAAAAACAAAATTTAGGACAAATTTAGGACAGACTTCATACGTGTGTCCACGAGCGTGAAGTGTGTCCTAAAATTGTCCTGACTATTTTATCATGAGTATGTATTAGTTAATCTCTCGTTATAATGAATTATAATATTTGTAATATTTGACAAACGTACAGTAAACGCTCGATTTAATGGAGTAATTGGTGGTGTCCGTTAAATCCGAATGTTTTTTAATTTAATCGATTCGATCGAATTTAATATGGGACGGAGCTCAGCCATTTCTTAGCCGATTTTGTTGGGATTAGGAATGTTGGTTAAAAATGCGATTTTTAAATTATTTTTGGAAGAAATTCTGGAATATGGCCACCTGGGACGGAACTCGATCAATTCTTAACCGATTCTGGGAAAAAGTTCTGGAATATGGCCACCTGGTACGGAACTCAGCCATTTCTTAACATATTATGATCGGATTGGGTATATTGGATGTAAATGGGATTCTTAAATTATTTTGGGGGGGAGTTCTGAAATATGGCCACTTGGGACGGAACTCGATCAATTCTTAACCGATTATGATGGGATTGGGTATGTTGGATGAAAATGGGATTCTTAAATGATTTTTGAAAGGAATTCTGAAATATAGCCGCTAGGGACCGAACTTGATCAATTCTTAACCGATTATGATGGGATTGGCAATGCTGGATGGAAATGAGATTCTTAATTGATTTTAAAAAGAAATTCTGAAATATGGCCACCTGGGACGGAACTCAGCCATTTCTTAACCGATTATGATCGGATTGGGTATGCTGGATGGAAATGGGTTTCTTAATTGATTTTGGGGAGGAGTTCTGAAATATGGTCACTTGGGACGGAATTCGATCAATTCTTAACCGAGTATGATGGGATTGGATATGCTGGATGGAAATGGGATACTTAAATGTTTTTGGGAACGAATTCTGGAATATTGCCACTTTGGACGGAACTCGATCAATTCTTAACAGATTATGATGGGATACGTGTGTGAAGTATGTCCTAACTTTGTCCTAACCTTAAGAAATGTGTATTTATGGGTTAAACTCTCGTTATAACGAATTTTAAAATTTAAAATTATTTTATATGAGAATTGGGTAGAAACGAATAGTTATAAAATCTTATATTACCTATTTAACTACCGAGAAAAATTTAATGCACCAAGGGATGACGCACCAAGGGAATTTCGGGATTCAAACTCTCCAAGGAGCGGTTAACTTTGCTTCTTGGCGCAAATGCGGCTGGTGATTTTAGAGTTGGGTCTCAGCTTAACGGAATTTTGTTTGAAAAGCTTTGTAAAGTTTACAGGGTCCTCCGTCGAAGTCCAGATTCTGTTTTAAATTTTTTTCTAAGTCCGAACAATTTTGGTAAAAAGAATTAAAAGGGGGTTTTCAAGTTCCAGGAATCGAGTGTGCTGGGTATAAATTTCGGGTAACAAAATGTACAGGGTCCTCCGTCGGGATCCAGGTACCACTTTTTTTAATTCAAACGGTTTCAATAAAAATTGCAGAAAGGTACTTTCCGAGTACCAGAAATCGATTGGGTTGGGTCTCAGCTTAAGGAAATTTTGTTTACAGGGTCCCCCGTTGGGGCCTAGGTTACGTTTTTAAATAATTTCAAAGTCCCAAAGTTTTCGATAAAAAATTGTTGAAAAGTACTAGGAATCAAGAGAGAAATTTCCAGGTTAAATAAATAAACAAATAAAGAATAATTGATGTGTGAAACAAAAAAAAACTGTAAGCCGTTCAATCTATACTCGTAAATCGCATGGAAGGTAATACGGAAAATGAGATATTTCCGTAAAAGGTCATAGAATTTTTCTGTATGTTGGTCGGGTGATAGAAGACACTCCATCGAATCTAACGATGTACGTCACGGTACCATTTATCGCTTTTAACATTAACTTCAGCACCACTCGTAAATCGCACGTAAGGTTTTACTCAAAAATGAGATATTTTCGGTAAGTAGTATTGTGAAATTTTTCTGTGTGTTGGAAAGATTACGGCTAAGAATTTCGCTTGAAACCTTTGGCAATGCTATAAATTTAATTTTTAAAAGGTTCTTATTCTTTCGTCTATATTAATTGATTTGCGAAATTTATTTGTATTTTATTTTAATTTTACGTGCAATATCATCCCTTGGTGCATTAAATACTTCTCGGTAGTTAAATAGGTAATATAAGATTTTATAACTATTCGTTTCTACCCAATTTACATATAAAATAATTGTAAATTTTGTCCATACACATTTCGTATTTCATACATACACATTTCTTAAGGCTAGGACAAAGTTAGGACATACTTCACACCGGTATATATTTTGTACACTACACAAAAACATTTTTTTACTCGTAGAGTGTAATACGGGAAACAAACGTGTTGATGATTATCTCATAGAAACACAAAAAAAAATGATCGAGGCTCCTAATTTTCTATTATTGAATTACAGTTTGAGGTCGTGCAAAGTTAAGGACATTTTGTTTAAGGATTTTGTTATTTGTTGCAAATTTATTTATTAGAAAATAATAACTATAATTAATATGAATAATGTGATAATTAATAAACAATTTAAAAAAATGTGCTTGTAGAAATACATAAAAAAGGGTTTCATCACCGTTTGGAACCAATTTTCCAACACTCTTTCAACGTTGACATTTTCGCGTTCGATATAGTCCCTAAGCTCCACTTACGTTATTGGTTCATAAACGATCGACTTAACGTAACCCCATAAAAAGAAATGCAACGGTGTTAAATCATACGAGCGAGGTGGCCATGCGACCGGACCATATCTCGAAATTACATATGGTTACCGAATTTCACCGTCAATAGATCAAATATTTGACCAGCTGCGTTACATGTGGCATCATCTTGTTGCATCATTACCGCATACCACTGATGTAAAGTTGATGGATCACTTGGTGATCATTTTCATATACGACAAAATAGGGTTCAATCACACCTCCGGCATGAAATCCACACCTCACGGTCATTATTTGTGGTTGTAATGGAGCCTATTGAAGTACATGTGAGTTTGTTGCTGTCCAATAACGCATATTTTGCTTATTGTCAAAACAATTAGGCCAAAATGACCTTTATCGCTGAAGATTATTTTTTGATTAGATTCAGGATTTCCTTCAAACTTTGGCAGAGCTCAATCGGAGAAGTTTCGGCGCTTCAAATGATCAAGGGTCTTCAAATTTTTAGTTAAGTTGATCTTGAACGGGTATAAGCCATGATATTTTCACAAAATTGTTGGTACGTCGACCGGTGCATTGCCTCACTAGCACAAGAACATCCAATAGTGAATATTTTGACTCGTGAACGTTACCATGATAAAAATGTTAACATTGACTGACGTTTTGATCTTGACAGTACATGAAACACGTTCAAAGGTGCGTTCTTATTAAAATACAAGATTGTTATGTCCCTATTGGAAACCCCGATTTATATATATATATATATATATATATATATATATATATATATATATATATATATATATATATATATATATATATATATATATATATATATATATATATATATGTATATATTTATAGTATATTACTTTGAAAAGAAAACAAAAACCGGGAAAATCTCTCCTATTATGTATATTGAATTGATAAAGTGAAAATGAGATGTTTCTTTATATTTTCCTTTTATTATTGCTGCTGTTGTTATATTGGAAAAATTATTATTTTTATTACAATAATGATGATGATGATGATGGTGATGATGTTGCTGATGAATACACTATGAATTGAACAAAAATAAATAATAAAGAAAACAAAACAAAAAAAGGAAAATCTTTCGTGTATTTTCTTTTCCCGTTTTCCTCATTCAAAATTAGTCTTTAGAATATTTTATTATTATTTGTCATCGTTTTTGTTGCCGTTTTTGTTGCTGGTTTTTTTTGTTCTTTATATAGTTTTACATAACTGGGTGTGGATGGATCTTTTCTTCTGTGTGCGGATAAAACTGCAAAGACATTATATATTTTTTTAATCAACGCAATATTAAAATTATAGTATTTAGTGTTGTTGTTGTTATTATGTATTCGATGTAGAATGTATGTCGCTTGTTGTTTATAAAGAGTGTTTTTTTAGAGGTTCACAATTTTAAATTAAAATAGAACAAAGAAAAACATTTTGAATATCAGTGACACTAGCTTTATTGGATAGCTAGCTTTATGAATATTAGTGTAATTTCCAATTAACGATGGAGTCGGATGTAACCCTGCTAGTGTATACTCTCTATTTGTTTTGACGCTAGCTCTATCGGTGAAGGTGATTTTTGCTCGTGGGTGGTTCACTCTGGAGATGTTCCGGATCACATTAAAAAAATTCGTTCAGACTAACAGAGAAATAAAAAAAATAAACACTCATCTTCACTCACTCGTTCATAAGGACTTTATAAAGCAGACTCATATTTAATAGTATATTTATTAACAAACGCAATTGAATAGATTAAATTTATACAAAAAACTGAAAAAAAATTCAATAAAAGCAAACTAGCCTTTTAATTTTAAATTAATTAACTTTGTAAAATTGATGAGCAAAACGGTACTCCAAAAAAATATATACATATACCAAAAGATGTTACCTGAATCCATGAACGGAGAAAAGCGTTTTCCCGCATCCAAGGCACGGCACATGAACTCAAAACACAATTATTTGCTATAAAAGGAACTAGGTGATTGAAGCAAGACAAAATTAAATGTATAATAAGAAAAGAAATTAAATTACAACAAAAAATAATTAGTTAAAAAAAAAGAACCTCACGATCTCGCCACAAGAGTTGCACGTCCTAGAACTTGACCTTGCCGATCGATCTCTTGATCTCCTAAAGTTGTTCTGGATATTTAAGGAAAATCTCCGATAAAAATCGACCGCAAATATACCTTTGCGGTCGATTTATGTATTATTGGGACACCAAAGCTTCGGCAAAACTCGAATAATTTAAGAAAACGCCTTTCAATCGTCCGCCGTAATATGACTCCGCCAATTACACACGTTGCTTAGGTTAATTTACTATGGCTTTTCATGCATAAAAAAACTAAGGCCGGTTCTGCGTCAACTGTCTTTACTGTATAATTGCACAACGATTAAAAGGCCTGTAGCTGGGTAACAGTTAGTGAACGCATGGGATTACGCCACTCTTCGATAAAAAAAAATTAAGTGTCACACCAGCTGGTTTATTGGATACGTACGGCGGCGCCTCTCGTAACATTTTCACACGTATTTCACACACTTGCAAAAGTGTGTATAAATTTACATATGACCGAAATTGTGAATCTCATTTTGAACTGAGATATAAAAGCTATATTCCAATGTAAAGGATAAAACAAAAGGCGGTCCCAGACACTTTTGGAAATTTTTTAAAACCAAACGTGAAACTGATGGTTACCCAGCCTGGCTGGAATTTAATGATCAAAAGTCTTGTGATCCACAGATCATAACTAACATGTTTGCTGAGTTTTTCCAATCAGTTTGCAAAGCAAAGGACATTGATAATTATAAAGATCCTTCTACTAGTGAATATTGTACATTGGTAGGATTCCGCCTTCAATTTTAAAAAACTCTAAAGATTTCTCATTTCCTTTAAGCATTTAGTTCAATCAGTCATTAAAATTGGCAACTTTTCCACAAAAGTGGAAGATATCTAGAGTGACGCCTATTTTCAAAACTGGATCTAGAAATGATGTTTCTTGCTACAGAGATATTACATCTATATCCGTTATACCTGAACCATTGAACTAGTAAGATGCAACTCATTCAAAGCAGTGCTTTCGCGGTATTTATCACAATATCAACATGGTTTTATGTCTAAAAGATCGGTACCTACAAATTTCATAGAATTTACTAGCTAGAACAGACATGTTGACGTAATATACACCGACTTTGCAAACGCTTTCGACTCCATCAGCCATTGTAAAACTTTGGAACACATTTTCTAGTTCGGATTTTCCAGCCAGTTTATAGCCTGGTTCAAATCTGATTTGAGTAATCGAATCCAATATATTGAAATAGGAAGTAAAACGTCGAATAGAATACAAGCAACCTCTGGTGTACCACAAGACTCTCACGTTGGTCCATTGATTTTCACATTCTTCATTAGTGGTAGTATTAAAGTAATAAAGCATTCCAATATCCTGATGTTCGCAGATGACCTCAAAATCTACAAAGCCATCGAGTCAGTCGACGATGCCAATAAACTACAGAAAGATATTGACAACACATAGCGTTATGGTGTGAGTTTAATTCTCTGAGTCTCAACATTGGAAAGTGCAAATCTCTATCATTTCACCGAAAAGCCAACCCTGTTACACAAGGCTACAAGATAAATGGTGTACTCCTTCAGGCAGTAGTTGAAAGTAAAGACCTAGGAGTTACTTTCGTTCAAAACATGAGCTTTACTCAGCACATTGAGCTGTGCATGGCTAAAGCGAACTCCATGCTCGGTTTTGTCAAACGTTGGACGGGTGACATTTTTGATGTGGAAACAATCTCGTAAGATCCTGTATTGAGAAAATTCAAAAGAAGTTTATACGCTACTTGACCTGGAAAGTCGGGTGGGTATATGATCATGATCTAGCATACCACGTAAACATACAGCGATGACCACCTTAGTTAACCGAGTACAAGACATAGAACTTGACAACTCTACTGCACCGGATGTGCTAAAGTCAATTAAAATAAAGGTTCCTGGTAGACAACTAAGAGATCATAATTTCCTTCGGTTAGATAGATTCAGAACCAACTATGGCGATAATGAACCAGTGAAGATGATGTGTAAGAGCTTCAATAGAAATAACTATTTATTTGATTTTTGTTTAACTAAAGATAATTTTAAAAGTAGGTTAACGCAAGTTTATGCCTCTTAGTGATTTTTCTTGTTACTTTACTTTTATATTTCAAATTTTCAAATCAAACTTTATTTTATTTCGCATTTTTTTAATGTCAAATTTGTAGACTTATTTCAAAAGGTTAGGTTAGGTTAGGTTTCAGTGGTTGCTATCGCACACTTAGTCAGTTTTGGCCCATTGTGATACCACAGGATCGACGTCATTAAACTCCCGTTAAACCCATCTAGAGCTATTCACATAGCGTAAGAGATCTTGCACATTGCAGCTTTCGAGCATCTTCTGTGAGCAAGCGCAGAAGTTATTTGCATCCAGACCCAGCCAACTCACATGATCTCCGAAAGGGCAATGTCCGGTAAGTACCCTTACAATTGTACCTAAATCACGTTTTCTTAGTGTGATCAAGATCTTGGATCGCTTCAAGCTCGATTCAGGTCATACTTGCTCCGCTAGCCTGCCAGTCGGACTGGCGACCCACCTAGCATTTGCCAAGGCAACTGCTTTCCTATGGATTGCTGCTTTCAGCCCAGACATAGGCCTTCCTACACATTCTCTCCCTGGTTCCAGTTGGAGAGTTGTACCGTACCTTAATAATTTGTCTGCGCTGCAATTTTGCTCAACGTCAAAGTTGCCCGGAACCCAGACCAACTGGATATTGAATTTTTCACTCATCTCGTTAAAAGGTGTGTAACAATCTAATGCCACCCTCGACGCCAGGGGAAAGAATCCAGCGAAAGAATGGCCGCTCTACTGTACACACAGATAGTGTATCAGTCAACGATATTACCATCCAACGGGAGAAGGCACAGCATAACCTTTAAGGTACAGCATGACCTCGTTTTTAATGCCTCACTAATGAGCAAGCAGGCTGCCCTCCGCACCTTCGCCATCAAGTTCCTGAATGATAATTTCTCCAGAGCTGGCCACCATACACTCACACCATACAGTAGTACGGGCCTTACTACTGCCGTGTAAAGCCAGTGCACTAGCTCCGGTTTCAGACCTCATTTCCTTCCAAAGGCATTTTTGCAAGAAAAGAGTTCCACAATGGCCTTCTTCACTCGTTTTATCGTGTTTAGTTTCCAACTGAGCTTACGGTCAAGAAGGACACCCAGGAATCTCGCCCTATCAGTAAGGGTCAGCATAATACCATTTACACATGGTGGAATCATAATCGGAATTATATACCTCCTAGTATAAAGCACCAGCTGTTTTAGATGGGTCAATCCCCAATCCACATCTTCCGGCCCAACCCGCTGTGATTGATAATGCATTCTGTATCACATCTCTGGTTGTACATAGGTGCTTCCCCGAGACAGCTATCGCTACGTCATCGGCATAAGCAACCACGCCTATTCCTTCCCCTTCCAGTTTCAATAGTAGTCCATTTATTACTACATTCCAAAGAAGGAGAGAGAGGACGCATCCCTGGGGCGTTCCCCGATCAACCCGCCTTCTAACGGAGACTTCCACCATTTCCGCTCTCTTCTGCTACCTAGCAGGTGATTAATTAGCCTGGTTACTGGGTATTCATTCTCAAGTGACAACAATGCTGACCCTAATTGCCTCCACCTTCACGTTGTTGAAAGCGGTCTCCCTTCGGGAAACGCCACCAACGAGTATTCTTGAAAATCCAGTGACTTCTCAATTTCCCGAACCTAGATATGTAACGCCGTATCCACGGACTTGCTCTTTTGGTACGCATGTTGAGACTGTGCCCAGCTTCTGGGTATAATTCTCGAACAAATATGGGTATCCAGCAACCTTTCCATGGTTTTCAGCAGAAAAGATGACAGAGATATTGATCTTAAGTCCTTAGGGTTGCTGTGCGAGCTTCTACCCGCCTTCGGGATGAAGTTCACTCTAGCCTCTCTCTATTTCTTCGGGATGTACCTTCAGGTACCCTTTGAAGATAACCTTCAGCCAGGGTAGTAAGACCTCTGAGTTTTTCTGAATTTCTGCTGGCACAATCCCATCCGGACCAGCTGATTTAAAGGGATTAAAACTTTTAATAGCTCATTTTATCTTCCGTCTATTCAGAATATCTGCTTTACACAACAATCGAACGCCGCAGTCACCCCTAGATCCGCAGTCAACCAAAGGCCCCGCAATCGACGCATCTTCACTACCCGGGAAGTTGGTTTCCATCAAAAGATCAAGAGTCTCTTCACTAGAAACCGTCCACTCGCCATCCGGTTTTTTAGATAGCCTGGAACAGCTGGACTAGTAGAGAGAATCTTTCTTAAGCGCGAGGTATGCGAAACCCCTTCCATTCTATTACAGAAGAGACTCCACGAATTTCGTTGCGCCTTTTTTGTTTTCCTTTTGTATACTCTGAGGCATTCCTTATAGAAGTCCCAGTCTTTCTCTTGATCTTTTCGCTCTATTGAAAGCAAACCCACAGACTTTCCGGCACTCCGCAAGTGCCGAAGACCACCAAACAGGTTTTCCCTATCCCCTCAGCTATTTTAATGAGCAAGCTTCCCTCATAGAGGTATTGCAAGCCCTAGTAAGAGTGCCCACAATTGAATCCAGATCTCCGTGTCGGGGAGTGCTGGGACTCTAGATGAAATCCTGCCCTCCAATACCTTCCTATATACGTATCATACTATCCTCCGGGGATTTCTGAACACGCACTGATTTGTAGTTTGGAGATTGAGCTTAAACGTTAAGTACTGATGGTCAGAGAAGGAATGCTTTTTCGCCATCCTCCATTCCCTGATCATAAGTGAAATACAATCGGACACCAGAGTAACATCCAGAACCTCCTGAGTATTGCTAGTAATAAAGGTGGGTTCCCGATCTATATTACTAATAATGAGGTTAGTTCTTAAAAGAAATTCGAAAAGTAACTCACCCCTGTCATTAATGTCCGAGCTACCCCAGATGGCATGATGCGCGTTCGCGTCATACAGTTTTCGCGTCCAAAACAAGTGCCCCCACTAAATCTGGAGGCACTGGCACCACTGTTATGTCCCCATTGTAAATTGCGGAAGTAGAAAAACATTTATATTATTTTTCACCAGTATACATGGTTTGCTCTTTCTCGTCCCACAACCGTAGATCTTGTCGTTTTTAATCCAAGGTTTTTGTATCAGAATTATCTCCTCCCCTGACCTAGCAAGTCTGAGAAGTAACGGCGCCGAAGCAGCCTTGGAGTAATGAAGATTTATTTGCACAAATCTGATCATTAGTAACAGTATTCACCTTATCGTGACAGCCGTGCTAATTTGGTTAATTGGACCCGACGGAGTCGACGGCATCCTCCGTCTCACCTAAACTTAAAGTGGTCCACTTCCCCCACTTTAGAGTTCGATGTGTCCCCCCTTCCCATGCTAAGAGATAGTCGATCTTTAAGATCCTTAGTTAGCCCCTCACTTGGGTTCGCCACTAGCTGCGATGTTTCTTCTGGAGAGGTGCCACTCGTCGAGCTTCCCTCAACCGGCTGGACTTCTTGCTCCTCCTTCTCGGGCAGCGCGGTGATCGATTTTACCCCGACCTCGTCCTTTCTAAACACCTTAAGGGTGACAGAGCCGAAGCCGAAGTTTATAACCCCTTTGGTTTTTGACAGGGGAGCCAGGGATTCCTTATTGATTATTATAATTGACAACCTGAAACTGCCCTTGGGCTCCTCCTGCTTGACAATCGTCAAGTTCCCTGTCGGAAGATCCGGATTCCAAACCTGGATAATCTTCAGAGATTCATCCAGGTTAGCTGGCTCCGTGAGAATCCAGAGCATTGTCCTAGGTCTACTCGGTATCTCCTTTTTCGGAATTATCTTGAGCTTCGCTCGTGGTCATATCTCACCTAACTGCTCGATCGCCTTCCTATACAAGAAGGCCGATCTTTGATCTACACACGCGATTAGTTTCAGCTGTCGTTTGTACCAACCTACGTCCCAATAAATGGGCGGGGGCCCCGGATGGTATCCAAGGGCTCACTTCACTTCGCATCACTTCTTTCGTTCATTTCTTTCGTTAAACACCAACCTCCATTTTTCCCCAGTGATGCTCCGCTCCTTCCTCCGTTTCTCGTCCACGACGGCTAGCATCACCTCCCTTTCGTTCAAGATGTCGTTGAAGAGCTTATGCCCCTTCGGCAACTGTCTCCCATATAGCTTAGCTCGCATCCAGCTCTCCGAGCTTCTCTTCACTAGACCTCTGTCTTTTAGACCCAAGGTCCTCCTTACGTGCACTGCTCCCTTCGGATATGCAACTCTTTGTCCAGTTAACAGATTTCCTCAATATGATGTCATCAAAACAGTGTTGCCAACTTAAAAATGTGAATCTCTAAAAAAACACCCTTTATATATGCTTCATTCTGTATATTAGATAAACAATGTTATAATATCGTCTTGTATTGTTGTTGGTATTTTTTAAATGTTGGTTTGTTTTAAGAGTGTACACCATCAAAGTGAAAAAGTTTACAGTAAAGATAAAAATATTAAAAAGATGTTGAAAACAGCTTATCAAAGAAACTAGTAAACAAAATACAACAAAAACTCCACTCTGGTTGAACAAAACATACAAAAAAGGATCGAAATGAAAACTTTAATATTTTTGTTTACTTTACGTGAAAAGAAGGGTGAAAATTACTATAATTTGGAAATGAATTTTTTGGTGCGTCAAATCTCTGGCATATTATAAGTAGAAACACCTTAATGGAGGTTTATTAAACCAAAGTATCGGATTAACTTTGTATACCAAAAATCCCCTAAAAACATGAAAAAGTTACAACCACAACAACATAATCAATATTTATATGTAGTTTCCACTTTGTATAGGATTGACATGGTGTCAATGACCTACCATTTGGACATTTGATTTATTTGGTAGATTTAGCATTTTTGTGTATGCTACGAGTAAGAAAATAGCAAATAAATCTAAAAATAATTTATTATTTAATTTTTAAAATATATTGTGCAAGCTTTAAACCATGTGTGACATATTTCTAATTATATTTATTTTGTATTTGTGTGTTCGTCGTAACTACGTACACATACATAATATTATGATTATTTTAACACATTTTAAAATTTGCCTTAAAGGGAGAATACCAATTTTTTTTTTGCATTACCATTATGTTTTTGGATTAAATTTTTCCATGTAACATATACTCACATACATAAAAAACATGTATACATATATGTTAAAGTAATTTTAATTTTCATCCTTTTATAATGAGATATTTTCATAAATTAATTTTTGAATTAATCATAATTTTATGGTTCACTGTGCTGTTTGAACGCTATGCACAGTTGAAAAGATACAAAATATTATTTTTTTTTTTTGTTTAATGTACTCATATGTAAAAAAGCATAAAAATGTATATAAGCATGCATTACGAATTTAAACATTATTTTAGTACACACAAAATCATTGTTAAATTAAAATTATAAACATTAGTTACGGTTTTATGGTAAACAATGAAATGACTTGATTAGATTGAAATACTTGTTCGGTGCGTACTGAACATTATTCCATTGGTCACTCGTGTACGTATTTGTTGTGCATGTGTATGTTATGCGTCCATACATAAAAAAAGGTTTTTATATATTTATGACATTTAATATTAATAGAAATATTTAATTTTTAACAAGACAAAAAAATTATGGTACACATTTTGCTCTCTTTAACATTAAACCCATAACATAATTGTGATTACCAGGCCAACATGAAAATCATATCGGCGATGTATAATGAGATTACATATTTGCTGTACACAATTTTTTTTATGGCCCGTCCCCAGGTCGCATAAGTCACATTAATTAGGGAGCTCAAATAAAATTTAAAAACAAAAAAATGGTCACTCAGCTCACAATTAATATAATCAGTGTAATCAAAACTGATTGCCAATTTGATTAAAATAATAATGGTGATAATGTAACCGGTGTGTGATGGTCGCACTTAATTTAAAAGCAGGTCGGTATTTTAATAATACTTGTTCGGTAGAATCGTAATGAATATTATCACCATCATATTCACTCTGTCGCCCACTGTTGAATTTACACTATGGACACAGAATCCAATGTCCGTCCACTACGATGCATTCATCGTTTCTTGAAGTACTGAATTTTACACTTATCAACTGAACGACGACAAATAACTGAGATTTGAAGTCGCTGAAGTTAGTCCGAACCCGAATGTTTTTGGTTGCTGTCTTAGATAAGTGCAGTCATCCCGAAAAAGTGTAAATAGTAAAAAAAATGTAGCCTCATCCCGAAAAAATTGAGAAATGAGAAATGAAAGCAATTTTCAAAAAAAAATATTAAAGTGTAAATAATGTTTTCGAAAGCAGAGTGCTCTAAACCGGCACCGACCAAATTAGCCCGCCTCAATGAAACACATTTATTACAATTTATTACAACAAATCCCGATTTTATTACAGCTACCGTTTTTGAGGAACGAGTGGTCGGTTTAGCTTACAATTAAACATGCACCACCCAAAACTGTAACTTTTGATGTAGCTATGATATCGGGATGATTCTTGGACCAGAATTTATTACAAATTAATCACATTGAACAAGTTAGTTCTAGACCACACCTATAACTTGCCTAAGGGTAAATTTCACACCAAAACGATTTTATATTTTTAAAAACGTCAATTTAACCAACTTTAATAAACAAATTTACACCAGACTGCCACCAGATTTTGGAAAAAATGTTGCAAGAAGTCTTGTCGAGAGTAGGTCAGCCTTATCCAGGTGTATAATAAATTATTATACATATTTTGTGCCAGTATACGTGGAATTCATTCCCAACCGTGGAGGGTAATAGGTACACAAATGTACTTTAACCTTCTTCCTGCATCTTTGTATATTTTTCTTTCGTAGTCCACATATGACATAAATTCAAGTATTCGATTAAATCCATTCTATTGGACGCATCCAGAACCGAATGAATTTCAGCATAACAAAAATCCACGACTACCGTGCCAAAAACTGGCCATTTTTCAAATTTTCTTGGACAAACAGGCGATGTTCTCGTAGCCAGTTTCCTTAACGGATATGGACTAGCAATATATTTTTCCTGCGATTTCACGGGTGCAACGAGAGCGGAATACATTATTGATTTACAGGATTCATATGGCTTACGAACAAGCCTACCTATGGCATTTAAATTCACTGTAAGATTATTATTTTGAACGTGCTTAGTCAATGTTTAAGCATTAAACATTGTGCTCTGGAGCATGTTTTTTTACCAACTTGTTGGATGTAAGAATCATCCAAATGCAAATCCGTTTTCCAAATGGATGTCGTCGATGTCATCCGGATGGTTATCATTAGATAACATAGCTTCTGACCGAATTTTATTCAATACCCGTCTGTCTTTCAACACTATTGCAGTGTTAGTTTCTGAAAAAAATGTAAAGCTTCTTCATTAGTCAAATTGTCAGACAGTAGTATAAGCGGTATACTTTAAAACTTCCGAATTTAATATTTTCGTTTATTAGTTTAAACAAGCGACATTGTTTGTTGCCAATTTTATGCCCGCAATAGGCTCAAACAGTTATATCATGACGCGCTATATCGTATCCCTTATTAATTAGACATCCAGATAAACGAACTAACTGAGTCGAAATGTGGAACGTGTAGCGATATGAATCGAATTGTTTTTCTTTCAGATGAAAAATAATTTTCCAAGTTTCTTGGGAAATATGAATTCCTTAATTCATTAATTTGTAAAAACTATTTTTAGGGTGAAAAAATTTAGTTTTTAAAACAGCACTTTTAATTTTAGTTCTAGAAGTTTTAAAATTGTGAATTAGAAATTCTTTTTCAAAACTATCTTTTGTTCGTTATCGGTGTTATCAGGTACTTCCAAGTTGAAGGAATCTGGCCTCAACTCAGTTTCAATATAATTGTTCGATAGCTTGTTACTTATACCTTCCTTTAACCGGGTTTCTTCAATGTCTTTTCCTCCTCTTATAATATCGGTAAGCAAACATTCTTCATTTGTTCCCATATCAATTATTGTGTACGGTGGCCTTAAAACTTCGATATCTAGAATTTGCACTGATTTTGTTTGCCCTATTTTGAAGTCAGATAACAATACGTTCCCTTCCAACTCATTATGGGCAATAATTGGTACTGTTGTTGTCAAATCATTAGTAATGATATTTTGATTGAATTTTGCTATATGAGATAAGTCAAATAAGTTAAGTTTTTGAAATAATAATTTCATCAGCTCCGTGTCAGATTTGCTTAAATTTATATTAGTACAATTAATAGTTTGTAATACTTTTTCAATATCTTCAGCACTGACGTTAAATCGTTTTCTTAAATGTTTAAATAATCTTAAAACATTTAAATAAAATTTTAATCCAAATAGAAAAATTTAATTTCTCAGTTTCTTTAGCCCACACCAAGCAGCCTCAATCGTATTTTATGCATGCAACAACAAATAAAAAACGGTTGCAAAAGCAAACTGGCCAAAGAGATTTTTAAATTACGCATCGTGACTCGAAAGTTGCAAAAAAATGCTTTATAGAACTGAAACACAGAAAGAAATATTCAACAATTCACTATGAACAGCACGAAAGTAATGAAATAATAACGAAAAATAAATCCTTTATATAGAGCCCGTGAAGTTTCTAACAAAAAATAACACGTATACGTATACGATTCCAATTGGAAACATGGCGGAATCATAATTCTTATTGGATTCAGATAGATTCCAATAGCCGCCATATTGAATTGTTTTAGTGTTGGTGAATTGCACTGTTAATATTTTATAAATGCAAATTAGTAAAAATTTTATTAAAAATTATTATCATATTAAATAAATTCAAAATTTACACAATAAAGCAGAAAAAGGATAATAAATACAAAAGATATTAAAGAAATATTTAAATTACTTAAAAAAACTAACAAATAAATAAAATTAAAGCTTTAACAAAAAAAAATATCAAATATGTTTATTGAAAATTTTCACTCAAAATATTGAGTATTTTATCAATCTGAACCAATAACAAGCCACTTCCAGAGATTAGGGCAAGATACCACTATATAGGTTGCATTGGCCCATCTCTAAAGCAGATTTTTCGGTATAAGGTTTTCCCTAGCGGCGAAAATGTAACCTTGTTAATAGCAATTTTCCACCGTAAATTTTGCGTATTTATCAATGTGGGCCAATAACAAGCCACTACCAGAGATTAGGGCAAGATACCATTGTAGAGGTCGGTCTTTTCTGATTAGACTATTTAGCTTCCTTTTTTGTTCTTGATTAAGATGGGAATCTCGAATGATTATGTTGTTGACCGAATTGGATAAGTGTTGTTTTAACGGAATGTTGATGTTCGGGTATATCGTCATGAATCCTTCGTCGGTGTGAATTGTCGCTCGCAGTTGTTTTAGGCTGTCGTTGTCTATTATTCCGTCGAACGATTTTAGATTTGGCGGAATGAAGAATTTCAATTTTGCCTCTGGCCCAACAAGATCTAGCCAGCTACATATTGTGCTTTAATATAAACTTTGTTTGACCCTGTGTCGATTAAGAACTTAAATGTCTTTCCGCTCTTCGCCCTATGCTCTAGATAAGGAAGCGAAGAGCTCCTTAATCAAAAAAAATTTACGTCGTCTATAAGTCCGTCTTGCACCTGTTCTTCACCACAATGGTTTTCCTCGATCTCTTCACTCGTGATCGGATACTCTTGAGTACCAGTATATTCTAGGAATGATTGGTCATATTGTGAGTCGTACGCATTCATTTGGTCCTGATAATATGTTAAGTCAGATTCCTCATCCTGAGGTTCACAGTGGTGAATTCTTTGGAATTTGGCAGGTTGGTGAGTTTCTCTAAATTGGATAGGTCTTTTGTTCGGGATTGGAAATTTCTGAGGTCTATTTTGGAATCCTTGTGGTCTATTTTGGTAGTTGACTTGTTTCGAATGAATGGATTGCCAATCCATTGGTACCGGCTTAGGTAGGGGGTTATTGTTGAAGTTCCTATTTGTTTGCTGGAATGGATATGACGTTGGTTAATTTTGATATTTGTTTTGGAATGATCTATAATAAGTTTGTGGTAATTGGGGCCGTGTAGTAATTCCGGATAGAATTTGCGCATTGGTGAGATTGGAAGATTACGCTGTTGCGTTGGATACCTTCTACGTGGAATTTGTGGTGGTAGTGAACATTGTGGATTTCTCGTATTAAGGTTACCGTGACTGTGTTGCACACGGTATTGCATATTGTCTAATTTGAGACATAGATGTAACGCCTCTGGAAGATCCGTCGAACCTCTCATGCTCAGCAGTCGAGGCAGATCACCTTTGAGCCCTCTGATAAATGTATCAAGTGCTTTGTCTCGATACGATTCCGTCATGACAATTATGGATTCCTGGCTCATCTCCATAGACGATAGTTTGTTTAGAATGAGTGACAGATGTTTGCACACCTGTTGATAGTATTCCGCAACTGATTGATGCCGTTGTGCTAGCGTTGTAATTTGGTACTCGAGTGTACCCAAATCGCGTTTGTCGCATAATGTAATGTCAGACATCTCGCTATTTTGTCCCAATTTAGTGGTGTGTTATAGGACTCCAAAGCAGTGTCCGCTTGGCCCGTAACCTTGTTCCTTATAACACTAAGCATTCCGTAATATTTTGGAGTGCCATTTAGATGAACGTATACTTTTAGTATTCGGTCGACGCTTTTTTTCCAGGCACCGAACTCGTTCGGTTGCCCACAAAAATCTCTTAGACTTTTCACATTGTCAGGTATTTTGTCTAAGTCATTAAGGTTTGCTAGATACCTAGGGTTGATATCTTGGTCTATGTCATTTCTGGTGTTTGTGCTATGCGTCTGATTAAAGTTCTGACATTGTTCTCTAACTATGTCACATATGACTTCTTTGAGTTGTGTAAGGTCAATGTTATTATTAATGTTGGATGCACCGGCTGAATTTCCGCTAGCTGCAACAATTGATGGTTTAATGACGTTGTCGTTAACCATTTCTATTTATTTGGTAACAAATAATTTGTAGTTTGTGAACCCAAGTACTCTTGCCGTCCTTCCAAATCGATTGGGCAGCAGTTGATCAAATAATCGGGTTTGGTTATCGCCGATTCGTTGATTCAACACCTTTTTGTCGTGTGGTAACGTCTACTAAGGAACTTCTTTTCCCAATTCACTTATTGTCGGCTCTTTTCAAATTTTGGTTAATTTTAATTTTGGTGAAGATTTTGGTTGAACATGAACATAGACTTTTAAATTTTGAACTTTGTACAAGGAAGGGTCCCTGTTTCGGCGCCAGTTAACAAATTAATCACTAACTTATTATTAAAATAAATATTTTTTCTTATTTAAAATGTTCTTTTTAATTTTATTAACAATATTTTTCTTTCAATACAAAATTACGACTAAATTGCTTATAATATTGAAACTTAAAAACTAAACTAAGAAGGTGCTTGATCGACACTTATGCCGGATGCGCGTGTAGTCCGTTACAGTTGTTACTGCCACGTGAGTAATATGATGCTACTGCATTTTTGTGGGAACCTAATTATGGAATGCGTTACTTATATTATACAAAAGCACAAAAACTGTTCTATTCTGAATGAAGATTCGTATCGTATACAGAGATGAGGCTCCTGAACTATGTTTCCATCAAAACATATTTACTGACGTAGAGTAATTGTTAGGAGTTAAATGGTACAAAAACAAAACACAACATTTTGTTTAAATTTGAAATGCTTTTTAATTAAATAGTCATAATTAGTACACCTTATTTAAAAGAGAAAGTTATCTGCTTTTTAATGAAATTAGTACTTAAAAAGAAAAATGGTTTTTCTCAAGATATTGAAGTTTCTTTAATACAAGGTGCTGTGTTGGAAGGCTCCTTTTTAAACGTCTATAACTTGATAGTGGGGCTTTAATGTGTGAAGTGATAGAAGTAACCTCACCTTCGTTTTGATCAGGGAATCCAACGGTACCATTGCTGTCAGCTACTTTAGGAACACTCCTTATAACAATCAATGCCTAACTAGAAAAATCTAAATCATAATCCATAGTTTACGCGCGGTATAATATTTTGGTGAATGATGAAGAATATCGAAATATTTCACGCACCGATAAACCCATTGTTATAAAATTATGATTCTTGCTCACTAAATACTTTCAATGCGTACATTTATTATTTATAATTCACTATAAATAATTTGTCGGAAATATGATTTTAAGTACAATCAAAATAGTAATACACAAAACCCAATCTCACCATTAAACCACCAAGTATATAAAACGGAAATTTTTTTCCATTACCCCGTGTACATATTATAATGTATGTACTCGTATTATATTATAATCTGTAATAATTTCATTAAATTAAATATGAAAACAAGAAAATGATTAATTAAATAATGTACAAAAGTTTAACCTGCTTTTATATACCTGTTAAAATTACAGTACGTATAATAACTTTGTGAAAATAATACTGGCATTTTTTCCTTTTTCTCGCCCTCGATATTCAACTTTTATTCTATTTCCACTTTAATTTATTTTATTTTCTATTCACCATACATTTTTTTAGGAAAGTTAAAATAAAATAAAACATGGAAGAAAGCAAAATTATTATTATTATTATTATTACTTGTTCAAGAATTTAATTTTATACAGACCTAAGATCTAAGTGTTTTTACTTTACTTTTTGTTTCATAACAAGCGAATAAGCAGCGCCAGAAAACGAAACTTAACCCAAAAGAATTTAAATGAAAACTTTTGTTTTTCATGTACTTACAAGTATTGTGCCGGAAAATATTTTATAATTTTCATTTGCTTGCTTGCTATTTTTAGAGTATAAATATGTACATATACTTACATATTTACGTGGTTTAATTACCCTTCATTTCGACCAAAAAAAATGTTTATTTGGAAACATTATTTTTTCATATTTGTATTGTAATTTACTCAAAACGAATAAACATGAAAGTATAAAAAAGCACAAAATAGAATAAATAAGAAACTTTTAATTTAATAATGATTATCTTTAGAATTAAACATGAAAATAAATGTTGTTATTTTATTATTGCAAATCATGTCGAGTGGAATGTAAATATGATTTTGATTTTCTAATGCTAATCCATGGTTCAAGCTTGATGTAATTTCTATTATTAAATGAAATTCTGCTGATTTTAAGAATTTATTTTTGTGGAGGATTTTCAAGAAAAGATTTCTAAGAAGCGTATACGCAAAGCAAAGATCCGTAATATTCTTGATGTTAATGGTTTTGTACAATTTTACATGAAATTATAGAAAGTTTAATTAAAGAGAAAATGAAAACACTGTGAATATTTGCAAATCGGTTTCAAGTTAGGAGTTTACCCTAAAAATATTGTTCGACTGGCCTTCAACCTGTTATAAGAAATCTCCATAAGACTAATAGCAGATCATAACAGGCTTCAAATCAAACAGAAGTGTCTAGAATCTGGTCATCAATAGAAGCAGCAGTTATTCTAGTATTTCCTGCTTCGTTCTTTAAAACTAAATATCAAAAATTTACAAACTGGGTTTTAGTACAAAATGTAACGACGAGATCCATGTAAAGTTTTGTTCAGGAAATATTGGATGACCTTTTTGTCGCTGCTGATGTTACAATCTGATCTGGAAAGCCAAACTCTCAATTTCTATGCTTTCAACAGTCCACTCCGGTACAACATGGGATTGCGTTCATTGCGTAATCAAAGAAATAAGTACTGGACAAAGATCTTAAAGATGGGATTGGACTGGGATTGTTTTGTGAAATTATGTGAACGTTTACAATGTATTTTTGAACTTGGCTCATGAACTCTACAATGATTACATCGGTAGTATGCAGTCGTAAATTTTTGAAGAGCATTAACAAGATTAAGATGATTTTTCGCTGGCCCGCTGATTTTCTTCTATCATTTTAAAACATTGTGTTGGTAGCTTGGCTAAGCCACTTACAACGCTGTTCCAAAACTCGATCTCCTTTACTTTCCTTTATTTTAGTAAAGCATTGTTTTCAGAGAATCAGCATGGTTTCCTTAGCGAACGATCTACAACCACCAATTTAACCAAATTTACATTTCATACTTTGAACGTTATGGAGGGTGGAAACGAAGTTAATATTATTACCACGGACTTCAGCAAGGCATTTGATTGGGTTTGCCATAAGATAATTTTGTTTAAACTCAGGGCTCTTGGTTTCGCACCTCAACTCTTACTATGAGTGGACACTTATCTGAGGGAGCATAGGTTTCACGTGATCTTCAGGTCATTAACATCTGCTCCTTTTATGGCTACTTTCGGGTACCCCAAGGCGCTATTTTTGTTTTATTTTACCCGCTATGAAATTTACCGACAAATTTGAAGTTTCATCGATGTTAATCTTTAGAGTTTTAGTAATACGGGATTTAGGGGTAATTTGTGACCGCGAACTGAACTTTAGAGATCACATCGACTTTATTGTGAAAAGAGAAAACTCTTTGCTTGGATTTGTCAAACGCTGGTCGAAGTAATTGTTGAACCCGAATGTTACGCAGGTTATTTATAAAGTGTTAAGGAAAAAGTTCGTGGCTTTTTTGGGTGACATTGAAACAAAGAATTTACTTATTTCAAATGAATTTCATTAAACCAAATATGTGCCATTTTGATCGATGACCGTTTGTCATTTTTCTGGTAGAGCCATGATCCCATCACTGTAGAAGTTCTGCAGTTTAGAGGCGAAAAATCTAGACAACTCATTTTCGCAGGTCTCTTTTGAATTTAACGTAAAACCATTAAGATGGTTCTGCATGGACCGGAACAAATGGTAGTCCGAGCCGAGTAGTTCCTGCTGGGTCATCAATGGTATGTGTGGTCGAGCGTTATCTCGATGGAATACAACGCCCTTTCTGCTGGGTTTTTCAGATAGAAATCCAGTCCATTAAATTTTTAACTGTTAATTCATGTGGTACCGAAACGTCAAGCTTTTTTTGTGTCCAGCCATTTTCATTTGGTTTAAAACTATTTTGTAATCAATATTTAGTTCTTTACCAATTGCATGGCTGCTTGCATTTTCTGCATGATTTGCAGAATCGCTCTGCAGAGCGAGGTGCATCTTTGACATCCATATTTCCAGAACGAAAGCGCTTGCATCATTTCTTTGCTGCTGATTTTGCTAACGTACCTTCTCCATAAACAACACAAATTTTTCGCAAGCCTGAGCCCCGTTTTTACCTTTGTCGTAATAAAATTGTAAAATATATCGAATTTTTTCATTATTTATCTACATGTTTAAAGTGTTGCAACTTTTAATTCACTTCCCGATTTTAATGTTTTGTATGTCAAAGTACAAGTTAAAATGCCACCTTTCAAACACACATTGCCCGATGTGATCAATGGTTACTGAGATATATGAATGTAAAGCCATCTATCGGGAAAAAGGCCACGAACTTTTTCCCCTATTTTCCCCTATTACGAAGAATTGAAGCAAATCAATGTGAACATTTACAGCTTGACACATTATATTGATCGCTTGGAGCTTATTAACTTAAATCCACTCAGTAAGCGACGATCTGTTCCAGACATCGAGTTAATTCATCTGGTGGAATAGATTCTTCAGTAACCAAACCAAAATCAAAATTACCAGAAATGTTGGCCTCGAGATTTTTGCAGATTTACCGGCTTGCTATATCACCGAAGGCAAAAAAGGAATTTTTGAACAAAATCTCTGTGTGTGTAGGCTTTGTTTTTCTCTTCATTTTCACTAGGTGCATCACCTCGATCGCTTCATACCACTTTTGTCGACGTACTTCAGTCCGATGTATTATATATCATATCACTTAAAATAGACCGTCATAATAGAATTATTACGCATTTGTAAAATTAGTATTTTATTTTTATTTGCTGATTTCATATGATATTTGACAACGCAGGGTAGCTATTAAGCTGGTTTCCTATAACATTCTACATGCAATTTAGTATGTCCATGTCCATAGTTGATACATTCCTTTGATGACGCAGCAACTGAATGACTTGAGCACATGCAATCTACTACTACTGCATTCGATTATCACTTAAAATTTTTCGAAAAGGAGCAAATTTGTGACGGTTCCTTTTAGCATGCGAGTTGTTTTATCATCAAATCGAATATATTTGAACAATATCTTAAATCTCTGGCAAGACATGGCTTTGAATAGAATGTTATCAATGCCATACTTCTTTAGACCAGCGTTTATCCGCAATCCGATGAGACAGCGAACCACAACTTCGTATATTGGCTTTCACATTTCTGCACGTGTTTCGTAACCGTACAAGTTGGTACAGCTTACCACTATACAATACACAATAAGTTGAATAATTTGATAGGTAATGAATAGCGAATAAGCATCCCCTTGTGAATCCACATGTTTTCCTGGTGGAAGTATTATCTTATGTTCTTCTTTTGCAGAAATAGGCTTCCATTCCATTGGGTCCCATCCTTCGCAGCCAAAATGTTATTTTGACTCTCATCATCACTTTCCTCTAAAGTAGCTCGAACTTTTTCCTCCGTCCACACACGCTTTCAATTTGACATATTGTAGAACATTACAAAAACGTTATATTTTGATTCGGACAATTTACACACATGCTTACCTTGTAATAATAGATCACTTTTTTAATTGCCATTCCCTTTATTGGTATGTAAATTAGAATTACAAGATAAATTAACGCCGTTAATATTAAAACAAATAACCCTGCGTTTAAATCATTTGTTTTAAATAGTACAATGAATGAGCCTATCCGGGTCATCGTGTACGTATTTGCTTTTATTTTGAAAATGGTGTCTCAGGACATTTCCCGTTACGTAAATAAATTTGGCGTTACAATTTTTTTGATCACACGTACAACGCATCCTGAGATACATTTGGACCAAAATGTATGAAAATAGATTTCAAGATAGCTTTTTTACAGATCAAACTTAAAATGAGTATCCGAGACTTAGCCCGTACTGATTAGTTAAATATAACGAGGGCCAGCTTTTAAAGTTTTACCTTCTCCAGTCAACACTTCTCAGTTTCGGCAACTCTACAAGCCCAGCCACACTGAGCGCGTTCCGCGAACGCGAACAAACTTCTCACAGGATCTCCTATGGAACCATCGAACACTAATAAAATCACAATGATCCCCTCCAATCAAACTAAATCTGCGAGAAAATTGGTATGTTTGAAAAAACGGGGAAGCCTAAACTAACAGTCAAATTAGTTGTTTGCGAGTTTCAACTCAGGAAACTAATATCATTAAAGGTTTCACTTAAGTATTAGATCACACAACCAAACCAACTTTATCTGTGCGTTGTTATATTTTTTTAACACTTGAGAGCAGAGGTGTCCATCACGTCGAGTGCGATATTTTCAAATTTCGAGTAATTTAATTGACTGATTTTAACCATTCGAAACCGAGAATAAAATGATCAACATATCGGAGTGCACCTTACAATGCTTATAATACTTTGAAAATTAAAAAGTAGATGGCGAAAAAATATTGGTTGGAAAAGTAGATTTCTCAAAAAAATTAGTGGGCTGCTTTAGAGTATTTTGGTTGATTTAAAACCGATACAAAGAAAAAATAATATGTAGAGCTCAAATTTTGTTAGACAAGGCGGTTGTATCAATATAGTCACGAATTCGACCATACAATTATAAAAGCATAACTGTCTTTGGTTTTAAAATTTTTCTGCTCTTTGATGTTTGGAACGTATGTACGAGTATATCGTGGTAAGAGGCAATAAGTATGTCGTTTTACCACGATTAGTAATAAGGATGCAATCGTGGTAATACGTATGCAAACTCAATTCGAACGATTTTGCTTGCGTGTAACCTTTTGTCATAAATGATATCAATCACAAATCTTTATAAACATTGACCAACAAATATTATATGTACGATAAACATGGCCAACTTGCAAATTGCAACAAAAATCAAATTATGTTATAAACAAACTAATTACTAAAAATTCTGTTGCTAATCCAACAAACGATCACTATCAATCAAAATCGAAATAACATGATTTGTGAGCCAACTTAACGGAGGTGGAGGGGTGAAGGATCTTAGATTGTTAGAATGCTTTTATACGAATATATAACTTTTAGTTTCCATTTTATCGTTGTGTTGTCAATTATTCAAGAACAATCTGAATATTTACTTTGATGTTGCATGAGTTCATTTATACTTCTATTAAACCTTTGCTTATGTACTATACAGGTATTCATGTTAAGCCTGAGATTTATCAGAGACTTAAACAATTGGAAATCATTAAATTTGTATTTTATCATTGCAAACAACGAATTTTAATAAGACGGATAATAATAACGAAATTGTTCAAAGTTTTGTACGACTATTGATAGCGGCCATTAATAGGTAACGTACAGGTTTTTTGATTAATTGTATAATAAATTTAGAAGAATAGTAATTATGCAACATCGAAATAAATATTGTACAACTATTTTGAGTAATTTATACTAACCTCGCTTTTTATCAAAATTACGAAAACAAAAATTTTATATGAGCTCACCCTGCAGATAATCTAATATGATTAGCTTTGTTAAAAAATTGTTACGGTATTTTACACTAATGTATTGCAGTATTTACACCTCATGGCACAAATAGTTTCGAATCAGAACATATTTTGTACAATCTACTTAAATTTTAACAATGTTAACTTACCTTTTATTGCATCGAAAAATTCTTTCGTATAGAAAGATCCTTTAAAAAAATTTAATTATCTCACTTTTTGAGTTTACGTCCATCACGATCGGTTTCACTACACAAATGAATCGTTTGTCTTTGAAATATAGAAATGAGAGAATAAAAATCCTGTTATTTGGAAATACAAACTACATCTAATCCAAGCTAATTTTACTTCGCCATTATGTTAATTTGTCCTGTTAATACAGTATTTAACCTGCAATAATAGTGGATATACTTTACAAAAGCTAAATTAGGAAATTAGTTTAGTAATTTCTGAAAAAAACGAGTCATGAAAATTGCATAGTAACAAGGTTAAATTTATTTCGATTTTAAAGTAAACTTTGCAATTGTAAATTCAGCTTGTTTATGTTATGTTGTATTATAATAAAATGCAAGCTAATTTTACTAATTACGTTTACTTAGTCATAAGCACAAATTATTTCTTTCAGTGTAGACATTGTATTTGACTCATTGTACTTGTAATTTAATGGCGAGTTCAGAACACATGCAACCAATCAAATACAACTTCAAAAAAACAAACCGTGTGGGGGTACAAAGTTACCCAGAATCCTTCAACTTGAAAACAACTCTCAATTCCAATGATATAAACGAAAATGTTAACCACACTGTAAACCACAAAATGCTCACCCTCAGTGGTTCAATGAAAGCTAATTAACTTAAAAAATCGGAAGTCGAAAGCGTATGCCAAAATGTTTAAAAGCGGATTAAAAGCGGACAAAACTATGTTTCTAGAACATAGTAACGAATTTGAAATGTATTTCAAATCAAAATACAGGTTGATCAAATTCAAGGAAAAATCAAACAAAGTCGAAAACAATTTTGGAAATATTTTAGGAATAAACGCGAAATTGAAGGATACCCTGCTAATATGACCTGTAACAATACCATCTCCTCAAACTCCAAAGATATAGCTGACATGTTCGCAAAGCTTTTCCAATCAGTCAGTCTATAAACCAAGCGTTAACATTTAGAATAACATTTTATCAGCTCTAAAGGGATTCGGAGACGGTTGTGGTCTTGACAATATACCCTCTTCTATTCTGAAGTAGTACTCTGACATTTTAGCAATTCCATTAAGTTACCTATTCAACATTTAACATCAACTATATCATCAGTTCCAAAATTGTTTGAATTAATATTATGCAACAACTTTAAGTCCACAATTGCACATCATATATCAATAAACCAGCACGGGTTTATGCCTGGCCGATCCACATCAACTAATCTGGTTGAATTCACCAGGAAAATATTGCATTGTACTCAGATTTCAGTAAGGCATTTGATTCCATCTGCCATCAAAACTCTTTAATTTAGTCTCAAATTTACTGTTGAAAAAAAAATTGATCACAAAATTCCATTTTTAGATTTACTTTTAAATCATGAACCGGATGGAAAAATTTCTTTTGACTGGTACCATAAAAGTACTTGGTCTGGTTGTTATCTAAATTTTACTTCTTGACTTCCTATCTCTTACCAAATTAATACAATAAAAATTTTAACTTTAAAATAAAATTCTAAAATTGTCCGATACTAAATTTCATTACAATATCTTTAAACTTTTGGAAATCACTTTGATAAATAATCATTATCCTAAAAAATTAATAAATAAAATGATTTGGAAACAAAGAAATTATTACCAAAATTTTAGAATACATCCTGAAATTGAAAGTATAAATTATTTATCATTACCTTACATAAAAAATCTTTTCGAAAAATTACAACATTTATTTCAAAATTATTGATCGTTCAGCTACCAGTTTAAATGATATTTTTTTTTCAAAATTAAAAGATCCGATCCTATTAAAGAAAGAGTCCAATCTTGTTTATCAAATAAAATGTAATGATTGTAACGAAATGTACACGGGCCAAACAAAACAGTTTTTACGAGAATGTTTTTTTCAACATTTACGTGGTTCCACGGGAAGTTCAAATCAAATAAGTGCACTTTCGGAACATATTAGAGATACCAACCATAAAATTATTTTGGAAAATGTAAACATTTTAAAAAAACAACCAAATGTCAGGAAAGATCTATTTTGGAAATGCTACATATAAAATCCAGTTCAAATTCGATTAACAAAATTAGCGGTTACGCTTATATTGGCAATTCATAATTTTACATATTTCCAATTCACGTCGATTATAGAATCCGCGGGAGCGAATCGAATGCGGATTGGAAAATGCATGAAATAAAATGAAAAACAATTGCTATAAATCAAAGTAGCCAAGAAAATTTGTATTGATTTCCATACAAATCGTTTTGTCTGATTCTCCGTACAAACGCAAAACAATATTTGAGGATCTAAAACAAATTTTACTTTACTAATTCTACGAAAATTCATATGCATCCATTACACGGTCAATACGTCATACCTTCTAAGAATGACATTAATATTGATCGTGTAATGTGATGAAACAAGTAATGATGTGCGGTATTGACGAGTATCCGGATTTTCTGATTTTGATACATCATTACTGATACTTAGTGGGGATATTGTCATTATTAAATGACCGTGTGTGGGTTTGCATCATTACACTCTTCATTACACACTCTGTAGTATGGTTTGTTAACTACAATTGTCAATTTTCTTTTAAATTTTGTGGTTAGTATAATATAAGGTGAAAAATATTTATAGTTTTAAATTTAAAAATGAGTATTTTATGTGCGGACGATATTTACGAGACAATCGAAATAAGCGAGTTAGAATTATCTAATATTGAAACATCCATCGAATATGGAAGCGAGCGGAATATCGAAGACGTCGGTCTTCGACAATTTATAGAAACGTACGAAGCTTTGCCAGAACTATGGAATCCAACAAATCAAAATTACATAAATAAACATAAGCGAAATGCAGCTTTGGATAAACTTTTGGAGATATATAGAAAAAACAAACCAATAGCAAACCGCGCAGATGTTAGGCGAAAAATTAATACGCTACGTACTAGTTATATGTAGAAAGGAATTAAAAAAAATATTGGCATCCAAGAGCTCGGGTTGCCAAACGGTTGAAATATATACACCAACCAGCTATGTTTTTATGCCTTACAATTCCTTGACAAATTTGAGCAGCCAGTGAATAGCAATGTGCAGGAAGTGAACGAGGTATAGTATATACTATTTATTAATTTATAAATAAACCTAGGTCTTTATTATTTATTTATGTTATATAAAAAAAGTTTTTTTCATACAACTAGCTAGCTATGCATTATATTTTCCCTCATTATTATTATAATGGAAAAGGTTTTCACGTACTCCCTTAGCATCTGAAGGACTATTTCTATTTAGAGTTGTTTGTAAATTCATAAGTTGGTAGTCATCTGTAGTCCCGGTGTTATTTGGTGCCAAGTATGCTTTGTTATTCTCCTTCACTAGGAAATTATCAAAATAACAAGCTGCCATGATTATTGTTTCAGCTTTTTTTGGTTATAAACAGATGGCTTTTTGAAAAACGCCGAGTCTAGATCCTAAAATCCCAAATGAATTTTCAACAACCACACGAGCTCTTGACAGTCTATTATTATAGACATGCCGAGCTTCATTTTATGATTTTTGAGCGAATGGTTTCATTACATTTACGTGTAACGCAAACGCCTCGTCCGCTACGAAAGCAAATAGAAATTTTGCGTTTATATTGGGTAATGAAGTAGGAATAGGCAAGTTGAGTGAATTTTGTTGCAAACGCTTCCCAAATTCAGAATAATTAAATACGCCTCCATCTGAAATTCGGCCATTCATTCAGCGTCAACCATAATAAACTGCTTCCGTGCATTGACGATTGCCAACAAAACCATACTATAAAATCCTTTATAGTTGTAATACAGGGCACCTGAATTGCGTGGTTTTGTAATGGCAATATGCTTCCCATCCCTTGCTCCCAATATATTATAAAAGTTGTGTAAATTTCCAAATACTTTGGAAATATTAACCCATTCTTCGGGAGTATTCGGAAACTAAAACTAAATAATAAATATCAAATTAAACTTAAAGATTGGATTATGTCCAACGAAGAAAATTCAAAAAATTTATTAATTTTTTTCAGACTAGTTAAAGTGACAACAGGGAACGATCGCCGATACGAGCGACTTGCTCAGCATCAAGATCGTCTATTCTACCACCACAAATTCGACCACTACAAACCAACAAACAAAGAAATGTAAGACAAACAGCTATGCGTAATGAGCTTCTTCTTACTTAGATGATTCCCAAGATCAAAAACAAAAAATACCAACAATTTGTCAGGCTTGGGGTGAACAGATAATTAAGTTGGATTCCAAAGAGAGAATTTTTGCAGAAAAAGCTGTCAATGACGTGTTGTTTCATGCAGCTTTGGATAACCTTGATATAGATTCTGTAAAAATGTATAAAGGTAAGAGTCAATGGACAGTGGTAACACCATCATATACTATCTCAACTCGTCCAGAATCTACCTCACCTATCTCAATATCACCTGCTGATGAAGAACCGTCTCCAATAAATCAAAATTTTTTCAAAAATTTTAAAGAATAAAAATTTTAATTTGTATATAAAAAAATTAAATTTATTATAACTAATGAATTATTGAAATTATTGAATGAATTATTTACTAATGAATTTAGTTTGAAGTTTTATTTAATACACTTTAAACAAAGTAATAGTTATACCTTTACGTAGTCTTGCAATACATAAATGAGAATTTCGCTTGTCTCAAGAACGGCTTTACTTATTGAAGTTGGTGACATTATAATCGAAAACTTTAAGCCTTCGAAATTCCTTCCTGTTGCAATATACCTCAATCTCAAAGCCAATCTTTCATTGACTGAAATGCTTTTCCTCATGGTGGTATCCTCCCTTACCAGAAAAGGTTGAACCATTCGCAAAAGTTTTTCAAATTGTTCTTGACTCATTCTAAAATAATTTTGATAATCAGTGGCTTCACTTTCACTTATTTCTTTTAGAAGTGAGAAAAGAAGTGTGAGAATAGTTATCTCGTTTTTTAGCCACTCCTTCATCCAGCGTTTTCGCTTCACAGTTTTTTGTGAGCACAGCGCTATTATTATAGCAACACACGCTTCTTTTTTTCGATCCATAATTTATAACTTTTAAAGAAAATTCTTAGCAATACACTCAAATAAGGCACGGCAAGAAAAATTCATAAAAGTCATGGCAAGAGGTTTGCATCACACTTGCTCAAGCAAAGAAATAATGGAAGACTTAATAAAGGTCTTAAAATACTAGATGCTGTTAATATTGTTAAAAAAGAGAGAACAGAAATCCAGGCAAATAATGTACACTTAGCAATAATGCAATACAATAAACTTAGCAATAATGACAGCAGTAATGATGAAATTATGTCAATTAAAAATGATTGTATAATGTTGAAAAATAATGAAGTAGTAGTGATGCCGTGATTGACCATGTAATGGTTGCTATAGGAATTTCTATGATATCCTGATTTAAAATTTTGTTTTATGTTTTTTACATGCAGTTCTCAATCCGTAATCGATTCGCTCCCGCGGATTCTATAATCGACGTGAATATTATTTAATATGGAAACAATTATTTTCAATTTACGTTTTTTAAAGTCAAATTTTATATTGTAAAGCGTTTTTTCTGTAGATACGAGATGTCATCTATAGCAAAATAGCTTTGATTTCGTTTTTAATTTGTACAGAAAATATATTTTTGTAAAATTGTTTTATTATTCTTTTGAGAATGGATGCGAAAAGTTTCCGAAATCTAAAAAATTGATAATGAGAATTATTAAAATTTGAGCTAAATACTGTTAACTATAATTTATTTTTCCTACCTCCGTAACAAAACTTGTGAAAAATAATTTGTGTGAAGTAATAACCAATTTAATAAAAAATCATTTCAAGTTCGTCGTATACCACGGATGTAGAAAAAATATTTATTTTTATTTTAGATTTAGAAAATCAACAAGTCCACGATTATTATAAATAAACGAAGATAAATTTAAATTTTGATCTAATTTATTTTTTTTTTTGTATAATTTCAGGGGTTTTGGATTTATAACATTCGATGACCCGAACAGTGTAGATAAAGTATTAGCGCAAAGTACACATGAATTAGATGGCAAAAAAGTAAGTACCAGCCATTAATTATAGGTGTTTATGTTTTATGGTGTGCTCGATGTGTATGTTTCTACATTTATGGACGGTGTCCACGTAAAAATTTATGATAAAAATCACATCACATCGAAATCGTCATTATTTTTTTATCACCATTATTATTTTTATATTTATGTATTGTGTTATTACTCCTAGGATGATTTAAAGTTACGTCTTTTTATTTATGTTACGTATATGTTAAATAATTTATTTATTTATTATATAAAAACAAAATGTTTATATATTTTATGTATTATTACTATTATTTCTGTATTTTATTTAGTTGCATGTTGTTTTTATTTTATTTTTTGGTCACTTTTTGTTGATAAAAATACTGTGTGAGTGATAATAAATTTTGATAATGTCATCATTATCATGATAATATGATGATAATGTCATTTACAGTAAATGTCAAAAATAACAACAACACTGAAAAAAAAGGAAAATGATAAATTTATATATTTTTGTTTTATGAGATTTTCTTTTATAAACACTTGTACGACATATGTGTGCGTGTAGAGTATGTATGAGGTGATAATTTTTATTTTTGTTCTGTTTTTGTATTTAATTTAATGCCAAATGGTTTTTTTGTTTGCAAAAGGTATGAGTTATAGTTCATATCTGGAGATGATATAAGTTTCACAATTTATGTATTTTATGTATTAAATTGTATATAAATATCGGAGATAATGTATTAAATGGCATAGAAAATAATTGATGTAAATTATAATGTTTATTGAACTTATTTCAATTGTTTTATGTAATAGAATATGTCCATAATATATATATATGCGCTATACATATGCAATCTCTGACGGGCAGTTAATTTAAATATAATTTATGTATTTGTGCCAGTTTGCATTAAAATACGATTATTTAATGGAACTATAAAGTTTCAATATTAAATTTTGTATTGTAGTAGGGAAAATTAGAAAATCAATTAAAGCTGCCAAAATTTGACAGGTATTTGGGTAGGGTGCTATTTCTCATGGGTGTTACAAGTTTTGATTACTAAAAGACAAAATTTATTTACAGTTCATGCTGATAAACTACACATACATAACCACTACACAAATTATACACCCTTCCTTTATAACATTCTTCAAACCCGATTTAATAACATCAGATACGTATATATTATATACCAATGGTATAATAATTTGACACCAGCGCCAAAACGCTGAATTTATGATTTCTCCAAAATCTTAAAAATTATATGCTAGATGGTCATATCAGAATAAGAGATATGTAAAATACTTCTGTTAAATTTGCGACATTCTTTAAACCTTTTCATTGAAATGTCACACGTATATATTCTATATTAAATCAATGTAATGCGATAATGAATCCCAATTAACCTTCCAACTCCAATTCATTGAGATCGGCAATATTGGCCGCACTGGGTACGATTAGATTTTCGTTTGGTGATTAAATTAAACTCGTTCACATTCAAATTAATTCAATGGCTTTTTACGTGAAAAAATGAGGTTAACATTCAACGCAAAGCGTTGTGGTAAACTACGTTTTTCAAACAAAGATGATAGACTGAACACGTAACTCCAAGTTAAAGCCGTTCGAACTCGAATTGAGTAGTTGAAGCCATTTGAACTCGAATGACAAGTCCGTTGGAACCAGCGGAATGCGCGGAATCAAAACATTCTCGCCTTTATACTTTCCCTTGATAATGGTCGCCTAGATGATGCTGTTGATAAGCTTTTTCACAGTTCTCGTTCCATTGCACAGTCGAGGTTGATTCAATTGCGAGGTGGTAATCCGGGCAATTTCAGCCAATTAAAGATTTCTATGGGATAGTTGATTACTTCATTTTATCAACTGTTTCAACCGATTTGAAATGGGCTCGTTTAGTCGTGGCTCGTTTGGTTTTTTTAAGTTTTGCACTATGTTCAGAAAAATACGTCGAATCAGCTGTGCCTTCGATCCGATCAACTGGCAGAAATCAGTGCGTCAATGTCATCTGCGATTTTCCGATTACCAATTGCTCCAAAAACACATCTGCAGTTCGATATTGTTCGAAATTTGATGATATCAAAAAAGCGTTTCGTTCGTCACCTGCATTTTAACGTGGAATAACAGAAAGAGTCTGACGAAAATGACGCCGCATAACAGAATCATGATTCTACCAAAAATGTTTTGATTTCCACAAAGATTATTCATCGTTCTGTCCAGCGACTCCAGTGGCCTTTTATGGTCCATCGTACATTCGTCCGAAACGATTAATTTGCATTTCTGTAGAATTTATTGTGCTGTTTTTGGCGATGTTGCAAGTTGGTGTCTCGTTGATTTGCATGTTCAGTGACAAATTCAGAGTAGAATGTGCAGTTGGTCCGCCTTCTAACAGAGTTGCTGCTATTCCAGATGAAGCCAATGCCAGGGCCACTTTATGCTGTGATCGAATCGACGCCATTTACTATGACAGAGTCGTACGCAGTATTTTGCTGTTGATTCAATTGCGGAACATTTGTACGAACTGCTTTGGCTAATGCTTCAGTGTCGAATGGTGAATCTCTTTGCAATCCGTGGTTGAATGCATCTTGCATTGAACGACTAGATGATATCATGCCCAAATACGACAACACTTTATTCGCTATCAATAAACACATCATAATCAATGCGTCATTGTACATTTCTGGTGTCATTTGCAATGTCGGATTGGAAGTTTGACAATGCACATGGTGCAAAACATCCTCAAGCATGTCGTCTTTATATTTCACCCACAATTAGTTGGCACGCTTCACGGTAGTCACACGCAGATGTCTATTATCGGTTGTTGAAACGACATCGGACCACAAACATTTACCAACAACAATCGAAGATAGTCACATACGTCGTTATTTGTTATGTCCGTCAATTTGTGTCTCTTGTTCCGACGCTGAAAGGATTTCGATAATGTGTTCCATGTGTAGTAGCGTGGACTTTCAGCATACAGCAAAGTGGGAGTAAAATCATCTGCTTGATAAACCAAGAAGATGCTTGCCAATGTTGTCAACGGTGGCCATGCCGCTCTGTCCGCTACGTTCTTTGGATTAAAATACACTCGTTGCCCTTTTTCCAGATGCACCGCCAAATATACAACTGTAAGGTGTCTTTCGATGTTCGCATAGCCTCAAAACTTGAACAATATCGGTGAATATAGCACAATCCAACGATTCTCTACATCAACAGCTTGCTCTTTAACCGTCACAACTGTAGATCGCCTACTGTCCGCAATTGATCGCCTACGATGCAATGGGTATCCATCATCGCCTGTGATGGTGTCGGCAATCAGATCTCTCGGGCATTGCTTGGAACACTTGCCATATCGATCATACATAGTGAGTCGTTGTTAAAAATTCCTGCATGGTCCATTTATCATATTCTAAGTCATCACTGCATGCAATTTCGGATCAACAGCTTCATCTGAGATTTCGGCTGAGATGATGGAATCGATTTCACCCGATCTGATTTTTTGAACGAACCAAACCAAAATGTGTGCATGACGCCCTTCGATTACCAAAATATATCAGAGATTTAATTTTTTTAAATGTTATTTGTTTCAAACTCTGGCAATGATGCCATGTGTGTTTGGCTGGGTAGCAGTTTCTTCTTGATTTCGATCCATTGAGGGTTACAGGTGAATGTTATGAGTAGGTCTGAGCGTCCATATTGTCTAACATATGACATCGCATCTTGCAAGTACTCGTGCACGTGGCGAAAATTATCATTCTCCCTCGTTATTTGCATCGCCGTCGGCAATAATCGCATTGCGGAGATGAATGTATTCTTCAGATCGGAGCTGCTTTTTGTTCAAACGAATATATGTCTGTCGTTAAGTCTCCTTCTCTGGCAAAAAATCAATGGATATTGTAGCATATCGTAAGTCCTGTGCGTTTCGGACACGCGTTCAATTCAACGTTCCGACGACGAAACACTATATGTCTGGATTGCAAAGTTCTCCGACATTAACAACAGTCACTTCGTCGATTTTCGGCGAATTGCATCGTCTTACGTGTTCACTCGCCGGCGTTTTGTCAGTCCTGATGACGATGTTATAGCTGTCGGATGTGATCCGATCCAAAGTAATTTTGAACAATTTGATCAATTCGTTGTTCTGATGAAGAAACGTTTGCAATTCTCCGACAATGGCTCGCTTCGTGTCGGATTGTGAACACATCGCTGTATAACTTCAGCAGCCGAACTGCACATGTAATAAATTTGTAAGAATTGATGATCCCCTTCCGGTGGTGGTAACATCACTCCGACTAAATGATATATTTTCCCTTGAATCTGCAATTGTGATGTGAAATTGACTGAGGGTAAATGACTTCAATAGGTTTTCTGATGCAACGGCAAATGATAAGAATTATGTTGTAAATACCTTGAAAGTTGGCATGAAATTTGGAAGCATTTGTGGTATTTTTGGATGTTGGCCAGGAAATGAGTAGAAACCTTCTGTTCCAGAAACCAATGAGCGTTATGGCTCTGGGGCGGGACCAATTGGGGCAATTAGAGCTGAGAACTTTACAATATAGAAATCCTCGTCTATCTAAACTAATTGAGCTTCGCTAAACACATTAAAATGAATTTGTGGTTATGTCTAGGTTGCAGGCTTACTCCATTTAATTTGATAGAATAGCTGATCAAAATGATTGTTCGCGCAAAGTAATAAAATTCGTTCTAACCAAATCTATTCTCAGAATCAACTACCTTTTTTACGAAAATACAATTTTAAATCTATTACATTTTACAAATTCTCGCTGAGACGTTGGGGCATAACCGCACGGTTATCGAATCAGAATAATGTAATGCTTGGCGCAGTAATCCGAAGTGACTATATAAATGAATGCTCACGGTTTCTTAAAGTTTTGTTTTAATTGAAAATAGGAGGTCTATATACATACACTCATGCGAATAATTTTCCGGACAAGCTAATTTATAGAACATAAACTAGTTTAACAGTGATTGCTTGCCATTTTAGAATTGTTCCTGATCAAGCTTTACCGATACTCTAATGAATGTACGATAATTTAAACATTTTATATTAAATTACCATAACTTTGCTTAAATTAGAAGGAGAGAATCTTACAAGCACTTCAAACGATTTGTTTGTGCTAAATACCTATATCTGATGTACAATATTACCACTTCAGAAGCCAAGATTGGACGATAAATTAAAATTTAACTTAATTTACTTCGGGCATCGCTATATTCCGGCTCGCTAAATGCAATGTAAATATGAAGTTGTAGTTTATTAAGAATTGAGAAAAAGGGAGACGGTTTTGACGAAATATGGGTTTTCACTAAACATTATTCTAACATTCGATGCTCCTATACCGGAAATAACAGGAAAAGATGACACGGATTATTCTCTTTTAATGTACTTGAGCTATCAACAGTAATATTATAGGTGTTAACGAGGAAGAGCAAAGATTTCAAAATGCAATTTCGACTTGCTAATGCGGAGTGTGGCAAGCGAACAGTAATTTAAAGGTTCGTCTACAGAAAATTCGAGTCACATCAAAGTGACTTTCCTGCGGTGAATGTTTTGTGAGGTGCTGATTTACTATAAATTTCTGTTGGTTTTTGAATGCAAAAAATAATGGGTAGTAGATGATTGTTTAGGTGACGGTTAAGTGTGAAGTACTTGAGTATCAACCTAGATTGTTTAGAGTAAATCCCAGAACTTCCAAATAGTTCGCATTTTTATCATTTTATCACGGAACCTAGATAGGAGGATGAAACTGCCCCTATTTACGAGGGGTAAAACTTAATAGTTAAAACTAATATTAATATCGAAAGAAAGGGACCATAGGCTAGATTTTTCATAGTAAATCCCTGAATTTCCTAATTGTTCGCATTTTAATCATTTTATCGGTGTATTATCGCATTTTGCCGTTTCTGGATATTGATAATAATTAGAATTTTATATGTGAGAACCTTCAGTTCTCTCAATACTCACAAGATCTATGATCTAATCTAATCTAATATGTATCTTTATAATTTGCAAACTTATTTTACGGTCACTCAACACGCTGTACGTGAAAGATATGGAAGGGTATTCTTAAAACGCTTTTGTCTTCCTTCCATGTACAGTAAATAGAAGGCGAAAACCTTTATCAATTTTGAAATGTAAAACACATTTAAATATAAACTAGGGTTAATAAATTTTGGTTACAAAAAATAATCGGAGCACAAATTTTTTTTTAGTTTTCGAGAAGTCCAAGAACCGTTTATCGGACTATTCTCGCAACTATCTTGCGGGATTCTAACATCTTGAAATTCCAATAAATTTGTATTAAACAATAAAATAAGCCCTATATTTCAAATGTGAATTGATTACTTCAATAACTGTTAATAATTTTAACCCGATAAATTACTAAAAAACTACTTTATACGATATAAGATACACAAAAATAAAAACCGATATTAACTTTTAATCTTATGCAAATCGAACCCAAAAATTTTTTATTAAAAAATTTATCGATAAAATGAAATTTTGTAGAATGTAAAAATGTACAAATTGTGTTGCATACCAAAAAAATTGCTCCATGTAATGCTGCAAAAATTCATCAACACGTAACCTTCCACACGGATTAGTGAAATACAACTAAAAAAATGATAAATAAATGCAGTTCATTACTCTATGTATTTAGTTTTGCTGTATATATCGCATATACTCGGTTACATTAGGAAAGAAGGAGAAAAATATATTCCGTAAAATTTTTTACTTTTGTTTCGATTTTATGGTAATGTAAGAAAATAATAAATAAAAATAATGTTTTGTTCTTTTCCTCTTTTCTTATTTGTAAATCTATAGTTAGTCGTACTCTTCTTTTGTTATGTGGATGTGGAAGCTAAAACAAAACCAAAATATTTTTGTTGTAATTCTCAGTGGTATTTTAAGTTTTGTTTATCAATGCCCATTGATAATCGTATATTCGTATTCTCGCATGATTGTTGATCGTGGAATTTTATTTTTTTCTCCAGTTTGTCTTTACTATTTGTTTTTGATTTTTTTTCATTCATCATTGTACGCAGGATTATATGGGTCATCTTGTTTTTTCCCCTTTTTTGTTTTGTTTTTTGTTTTGCTATTTAAAATTTAAATCGTTGCGTAGAATAACAAATTCATTGATGATTCGTGTACGTAGATTTACGAGTATTGTTGTGTGTCGATAAATTTTTCGTTTTTTGTTTTGTTTGGATTTTAAAATTTAAATGGTTGCGTAAAATAATAAATTCATTGATTATTTTGTCTTTTACGTATGCATGCGTTTTATGTATAGACGCAAAATAAAAATTTGTATGAGGAACGGGATTCTTTGTAATTGTAAGACAAAGTGACGTATGTATATACAAATATAAACACAATCAGCTGCTTTCATTTGGTTTTCAATTTTATGTTTCTGCAGGAAATTGTTTCATAATTTTGTTGTTTTCAATTTATACGGTGATTTAACCTTTATGTGCATAAGCCAAGGTACAATTGTACCTTTTCCGTTTTTAAGTTTAAATATATTTAGTTTGGAATTTAGGTACAAATCTGAGGCTTATGTTTAGCCTTCATTGATCTTTCCTTTATCAGAATTTGGTTATTTTGGAAATCTTGTGGACAGAATAAGAATAAGAATAAACAACGATAAAACATTTCGATTAAACGGACGGCAGAGGTACATTTGTACCTGCAATGTTATATGTAGAAATTAAGACAGTGAAATAATTTTAATAACGGGAAGAATATCATAAAGCAGTCAAAGTAAAACAAATTCATTTATTTAGTTCAAAAATATTTATTATTTCAAATTTGAAGTGATAACATATAGTACTGCTAGAGGCACGTGTGCAGAACTCCGCATGAATCAAAATTAGAATACACTAATGTATACGGGTTAAAATACATGTATGCCGCATGTCATCCGTCCATGATCATGTATCCGTCGTTGTTGACAACACGAAAAAAACTAAAACTAAAAATCTTCGCTCACTTCATGCCACATTGTTTGTTGTTTTTCTATTTTGAGACTAAATTTTGTCATTTTCATTTTTGTTTGACATATTTATTAACTAACAGAAAAAATTACAACACGATTGATAGCCGATTGATAGCTTGCTCTAACTTAAGAAAATAAAAATGTCACACAAAGTGTCAAAAAATTATGCTCATGTATTTTACATACATTGCATCCTAGATTGAGATGCAAATTAGGCCATCACTTTGGATTCCTTGCCCGATCCTCAATAGAAGGCATCGCTAATTGTTTACCTAGATCCTGTAGGAACGTGCGCCGGCTGTGGGTTGATTTTGTAGTAACCGGATTATTTTCGGAATAAATTGTATATGAGGCCAGAGTAGCGACATCGATATTATTATAAAACATGGACACCGAAACGTCTTTCGCTTTGTCGTATAACGTGTTACCATTTTGTCCATATTATCTACTCCGCCTTTGGTCTCATTTTAGTAATGAATCATTTCTGTTTGTGTGTCTTGTCGATAATATTGTGACAATATGATTTTTCTTGGGCACGTACGAACAAATGCTCACTTTTCCATCACCACTGAATCCGAACATGCCAGAATAATCAGACTTAGCTGTGGATTTTTTAAAACTGCCTGGGATGCAAGTTTTATTTTGTTTCAATGCTCCAACCATTGTTAATTCGACAACAACAAACGTGCTAAGGGCAAAGCGGAAAAAGTTGTCCATGAATTTCCAATTAGATACATATAAAAATCCTTTATTACCAATCTGGTAATCTAATAACCACCGATATTTTGGATTATTTAGATTTTTTAATCTTTTCACCGATATTTTCTTTAGTATATAATTGAGTTTTTGGGTAATTTGTACCTTAGGTACACCGGATATGATGTGCAATTTGCCATCCACATAAAGGTTAATTTCTTGAAATTTCTTTTGCTATCATTTTAAGGATTTTATTATATTTTATTGTTTTGATTTTAATGGTGTCCTAATGATGAATTCTGTTGTTTGTTTAAGGTACGCTTTTATTTATTTTATAATAATTCTGAATAGTAATAATAATATTTTAGTTGAAGTTCTTAGGGTAACTAAGTTGAAAATACTTAAATATGTTGCCGAAGCAAGGTCTA
Source organism: Nephrotoma guestfalica (assembly GCA_963691935.1). Lineage (NCBI taxonomy): Eukaryota > Metazoa > Arthropoda > Insecta > Diptera > Tipulidae > Nephrotoma > Nephrotoma guestfalica. Next base: position 170,150,269 of record OY829915.1, read on the forward strand.
TTCAAATTTGGCAATGTATTCAAAATTTCAACGTTAAGTCACAGTAAAATTATCTACTAGTACTTTAAATTGTTTAAGTTATAAGATTTAGTTTTCAGTTTTTATATTTAGTTTTCTCACCTTATACAGTATATTCCACAAGAAAGTATCTTAAAGAAAACAATAATTGATATTTATTTCTCATAATAGACATTAAAACTAATTTCGCAATTACTTAGTATGTAGTCCAGTCGCTATTGTTGTCTGTTATAGACGGACATCTCCTATTGCAACTTTCACTTAATTTAGCCGCATATTCTGGAGTAAAGTCTTTCCAAATGTTTTTGAGAACGCGGACAATCTGCTGTGTGGTTGATATTCTTTTTCCTCTAAGTTTTCTCTTCATAAGACCCCAGACGTTTTCGATCGGATTAGCATCTTAACTCTGTGATGGCCAAACCAAAGTTTGAATACATTTTTGCTCTTTCCACTGGGTGCAAAGACGACTACGATGTTTAGGGTCATTATCCTAATGTAAGATGCAATCTTTATTTCCACATCCAAATAGTTTATCAGGGGACTTTAGCGAACCAGCTTGAACATCACATTGCTCTAATCACGGTACAAATTTTCGTTTGCCCAAGTCAGCCCTTTTCGATGTGCTTCTCTGTCAACAAAGGTTTATACTGCGTGCTCCTATTTTTAACATCGAATTGTTCAAGCCTTCATCGAATTGTATTTATTGACACTTCAACACCTTTTTGACTTAGTTTTTATTTTGCTTGCCATAAGTTTATTGTCGAATTTTTCTCGAACAACTTATGGCCTTATTATCGTCCTTCTCTGAAGAGACTCTATCTAAACCTCTTCCCAGTAAATCATCCATATTTCCACAGTCGCTTAATCCACTTCTTTACAAATGATACAGATATTTTGGTGTATTTTGTTACCTGCTTCACAATCATTTTGGGCCTTTGTGATGGGTAACTAAGTACACCACTTCAGAACGCTTTTTATACACGCAACTCATTTTAATATTATTGTTTACCACTCAAATGCTTAAACTGAACTGAGGAAAGAAGCTAACGCGAAAAGTTATTAAAGTGGAGAGAATAATTTTACTTGCTAAATTGTCGTGCTAAACAGAAGGAAAAAATTGAGATACTTTGTTGCGGAACATACTGTACTTTCGACTCATTATTACTTTCTTAATGATACTGATTGGTTTTGCAGGTTGTATTTCAGAAATTTTAACAAATTGTTCATTTGATGTTTCTATTTCTAACTTTTAATTTTTATAAAATTTAAATTTATTGAGAGACTGAGTTTCTTGGAAGCAGTTTCTACAATTTCATCCAGACTGTAACTGTTGTTATGTTAACAAATCAACTATAAATATTTATTTCAAATATTTATTGATAATTTTACTAACTATTTAGGTTTAAGTAGTGACTACTTAGGTGTCTGTAACCAGGGCAAGTCTTTCTATTTAACAACCTTTCCTATCCCTTCATCTTGTTATGTGTGGTTTTTATTATATTTACTTCATCTTAAATATAGTTTACATTGTGCAATGCATGAATTAAAACCTAAGCTATGCAATTTTTGTGCACTGTTGAATCAGACATGGTTGTACCACTGATTATTTCTAATTTTTGGGATGTTTCTTTATTTCCCGCAACATAAAATTTCGTCCAAATTTGTGATATTCCTTTTCCTCCCAGGACCCAGGATTTGTTCAATCCGGTCTTCACTGTAATATCTATTTCACGGATTGTTTTGCTTTTTTCGCGATGATACGCAGGGTATCTCATAATTGGACGACCAAACGAAGTAGAGTGATATGGAAGCTCATTTCCAACAAAAAGAGCAATGAAGTTTTTTTAATTGTTGATGGTGCAAAAGTTATTCCACTATTAGTGTTTTTTAGTGCAATCGCATGCGCATGCACCAACAAATTAATTTAATAAAACCAAGAGTTCTTTTGTTTAACTTTCATTTTTAATAAGATCTAGAAGAATGTGCCTTTCTAATAACATCATTTTGATAAGCTGTATTATTTTCTGTCAAATAAAAACAATGGTTATGTAAAGGTTTTTTGTTTCGCAAAATTTTTTGTTGATGTTTAAGTGACGCCAGCGGCAAAACAATGTTCCACAGAAAGTTAATTCATTATCAGATAAATATGCGACACTTATGCAGATTTTAAAATGATATCACACTTAACTCAATTTAGATTTCTAAAATCGATGGTTTATCAGAAATAAAATAAAATAAATGAAATAATTTTTTTTTATTAATTTTAAATATTATAATAAGTGTTCCAAGTGTCACATTTGCCAAAATACATAATCGGCATCGCCGTAAAAAATTTTGCTTAGTCCATCGACGCTTCGATTATATGTTGCTGCATCTCCTGATCGGTCTGGTTTACTCTTTCATAAACCAGCTCCTTATAATAACCTCACAGAAAAAATTCTAAAGGGGTCGCCATGCTATGGAACCTCCCCTTCAAATCCAGTAGCTTGGATAGTTTACTTTCAGGTGTTGCCTCACTACTTATACATAGTGACGGAGAGCTCTATCATGCTACAGCCACATATTTTCACTTGTTTATAGAGAAACGTCATCAAATAATCCGTCCAAGTCATTTCGTAGAACACTTAGACTTCCCTATTGATCCTGCGAGGAAGTTCAAATCAGCCAATCAATTTTCCGTCGACTATTCCCGCCCATAAGTCCACTCTAAATTGGTGTTGAAACCGACGCCGCTTTTTTTTTTTATTTACGCGGGCCCAATATTGCAAATTATGATTATTAAATATTCCCTTTCTTTTAAAACATGTTTCATCACTTCATAAAATGTTGTTAATAAACTGCGAATTTTCTATGCATCGACGCAGCATTTCGTTACAAAATTGTACCCTGTTTTCATGGTCAGCAGGTAAAAGGTCTTATACACGTTGCACGTGGACCGTGGCACACGCTAACGTGTTGATAAACAACGAACACTTATAGATGGGTCGTCTGTCACTATTCCAATTAATCGACATTCGTCTATATCAAGTTAACCGGCTGTTTCATATCTTTTCGGATGATCAGCGATTTCGTCTTCACTGTACATTTGATGTATATTTTGAAACACACTGTAATCGGGAAAGTGTTCCCCATTTGGATATAGTCTTTGGTATTATCTTGCTGCTGCTCGGGCCTTGTCATTACATAAGCCATAAATGAAATGCATTTCTGCATATTCGTGGGAATAAGCGACATAGTGTAACGCCATCCGCTACAGTCGGCTAACGTTAGCAAGAAAAAAAAAAGGTATTTTGTTATTTAGCCAGAACCCGCAATAATATCCGCCACTAGCTCAGTGGTGGAGGTAATTGTGCGGTCGTGGGTGTTGTGCTCTGGCTGAGCGGTTACGCAAAATAAAACAAAATAAAAAAAATTAATGACAGGAAACTGTCTGACTCTGACCCACTTACCTCATTCGGTCATTTCGCCGTAGTTCCTCGTTCCTCACTCACTCATAAGGCTTTTCAAAATTAAAACCATATTAACTTTTAATTCACAATCAAACAACATATTTATATTTATTATCAAAACTATTAATTGACAAGAAAAATAAGATAAAATAACTAAAAAAAATGAAAATTCAATAATATTACAAGAAGGTGTAATTTTAATTCTGAGAGCATTAATTTAGTCAAGAACAAAAGTATTCGTTAAGTAACATTGTTTTAAATTTGTTAATTATGAAAACAAAAAAAAACATTGCACTCAAACGGTATCAAAAAAAAACGCCTATATATAGGTATATGTAAAGTTACCTGGCTTTCGAACGAAGAAGAAAAGCGCTCTTTCCTGCATCCGGGGCGCGGCAAACCGAATTTTAGCTGTATTAAAGAAAAGAACAACAATGATTAATCAATCAAACATTAATCAAAACAAAGAAAATGTCACTAGGCAATACTTAAATTTGAATTAAGGTAGAATTACAACAAAAGAGCATTTCAATTCAAGAGAAAAAAAAATTAAAGAAATATATATATAACTCTATAAATAATAAGAAGTAATAATAAAAAAAAATACAAAAAAAAACTCAGCCTCCTCAAAAAACAAGTCCTGTCCGGAACACGCCCGCCGTCCGCTCGACCTTGCCGCCTGCCGCTACGCGTCCTCGCCCTCGACCTTAACAAATGTTCAATTGACACCAAATGATTCCGGATACCGACGATAACGAAAATCGCCGCCAAAAATCACCCGCTATTGTATGGGCAGTTACGCGAAACTCATATACTCTACTCCTGCACGCACCATGAATTGATAGGATTTTAATCAATTGATCTTGTGATAGCATGTTCCATCTTAACTGCGCAGATCTCTTTGATAAATTGTATAACCAATGTAATGACGAACACGGTTTTTCATTTTTCCAACTGCTTATGTGTCGTTCGATATATTCTTAGATCAATATAAACTATGGCTTGATCTTTTTTTAACTGCACCGGTATCGTTCGATAACGTTTCACACGGCGATCACAAAATGGTATATAGGTTCACGATACTCAAAATTGTATCACTCAACTGTCTGGCAATCTTGCATTGTCTTTAGGCAAACTAGATCACATTCACATACACACTTTGCAGGTTTAGCGGGGCTTATTTCCCACTGATTCGACATAAGCAAATCACAAACGCGAACTTTTATTTTATTAATTTGAGTGTATAATAGTTCAAATTTAATACAAACCAGAACTTTGGATTTGTGCGTGATCGAAAAACACAAGAACACTTTTTTTTTCAAAAAAAAAAACAACGATCACCACTTAACGAATTATCATGTTGGGTTTTTGTTTTATCTTTTAACTACCAACTTTTTACTCCTTGAATACTATGAAGTACTTCTTAAAAAAAAATTATAATAGAATTTTCCACTGTACAATGCATGCTAGCAAGTGCATGCACCAGAAGGTTAATCATATATACTGTCCTATCCTCCAAGATAAATTGTTTTTTTGCTTGTTCTCTACCAGAAAAAAAACCAAAAAAAAATTTCGGTATCTATAAAAAAAACTAGAAGAATAGAGAAAATCCGCTAATCAATTTTACAATCCAAAAAAAATTATCGTATGATTTTGCGGACTGGGTGTGGTGCATACACCAATACTGCAAGACATAGACATTAAACTAAACCGCCCAAAGCATACTATAGCAATGACATGCCTACATCGCAGGCGTAACCGTAATTCAAATGGTATAATAGTTGTAGTTCTATCGTCATTTTAGGCGCAACATCATTATGTACATTGTCCCACCAAAGTATAAGTCAGTATACGCGAAGCGCACTTGGAACGCACGTTACAATAGCTTATTGACATTTTAATTATAAACATGCGAGTATGTATGTATGAAGCCAGTAACATGAATTACAAAATGTTTTTCTCTTTATACCACAAATTTTGTTAAATTCGGGCTACTTGATTTGCATAAATAATTGTTATACTTCAGTTTACCGTTGTGTTCATCATTTTGTTTTATTTCTGATAAAGGATCGATTTTAAAAATCTAGCTCCCATATCACCCTGCGTCGTTTGATCGTCCAAATCTGGGACACAGCCTATGTGACCAAACATCGGATATTAGTTGAAAGTGTTTTAGCAACTTTAACCATTTCAATTCATTCAAATTAACTGACTTAGCTCCAATAAAATTGGATTGTTTATTGTTATTTTTAATTTAATTTATGCTAAAATAAAGGAATTATTAAAATTTTATTGTATTTTTGCGATTTACACGTCGTTTTGAGATTTACTCGGCTTTCTGCGGAACCAGTCTATCGCGTAAATCAGTGCTCTAAACCTGCACCGACCAAATTAGCCCGCCTCAATAACTGCACAACTGGATAATGTTGACCTGCCCACCACAATGTCCAAGCAGTAACATTTTACTCAACATCTGATGGCGGTCTGGTGTAATAGATTATTAAAGATGGTAAAATCGACCCTTAAATTACCTATTCGAGGCCTCTACCGTTGGTAGTGAATTCCGCGTATCGTGACACAAACATAATTTATTACACACCTGGATAGGGCTTAACTGCTCTCGACAAGACTTCTTGCAACATTTTTCCTAAAATCTGGTGGCAGTCTGGTGTAAAAAATTTATTAAATTTGGTTAAATTGACGTTTTTGAAATATATAATCGTTTTGGGGTGAAATTTACCCTTAGGCATGTTATAGGTGTGGTCTTGAACTTACTTGTTCAATGTAATTAATTTGTAATAAATTCTGGTCCAAGAATCATCCCGATATCATAGCTACATCAAAAGTTACAGTTTTGGGTGGTGCAGGTTTAATTGTAAGCTAAACCGACCAATCGTTTCTCGAAAACGGTAACTGTAATAAAATCGGGATTTGTTGTAATAAATTGTAATAAATGTGTAACAAATTATAGTACAGGTTTTATTGAGCCGGGCTAATTTGGTCGGTGCAGGTTTAGAGCACTGCGTAAATCGGGGGATGGGTGTATGTGAAATTTTTTATTGTCCGGTTAATTTTGCTCATTGATTTTGCTAGGTAAATTCACTTTTATACCGATAAGCGACAAAGTTACGGTAATTTAACATAAAATATTTTGGTTATGGTATACTCAGTAAGACATCGGTGAAGTTTGATCAGAAAAAAGTATAAAGGCAAGCAATTATTGTTAAACTACAGTTTGTTTTCTAGAAATTGGCTTGAAATTAGCTTGTCGTTGCGAATTATGAAATTTCGGTATAAAATTGGTACGATCTGATGCGAAATATAATCAAGTTAGGTCAAATTTATATTTCTCGTCTAGATTTATTTGCCTTCGTTGATCACCTTCATTGTAACACACAAAAAATACTGGACGAGTTCAAAACAATAACCAGTCGATTATTCATACTACTGAACACAGTAAACTGTATCATTAGTCGATTGGTTCTTCTCTGTTTGCTCCATTTTGATAATCATGCCAAAAGTAATCAAATTCACTATCGTAAAGATCCAACAAAAACAAAAAGGTTATTTCATATAATATCTTATACATTCAAAACTTGTTGTTTTTATATGTATGTACGAGATATATATATAAAAGATATCAGAAAATCAAAAAAAATCGTTAGGACAATGAAAATGTACATAAAAACCATCTGGAATACATCTAGATATCGAAAAAAAAATATTAAAACCAAAAATAATAAAAATGACTTATTGAATTTTTTTTGTCTTCCAAAAACATTATATTGTTGTTGGTATAATCCTTGTTATCTTTATGTCATTGAAGGTGACAGTAAAAATAAATTTATTAGATTTGATTTGTAATATGTTATTGGTTAAAATTGAGGATAAATAGACAAAAAAAAATATAAACTGTACACATATCCTGTTTTTTTATGATGAATCAGGAGAAATATATAGATCCAGATAATAAATATTAAAATCGAAATTTTATTGCACTGATAGTTTTATTAGGTATATACTCGTATATAAAATTTTTCGATCCAACTTTTTTTTGTAATTTAAATTGAAATGAATTACGGTTTATGGCTTTTTGATTTTAATTCTGTGTCAAAAACCATATTTATTTTTATGTTCCGAAATTGGCTTGGTTATTTATTTCTGAATATGTCGTTAACCAACTAAAAAAAATAACAACCGCGTGTTACACAATCAATTAAATCGAATTTGATCATGACATATAATAATAATCATACAGAAACACCACTATAACCATCTGGTTAGAACTATCGTAAAAAGAAATATAATTTTCTTCAAGTAACAATTTAATCCCGATAAAATTTTATTACCCAATCAAAAATCTGTTAACGACCACTGTGCATATTATATATTTATACAGCTTTTGAAGCAGGATGCAGAACAGAGAGCAGCAAACCAACAAACCGAACCGAACCCAAAAAAAGGAAAATAAAAAATTAAACTTCAGCATATTATAGTTCTCCACACAATCTTTGATAAAATACATAAAAACTCTTAAAAATTAAAAAGTTTTTAAAAATTTTATAATTTAAATTTTTTTTGTTGTAGTTGTTTATTCTTTAATTGATTCCAACCAAGAAAATTAAAAACTTAATATTTTTTTTACTACACTATTATAGTGCAGTGCAGAGCAATGTTAAGGCAAATGAAAAAAAAAATCATTTTGCAATAATACTCATCTCCTTGTATAGTCGTCGTCATCACCACTATACTCATTTTTATCATTGTTTCGTTGAGTTAAACTTTAAGATTTCAACCAAAAGCACAACAGAATATTACCAAAGTATGTAAAATATAATAAAAACCAAAATGTCTGTAATAATCCATTATAAAATAATTGAAATAGACAAAGAACTTGGTTTTATAGTACCATACATAGTTTGTAGATACTCGTACTCGTATATGCATGCACCAGCTCGTTTATATGCAGAGACGAAATGAATCGATGCAATGGAAAACACATTTACATTTTTTTTTTTGTTATCTAGCTCTACCTAGTTTTGTGTTTATTTTATAGTTTTGTTCTAGATTCATAATTTTCACATTCAAATTTTTTGTTTTGTTTGATACGTTTCGTACGAGAAAACAACCCGACACTATACCTATCTCTCGTGTGAATTTAATACAGTAATGGCTGTAAATATTGTAATTTGCTGAGAATTTAAATACTGGAAGTAATAACTCAGATTATTTGGTATGATTGTGATGAATCCCTACATATATCCAGGATATTTTTAGCACAAAGCAGTTTAAACTAAAAATTATGATCAAGTTAGCTTGTGAGTTTTAAATTCTCGTAATTGTTTTAATTAAAGAGAAATCTTTGTTTGAAATGGATTCGTACACGATTTTGCAAATAAAACACTCAGCAATATAGAGCTACAAACTTCATTTACCAAGACCTTTCATTTGTGCAAGAATTCACAAATTTCACTCGTTCACTGCTCACTAATTCACTTTTACTGTTCACTACTTTTCGCACTATTTACAGTGAAAAACTTTTTAACTCGCACTGTTCACTGATTAAATTACAACTGTCCCTGCATCCTAAATTGTTTGCGCTTATTTGCTTGTCTATCGCTGTTCGAGATTGTTATTTTTGTTGCATCTGGTAATGTATGGGTATTGTAATTTAAAATCACTTGCATGTAGTGGTACTCGCGAACATTCACACTTCTGTCTTGATGATTAATGCCGTTGTTAGTTCCAATATTTTCCATGATGATTATCGCTGCCATTTTCGTTTTCGTTATCTCCATATTCCCCTCCACTTGGGGTGCCATTCTAAAATCCAATTCCTCAGTACTAAAGGAATACTTGATCCGGCAACATCGTTGATGTGTAGGATAGTAATCGCCTCAATAAAATTAAGGACTCTGACAATATCCGAACTCGCGACCTTTGTGATATAACGCATTGCCTGAAAATTTCCCGGTAAAGAAAACATAATTTTTTGGGAGAATTACATTTTATTCATCAAGATAATTTCCTTCAAGAGCAGTACAACGCCTTTTTTATAGAACGATTTATCTTTGTGTTCAAAATAAGTTTAAGCTTCGGCAATCACTTCTTCATTGGAGCCAAATTTCTTTCCCCGGAGTTTTTTCTTGAGGTCTGCAAACAAGCAATAATCGCTGATCGACTTGTGACATGGTGCATTGTCTTGGTGCACGAGCATGGTGAAATTGTTTTCATGAACAAATGATCGTGCAAAAAATGACCAACCTCGTGATTGATATCTTTACAATGTCAGCTATCTCACGCAACTTCACTTTACGGTGTTTGAAAACAATTTCGTGGATTTTTGGAGCCACGTTTTCTGAAGCCACAGTCCCATTTGGGCGTCCAGAGCGTGGTGCATCTTCGGTGGTTGTACGACCATATTTTGCAGGAAACAAAACCAGTCTTCAAACGATATGTGTCACATATCGTTTGAAGGTTGGTAGAATTTAAAAATCATATGGGTTTTAAATTTGTGGCACCATTTATATGTCAGGCCGGGAACTTTTCAAGCGATGTAATACTCGTGTAAAGTAGGATTCGTAACACTACCCCACTTTAAATCTGTTCCTCCCAAACAGACAAATCCGATGTCATATCGCTTCAGTTTATGAACAGTCACAACTTTCCGTTTACCTCTCATACTTTCTTTTGTTCGGTACACATCGTAAGTAATCCCCTTGACAATTGTGTACAAACCTTTCCTAGCCCGTTGTACATCTTGAGATTTACTTTTCCGCTATCTGGAATTGTACAGCCACACTAGGTCACCTCTGAAAATCTGCAAATCTCCCCCTCTAGCAACACTCTTCCTATTTATATCCTGCGCTCGTGTTGTTACTCTCTAATGCGGATCGACCTTTGTCCATTCGCCGTAGTTGTTCATTTCTCATATTTTGGCGGCCTCTTACTACTTGACAAATTCGTTTCTCGGCTTTCTGGATGCATTTCGCTATTGACTCATCATGTTCCTGATCCTTCATTTGCCTCGTCACATTCCAGCACACCTCCTTCTCAACTCGAATGTGTGCCAGCGATCAACTCCAGTGCTGTACTCACCCTCAACAATCGTATGGGAATGTTCTGCTTTGCCTCTCCCAAGGATCTTTCCTCTATTTGATGAGACAATTCGTCCCTTCTTTTCTCTGGCCATAACCTCTCTTTATGCCAACTTGCACTATCCGAGCTATAATCAAGTGTTTGCCTTTGAACTTGGTTTTTCTTGAATCTTGGCTAAACTTGCTCTAGTTGTCTTAAATTCTAACGTCAACGCCAATACTTCATTCATGGTTTCATTTTCCATATTCGTTCTTAAATGAAGTTTCAGCTGGTCGTCCATTACAGCACTGATAAACGCGTCCACTGGTAGCCCGTTCAACACATCTGCAGGTGTATTGCCATACGCTTGACGTGCTAATTCGGTTCCTTCTCTTTTCAAGTCTTGCAGGCTTTCCCCGCGTAGTTGCCGTTTGCTTTGGAGTTTAATCTTGCATAATTCTCTGACGTGTTACCCACATCTTAACTCCAACTCAGACATGACCCGAACTTACCACGTTTCTGTTGCGCAGACGGTTTGCAAGACATCTGCTGCTTTGAGCCGTCCCCCTGCACCCCAACAATTGTGCTACACTGCCGCTTGAAACTACATTTTAACATTCTCGAATGGGATTTCGCCGTTGAAAGTCGAAGACTTTAAAATTTCCCCTTGAGCTTCTTATCTGGCTGGCCTTCTCCAGTAGTTTGTGAGGTATGTGTTTCGAGATGGGCCTCCATTTGTTTAATTTTATTTTCAAAGTCCTGCCTGATTTGACCTTCACATTGTTTGAGTTTGCCATCGACTTTTTCCTCAATGGACTTTATTTCTCCTCTAAGCTTTTTAATATGAAGATCTCGGGTACGCTAGATTTCTTCGAATTTTTCATTCTGCACGCTCTGCTGTTTACGTAGATCCGCAATCTGACCGTTCTGCTCCGCTCGTAATTCTGGCAATTGTGGACTTTGCTGCTCGGATTCGGCGGCTTGCTGGTCTAATTTGGTTCCTTGCTCTATATGCGAAGCTGATCGAGTTTAATATCCGTTTACTTTAGTTCAAGCAAAAGTGCTTGAAACATGTCTTCCATGTCCAAGAAGGTTTCGGTTGTTCGAGAGTAGATGGCTGTACTGATATGGTTGTTTCTGTTTGCTCCGTCGCTCCGATTTTTAATTTCTTTTTTGCAAGGCTGAACTTTCTGCTCATCATTTTGGGTAACTGACAGAATCCCTGATGGCGCTGGCGTCAATGATGATTGTCCCCGCCCGGCAATCTCAGAAACGGCTCGTTTCGATTGCCTTCGGTAGAAAACCCGGGACTATGCTGCTTTTCTATCAACTGTTGTGTTTTGTGTAGGTGTTTAGATTTTTAACTTTTGCTGATTTTTGCAAAATCTTACTTCTGAAACCAAATTTTACGAATTTCGGGCGTTCGTTATGAATTCGTACACGATAAAACACAGCGATTTAAGTTACGAACTTTATTTTTCAACACCTTTCATTTCTGCAACAATTTACAAATTTCACTCGTTCATCGCTCACTAATGCACTTTTACTGTTCACTACTTTTCGCACTGTTTACTTTTCACTTTTCAACTCGCACTGTTTACTGGTTAAATTACAACTGCCCCGCGTCCCTAATTGCGCGCGCTTATATACTTATCTATAGCTGTTCGAGGATATTCCTTTTATTGTATCTGTCAATGTATGTGTATTGCAGTTGTAATTCACTTTCATGTATGGTATTCGCGAACATTTCACTTTATCAATTCCCATATCTTAATGAATAACCTCGTTGTTAATTTCAGTTCTTTGCATGATGACTACCGCCGCCGATTATAATTGCTTTGTTATCTCCATATTCCCCTCCACTTTGAATCCCATTCCAAAATCCTATTCCCATTAGAGGAATACTTGATCCGACAACATCGTTGATGTGTAGGATAATAATAGCCTCAATAAAATTATGGATTCTGACAAGATTCGAACTCGCGATCATTGTGATATAAGATAACGCATCGCCTAAAAAGTTCCCAGGTTAACAAAGAAAACACAATTTTTTGGGGAGAAATACATTTTATTCATCAACAAAATTTTATACCGACCAAATGGCACAGTGGTTAAAGCTTTGGCGTTTGGATCGGGAGGTACCGGGTTCGAATCTCGATAGGGGCAGGGTGCAAAACAAAAGGAAATTTTCATCAACAGATTGTAATCTGTGATTAAAAGGAACACAACTACGACCCCCTATCGGCGTGCAAAACTCATGGGCCGACCCATCTTCCATGTCCAGTACTATAGGCTGGCATGGAGCTATGCAATATGCAGATGGTAACTTAAATCGGTCCTATAGCCGTACGTCTTCGATTTGGCAGGGATGCGTAAAGTAAGACGGGAAAATCAACCGCGAAAGAGCAGGGAGTGCTTCGGCCCCAGAAAAGATTGCATGGATTAAAAAAAAAAAAAAAAAAAAAATTGTTCTAGAGCGTATATCAGTCCAACGTTTCTCTAACATTTCAATGCTTTTTTGTAGAACAATTTACCTTTTTTTTCAAAATAAGCTTCAGTTCCAGCAATCACGTCTTCCTTGCGAGATGGTGCATTGTCTTGGTGCAAGAGCATGGTGCAATTTTTTTCATGGACAAATGTTCGTGAAAAATATGACCAATGCGTTCTGTTAATATCTTTACAGTGTAGGCTGCAAAATCAAAACAATTTCGTGGAATTTTTTTGTGTTTTCCTGAAATCACAGCCTCATTTGGACGTCCAGAGCGTGGTGCATCATCGGTGGTTGTACGACCACGTTTTTATTCAGCATATCAGTCAATCATGGTTGATTTTCCTGGTGCAGAGTCCGGATAACACTTATCACGCCACAGTTTAGTCAACTGACGAAATTCTTTTTTCCATTGTTTTAAAATTAACAAAAGTAGCGTCACTACAGCAACTGAAACATGTAAACTAATGGTGTATAGTAATAATTATGAGTTTTAAATTTGTGCCGCCATCTGTGTGTCAGACCGGGCACTTTTCATGCGATGTAATAATTGTGTAGAGTATAATTCGTAACACTACCTCCTCGTTAAATTTGTTCGTCCCGAAGAGGATTTCATAATTTAGAGTCTCCTAGCTGCGTTGTAGTCGGGTAACCTTTGAATTCGCGTTTGGATCTAAAATACTTCCAAAGTTATTCTGGATTCAACTTAATCATGTCTTGAATATTTTAGATTTATTAAAGAGAAGATTACTCTTCTTCATCTTTCAAAAAGCCTGGCATTTTAATTATTTTTAATTCACAGTGTGTTCATCATACCAAGAAGAGTGGTGCAAAAGATGATATCGTTAAATTTATCAATATTTGCGTCGATATTGTCAGATGTTATTTCTTAGAGGTTACACTCTCTACTACAGCGTCCATCAGAACGAAGGAGGATTTGAAGTCGGCTTTCTTATTCACCGATGAATACAGCAGTATATAAACGCCGAACAAAGAAATTCAATATCACGATGGTTAATGTTCATGCGTGCATCGAAAACACATCAGATCATGTCAAAAATTTATTCTTTGTTGAGCTGGAAGGCTACCTGAGTACATATCGCACTATGGTATCAAAATTGATATCTTGGGTGACTTCAACACAAATTTCGGCAGGAACCCGGATACAACATTACACATTGGTTGTTCCACGCCCCCTTGAAGCCGTATCCAGAATGAAAGACTGGAACGGGGTAGGAACAAAATGGTCTGCAAGCGAGGATCGGAGTAGAAGACATAGCATCGATAATATCCCTGCTTATCATATCCGATAGACTGTTAGGTTTCGCTAAAGCGGGATTCGATTTTACAGGACAGAAGTATAAGATAACATATAATACCAACGATTTGAAAATAAATTACAGCATGAATCAAATCCCAAGACTTCCAAAATGCTCTTCGACATTGCCAAAAAACGGCATCGGCCTTTTTGAAGTTTACTTTCAAGGTGGAGCTTTTAGGAAAGTTAGAGGATGGAAAGAAGTGACCAAATGATCAACCAAGATGGTTGATGTTATCTCATCTGGTGATCATTTCCCAAAACAGAGAAGGATCAGACAGTTAACCAATATTTTTTCGTTTAGTAAAGACCAGTAAACTAATCTTAGAAAGATTAATGCCCAAATTCTTCTCAAGACACCATATCGCTACAACTTGTAGAGCACGCTGCATTAAGTCAGATATGGTTCTAAGGTGTTGGCCTGAATCAACAAAGTAACAACAACCAGCTCTTCACGGAACTGGCTATAATTTATAAGGTAGTAGTATCAATTCCGTTCTTTCAAGGTAATAAAATTCACAAAGTCACTATCTCGAAGAGACATTCCACCAGTATAATTGACGTTAGGTCATATAGAGCCGTGGAAATTGATAGCCATCATATGCTCGTTATTTTCAAATATAAGTGCAAATTATCATCCACAATTATTAATACACAAGCTAAGAAAACCGTGCGCTGGAATGGCTAGCTATAAGGTCAACCATAATTATCACAGCAGAAAATTGAACGAAGAGCACCAAGAACACGGAATGATTGGTTCGAGGATCAATGCCGCCAAATTTCTGAAAATAAATTAAAGCTGCGTGAAAACTTGTTAGCTCGAAAAAGCTCTAGAGTATCTCCGTCACCAACGATGCGACTAATTGTTTTAGGAGAACTGAATCCCAATTTTGCCAATGCCAGAAATACTACTAATAATTTCTATCAAAGATCAACAGCCATCTGTAAGAAACAAATAACGAGTAGAGAACAAACGTGGCTTCAATCCTTCTTCCGAATTTTACGAAATGACCTCTATTTGAGATCTGCCCACTGGGCGAGGAGGTCGTTCCGAAAACCACAGTAGAGGAAGTAGATACAGCTATTAGTGGATTAAGTAATGGAATCCGGTCTTGACGGTAGCCCTGCAGAATTATTAAAACACGGAGGAGCTACTCGTGTATTTATACTCTAAATGAAGTTATCGTTGCGCATATGTCCGCTGCATAAAAAAGGTGATCATCTCCAATGTGAAAATTTCCGAGGCATGGCTCTTTTAAACACCTTCTACAGAGTGCTTGCTATTTTGTATTTGCCCGAATCATCCTCTTGCTAAAATTTGGAAAACATTTGAAATTACAACACAACCGTTCAGCAGCTCTGTATGGTCATAGTTCAACAAATGTGAGAGTATCAACTGCGAAAACCGGAATTCCAAAGAAGTTTGGTTCTCTCTGTAAGGTAACAAAATCTGATTCGTTGTGTTCAATTTTAGTGGAAGGGTCTGTGTCTGAGCTCTTCGAAATAACATCAGATGTGCGACCAGAAGATGCGCTTGCAGCTGTGCTAATCTTCGCACTGCGTATTCAATAAGTCTGGTCAAATTATTGAATATGCATATGATATCGTGCTTGCTTCTTGGCCAGATACCTAATGTTGTCAGGGATAATTTAATACCGATAATCCTCCACGCGAAACGACTGGGTCTGGAACGAAATAGCACCAAAACCAGACCAACCAGACGAACATCAATAAGGCAATTTGCAAGACTTCAAATATCGCGGGTCAGCTATAACTTCCAGTCAGATGTTAAAGCCCGTACAGAACCGGGATCAAAATGTATATCGCAGTCGTGTAAGCTCGTATTTTATGAAGCACTTATAAGAACTGTGCTAACTGTCGGAATCGAAAGTTGGACACAGAATATTTTCTACATTTGAATGGAAGGTTATTCGATTCATTTATGGTTTAGTTAAGGTTGCGAACAACCAATATCGGATTAGAAAGAATTTTGAGACCGTCTTCTTGGAGACTGTGACATTATCGGATTGATTAAATCCAACCGAGTCAGATGCCTACGCCTGCGAACAATAGTTGGAACTCTACAAAGGGAGAAAAAAAAATTTACAGTAGAACATATAGAAGTGTGAATTAGCACGCAGTAGCCAAAAGTTACGGAAAATAAAGATAAAATAGAAAAGGCAACAATACACATGCTAAAATAATGTCTTGTTAGAGACAAGGAATGTAGTATTTTCCCGGGAAATTTAGGAAAACTGTACACGTGATTTATTCAAGATCAATGCAAATTTGGCTATCCTAAACACCATGAATTCCCAATTTGGCCAAAATAAATGGTTTTTTCTATTAAATAGGACCTGGTCGCATCTCAATAGTATGTACGTCACTTTACATGTTGGTTTACAGGAGATTTCCGGAAAACTCAGAAATTTCGATTTGTAGTAGTACTCCAAGAGAATGGCTGTGCTAAACACCCTAAACCACAATTTGAACGAACCTAATGATTTTTTCTATTGGATAGGAACTGGTCGTATCTCAATATATTCGTCACTTTGCATGCTGGTCTACAAGAGATTTCCGGAAAAACTCAGAAAATTGTACGTTCGATTTTTGACTCCAAAGCAAATTTGGCTGGCCTGACACAAAAAATATAATTTTGACTTAATTAAACTGGGATTAAATTTTATTAAACATACGAGTTTGTAGCAAGTTCAATCTACATTAGTACGTAACCACGAAACGAATCAATGGTTTAAGTGATATTTGTCCTAACAAAAATATCGCGAATATTAATAGGACGTCTTAAATTTTGTCGTTCCACAGAGCCGTGGTCCACAACCCAATCAATTAATATCTCGATCTTGATAAATATATATGCAGCCACATATATTTGAGACAAATTATTAATGAATTTAATAAAACAAAAGTTTACGGGTTGAACATAAATAATAAAATGAACTTCTACGTTAATGTAGTGCCACCATAACAAAACTAAATTATTTATTTTGTACATGATGGGGGCGCACCACCACATGGTCGTTGTATTACATGTACCACATCAGTGTTTTCACTAGCGTCTAGATTTGAAATTCCAAGTATTTGTTTCCAAGTTGATTTTATTTGCAGATATAAACTAAACTTTTATTATTATAATGACGATCATAACAAACTCGTAGAAGTGCCATTCGTTCAATCGATAAAATGCAACAAACTCATTTTCATGAATATGTTTTCAACACAATATTTTGTGGAACGATTTTGCAAAAAAATATTTTCGTCTGAATTTTATATTTTCTTAATAAGTATTTATATACTTAACAGTGTTTACGGTTACGACAATGTTTCATATATGGGTTATAGATGTATGTAACGTGAATGTATGATAAAAGTTGAATTACGTTTAAAACGCTTTACGGGAAAAAATTGGGTTTGCGATTAATTTTTTGTTCTACAGACTTTGCGATATTCGCGACGAGTAGCAAAATAATGCTAATATACAACAATCACATAGCTTCGTGCTTTTTCTATATAGGGTTGATTAAATTTTAGAGCTTTTGTAATATATTTATTTTTGTTTTATATATTTTAACTCGTTTAACTCTTTTTAAACGGTTTTTATATGTTAAATTTTATAAACAAATGTAATAAATTTTTTTTGTTCTATTTTACCGGGGTTCTTTTTGTTCGGCGAAGAAAGACTAAAGCTACATACATAAAATGGTATAAAATGGAAGTGGAAAATTATTTTATCACACCTGGATGCTTTTTTGTAGCCGTTTTCATTCTTGTTGTTGTTTTTGCTGTGTCGTTTTGGTTTGTTAAGCGAGGAAATTTAGATTATAATATAATTTTACTGTGCATTATATATTTTGTGTGTGTGTGTGTGTGTGTGTGTGTATGTGTGTGAAGTTAAAAATTTATGAAAATTGAATACGTGTGTAATTGTGTAAAGTAGAGAAATTGTATTATTAAAATTTGGGAATTCGACTGGTTAAAAATGATCTCCCTTTTTTGAATACATTTTAACGTATTTTTTTTTTGTAATTTCAGATTGACCCAAAAGTAGCATTTCCTAGAAGAGCTCATCCAAAGGTAAGTGATATAAATTAACATTTTCTGCGAATCTCGTATATTTATACATATAAGGTAAATACAAAAATCACGTAATTTTAATTGAAACAGATAATCCCCCGTAACAACCAAAATAAACCAAGAAACTCGAAAGAAAGTGATACCATTTTTTGTACACCACGAAAACTTTGTGAACATTAATTTTAAATTAATTCTTTTTATTTTTTTTTCGCTGTTGGTGTTGTACATAATTTTTCTGTTTTATTACACGAGGAAAATATTTAATAAAATTAAAATAATTTACAAACCGCACCCAATTCATTTTCATATCTTAAGCATTTATTTCAAGTTTTTTTGTGACTCGTTCAACTTTCTTCCTCGTTTTCTTCTTCTTACCATTTTAGAATTAAATAAAATTATATATTTGGGCTCTCACTGTATATACATCTATACATATGTACGTATGCAGCAGTAAATACGGAAATATTTTTTGATGTGTACAAAATCGCAGGTTAACATCGTGCGGTATAAGCTCTACAAAGCTCATTATACAACCAAATTTGATGAGAAAACGTAAAAAAATGGTAAATGTGTATTTAAAAAATCGCAATGTACCGTAAATCAAGTATATAAATTATAATCATAATTCTATTATAATTCCTTTCACAATGTTACATTAAATGATTCTATCTATTAAGGTAGAGCTTTTTACTCGCTAAGTATATCCTCAATTATACGTGAACAACTGAACACAGACAATTGCTGTGTTCTTCACATTCTAAGAATAAATTATACTTTCCACACCATTTTCGCTCATTTTTATAGTTTTTAATTTATTTTGTTATATTTATTACATAAAAGGTGCATAGTTCAACATGGTTTCTCAGTAATTTATTAGTTTATAATTTGCATGGCTTAACTAACGTTATTAACATAATTAGGTTTCTACATAATTATTCATGGAAATTTTGCTGATGATTTAGTTTGCGTTTTTATTTATGTAGCGCTCAGTTTTGTATTTTAGCTCCGTTCTTCTAATGTATCCAAATATTTAGTTTCTCCGATTTAACCAACTTTCTTCGATTCAAAGTAAAATTATGAAAGATCAATTTGCACGTTAAAATCGTATAGACAATACTCCGCAACCTGCTTAACGGTTAGTTGAAATACTTAATCATTAAATTTAGGCTTAAAGCGTTTAAACCTTACCTAACAAATTATGCCTTTGTAAAGCTGGTCTAGGTTTTATTTAATGAACTTTCTGGTAAAGTAATTTCAAATTAATTATGTATATCTATTGATTAATTCTAGATCAAAAATGAATAAATTTCATTATAAACAGTTTTAATTTGTGTGTAATCCCCAAATTATTAACAATTTTAGAATCATTTTCTCAATTTCAGAAGGCAAGTTGTAAATCTATACCCTGTTTTTCCATTATAAGCCGCCGAGGCTTATTAGTAAAAAAGTTTTATTTCTTCAAAAAATGGGCTTATTACAAGAGTGCGGCATATTTTAGGAGTGCGGTTTATACGAATGGAAATTTTGACCGCGGATTATTAAAGGTGTGCGCAGCTTAAAAAAGTTCAAAATACCTACCTGGGTAATAGGCAAAAAAATCTACATATGTTCCTTATAGTTTTTTTCAATTTTAAATAAAACTAAGTTTTCATAGTAAAAAGTAATATTTACCCACATAGGTAGGTAGATTTATTTAAAATAAATAGCTATTTACGGTACAACGATTCAATCTTAATTAAATAGGTAACCTTATTGTGAAGGAGCAAATAGGTAATATTAAGAAATAAAAATAAAAATAATTTTCTATACCTAATTTATACGAGTATATGGGCAGGTAACTACTAGTTTTTGCTATTTATTCAGAACAACAAAACTCTTCGTCGTTGTATTCTAATTCACCAAAACCATATAAAATGTCAACAACTTGTGCTCTGACATCTTCATCAGCGTCCTCTATCACATCCAGTTTTTTTTTAAAATACATTTTGTACTGTTTTGGCAGTAACTCCGTTCCAGGCAGCCGAAATCCATAGAAGGATTTCCTCGTATAAGGCCCATTTCATCGATCTCCTCTTGTTATATTCCTTTTACACCCGTCTGTCATCCATTTTCCCCCAGAGCTTTTATTTTAGATTTAAATGATTTGTTCACAGCTATGTCCAGAGACTGAAATTTGCTAGTCAAGCCACCTTGGAGTAGCTTTCCACGCCTTCAGTCTTATGCCTCGGAGCTGCGTCCAGCATTAAAAGGAATTCTTTGTTGAAACATGATTGTGGTCGTTTTCCCCATACTCTTGGTGCCAATAACTCCATCTCCGAAGACGACCATCAACCTTTTTTGTTGGCAGAAATGATAACATTTTTGGAAAAATTCCCTTTCGGTAGCGTTTTTCTTTTAAAAATAACATACAGTGGGAATTTGTTGCCACCCGCTGTGACAGCCAACAATATTGCAAAACAAGATTTTTCGTGACCTGTTGTTGTGACTTTTAAATTTGATGTTCCACGTTCCTCAACTGTGAAGCTCGATAGTAAATCAAAGCTCATGGGTTACCGAATTTGACACAGATCGATTTCGTTTTTATTTTTTTTACACATTCCTTGAAATCAGCTGCTTTCGTCTCCCAGTTATCCGAAAGCTGCTGCCTCATGAAGCTATATATCCATTTTGGTGATCCTTTAAACTAAAGCTTCAGTTTACTTGCACGTGCTCGAGCCTCATGTAATAAGATCTTCCCGTTACTTGACGTCCAGCCTTTCTTTGTTCGACCGTCCATATTTTTAGCTCTGTTTCTAATTGGGGCCATTTTATATTTCGATAAAGTTTCCTTGTTTTTTTTTGGATTTATCAGCAACTTGAATTATTTTGTTTTCCGCCAATCGCCATCGTCGTATCATTGATTCATTGTACCCATAATGCTGGCCTGCTTTTCTCGAATTCTCTTTTACAAATTTTATTGCGTCAATTCTAAAATTCAGAGAGTAACTTTTTCTTTTTTTCGACGTCTCTACGTAACAAATTCTATATAATTAGCTATTACCTTTACACGAGTCTAAAACATTTCAATGGTAGGTAGTCAGGAGACCATAACCAAACAAAACCAAAAATTTTAAACTACTAAACACATGGGTCTTCATAATTACAAGACTATAAGGAACGGACGGACTTTATTAGGAACGCGGCCTAATAAAGTAATGCGGCTTATTCGAGTTCTGCTAAAAGCTTTGGAAAAAAATTTCGTCTAAGAAACCGCGGCTTGCAAGCGGTGTTAGGCTTATACATGGCGCGGCTGACTTCAGAATTCACTTTCAATTGCCGACACCGGAATATGCAAAGCGGTAATTCCAACCTTCATTTCTTATAAACATATATTGGAGAGGTACAAGGATGCCGATTTGCAATATTTATGTAAAAGAAAACTGCAGTGTGGCTAGGAATCCACTAAACTCGGATTCTTCGTCTGCCTATTCTTGGCCTTTACTTAAAAATGTTAAACCATTAGTTGTTACAATTTCGGTCAAAAGTTAGAAGGCACGCATCAGTCAAATCCGTGGTAGGCTGAGATACTTTTAAAAAAGCCCTTAACTAAAAAATCTGAAAGAGGAACTATAAGATAACTTTTTGATTTGAACAGGCTGTTTTGAAGAAAACATAATTTTCCAATTTGCATGTAACGCAGAGAGCATATATTTATTCGAAAAGTTTTTTAAGTACTTATAACTATCTTCGCACCTTAATCTTGCGTAGAAAGCATATACTTCTTATGATTCTGGGATATCGTCCATTAAATTATCCGGACTCATTTTTCGATCAGAAGAACTCTCATTTTTCTGCCCCGAAATTTAGACTTTCCGAACAATCCCAATTAACTTATGTTCGGGGCCTTCTACTTCTATGTAGTTTTGGCTGAGAGAGGTGCCACTTTGCTTGAAGCAATGTATATGAGCTCTACTTTATTCGGAATTGAACACTTTTATTGTTTTCATGAAGCAGAGACTGAGAGTGACGTTGCTTAGTATAAAGATTTTTTTATCGATTTCTTGTTATTTTGCACTGCTATGTATGCCGTCCAGATCATGCACGGTATTTTAGTCGATCTAAACTCAGCACTTTATACTGTAGAACGTCAAGCAAACTTCTATGTGAATTCATTTTGCAATACTTCTACATTTCAAAAGTATAAGCATGACTTCCTCACGAATTCGAGTCATATTTATTGGTCTTCCGAGGAACGATTCAATGGTCGAAGTGGTAAATTGTTTGGTGACGTAAACATTTTGCATTCGCTCTTCGATATTTAGGAGAACCAATGTGTTACTAACGTGACTAGGAAACTTTGTCAAACACCGCACCTGTTGTGGACATTCACTTCTTTGCAAATGCAAACTGCAGCCGGTGCTGCAACATCCAACATGTTGCAGAAAAATGTTGCCATTAAAGTATACACTCTACTGATATTTTCATTTTGTGTCTCCAACATTAAAGGTACAAAGGTAAAAGCACTTTAAACACCGACGTCTTTTAAATATTTAGAATAGGAAACTAATTTTATTTGTTTAACATTAATGTTAAACAAATGACAGGAAATAATGGAAACTGAACTGTAAAATTCAAAAAAATTAAATCAAAATACAGTATTACAGTATATACTGAAGTCTACACGCGACTTTAACAAATTGAGGTAATGTAGCGTTCAAAAAAGGGCCACTATTATCACTTGCATCGTAAATGCAAGCTAAATTTCAGTTTAGTACAACCACACGCTATGTCAGACCACTGAGGTCTAATAGAATGTCACAAATTTAATTGAAGCAGTATAATACTCCAAACATATAATCTTGTGTAACATCGCTTTCTTGAAGTGAGTCTAATTCCAATATTATTTTGTGACATATTATTTGCAAGGTTTAGGACCAACCAAATTTTTTTTATCCTTGTTAAGCTTTACGAACCCTAAAAAGCATTTTGGAAGTCGAGAAATTGCGGATGATAAAATGAGTTCTAAAACGTTTTGCGGCAACTTTTTGGAGTAGGAATTCTCGATTATATCATATTTCATGTGAATTTTACTAGATGGGTGGGGGGACTACGACCACTAAGATTTTTCTAATATCCTTAGTTTTAACTGCTCTTACATATGAAAACACTTAAAATTTATTAATTTTTTAATAAATTACTTTACTAGTACGTCTAATTGCGGTTTGGCTCTAAAATATTAATTTTGCTATAATTTCCCGGCAAAGAAAGAAAATATTTCCATTGAAAAGAGAGACAAAAACAAAGTTGAATAAATATTTTAATAAAATAAATTATAATTGAACTTTTCTTTGATTTTTGGAATATTTGATCAAACGTATTCAACAACTCCCACTCCACAACTCGGTTTAATTGAATAGATACGTGGTAAAATTAAAGCAAAGTGCATGTCCATTATAATTGCTAATAATGTTCAAATTTTTTAACTTAAATGTTTTATTTCCTTCCATTTCGCGTTTCATGTAAATTTTTAAATTCATGAGTAACTAAGTTTACCTTTTTCATATAATAAAACTCAAATGATTGGAACGAAACGAATCTTATGTGCTTAGGATTTAAAAAAATATGTTCAATACTGGAAAATCGACGCCAACGACTTGCAGTGATTTTTAAACTGCGCAATATTCGTAAAACAGCGAAGCAAACAAACAAAAAAAATTTACAGCTTAAAGCAAAATCCTATCCAAGTTCGTAAATTCAAGTGACTCTTGGGAATAATCCAGAGGTTCACTTGAATTCACGAACTTTGATAGAATGTCCATGTGCATAAATGATATGAAATTAGAATAAGTTTACACGTTGACAAAGAGCGAAGCTCAAATCTAATCCGTCTAGGTACGGAAATAAAATTAATTAACACTTAAATTTATTCTGTTTTATTTTATATTTCTTTAAAATATTTCAAATCAAGTAAATCGCAGTGTTGCCAACAATTACTTTTGATAAGTGTCAAATTTACGTGAAAATGTTTACTAAACAAGTGATTCAGATATGCGTATCAATCTAAAATGTAACATTGCTGAATTTTTTTTTATTTAATTTTCCATCACCTATGCATTCTAGGACTTAGAGAAGAATAGTAGATTATGCATCAAGAGAGTTAAATAGGGGATCATTACTTGAGTGTAGAGATTACCCCCCGAGACCGAAAGCCCTAGGGTGGTAACTGAGCGAAAGCTATAATTGACGATTACTCGCGAGTTATATACGAGATTTTATTTACGACTACAATTTTAGTAAAAATATTATGTTTTTATTAAGAATTTTATAGTAAATACATTTTTCTTACGTAAAATATATTGACGCAAATTTTTATATTGCTATCGAGTTTTCATTGAAAATTCGTTTCTTGAAAAACAATTTTGTATGGAAATTATTCGATTTTTATAATTAAACATCTAGTAACCCATTTACTTTCCTTTGAACTAAAATACATTATTAGCTGCATTTTGTTGAGAAATAAAATATAAGAAGCCAGAATTTATGATAGCAAAAGAAAATTATTCATCATAGTTAGCGTATTTATTAGTAGCAACCTAATTCGAGTTTGGTTCTATGTATAAACAAAAATTGAGAATTAATAGTAATTATGCCTGATAAATAAGCCAACTATGATGACTAATTTTTGTTTGCTGTGACAAATCCAGAAACAAAACTAGCTCAATAGAAAACTGGCCTCTAATATTTTAATTCTCAACGAAATTCGGCTATCAATTATGTACATACCTTTATTCTAAGATATAATGGGGCATTTTAGATTCAATGTTTAAACAAATAATGTTGAGTTCTCAATGACAACGAAAATAAAAAATAATAATTTCAAAACGGTATCATTATGCATCGTGTGCTTTCGAGTACTCCAATCCATGCTAGTAACATGTTGAGGAAAATCACAATAAACGTTATGGAAATCTTAATCCTTATACAAATTTTAAATTAAATGGACATTTTCTGCGATTATTCCATAGCGAAATTGGCAATTCTATATGCAAAATAACAAGTGTAGCACCGATATAAACACAACATTTTCTTAACTCAGCCATCTAAAATTTCGATTTTATATGAAAATGACATTGCTGACAATGCTACAATTGTCAATTTAGCTGTGAAATAAACGCATCAAAATATTTCAATATTCACAATACCAACAGTTGACGTATATGAAAGTGCACGTTGAAATCAGTTAATAAAACAACATTTTTATTGAACACAAGAAATCAAAAATAATAATCCCTAAAAATTACTTTATAATTTTTGAAATGTTCTCGGAAACTAACAAGTAAAAATTAGGACACCCGGAAGATGAAATATCAAAATAAAAATACTGTATAAACCACGTGCTTGTGCATTCTAAATCCCAATACTAAAATAAAACTGAAAAAAGTATTATTCTTTCCATCAGTTTAACAAACTCAAACAATTTTTTCTTAGGAACCTTAAATAATCGATACGAACGGTTTTTCAGTAGTGTATATGTATCATCACGTCCCTAAAGCTAGCAGAACCCGTACAGCAGAACATTACAAGATAGTATCGATAATTATAGGCTAATAGTGGGCTAATTAAATGGCCTAAACAATTTTATTCTGCTCGTTATGAATGATAATGAAATGATAGCCCAAATCAATATCCATTAACATACCAATAGAATTAGGCTTATTATGGCTTATTTAATTTCCCCGGTAAACAATTTTGAGCTCCACTCGTTCTTGACTAAGATTAAGGTCATTTAATTTAAAGTTAGCAGAACCCAAATAGAAAATCAGACCAACACCAAAATTAGAACGCGTATCAATATGAATTGACAAACAAATAATGTTAGGCTCAATATGGCCCAATCAAACATTTCATTAAAATAATTTGGGCTGCACTTTAAGAAAATCGAACCAAACCGAAATTAGAACACAACACAAGTTCAGTCGATATACAAATAATTTTAGGCTCATTATGGCCTAACCAAATGCCCCATTAAAAAATTTTGGATTCCACTCATTCTTGCCCAAACTTCAGGTCATTTAAATAAAGCAAGTAGAACTCAATTCGAAAATCGAACAAAACCGGAATTAGAACGTAAAACAAGATTAATCAACTCTCACAAAAATTTAGGCTCATTATGGCCTCCGTCATTTATCCATTAAACAATTTTGGACTTTACTCATTATTGAACAAACTTCAGGCCATTTAATCACAATCTAGCAGAACCCAAATCGAAATCAATCAACATACAAATAATTTTCGGCTCATTATATCCTAATCCAATTACCAATTAAACAATTTTGGACTCCCCTCATTATCGATCAAATTTCAGGTCATGTAATTTATTGCTAGCAAAACGCAAGTCAAAATATCGGGCCATACATATAATTTTAGGTTCATTATGGCCTAATCAAATGCCTCATTAAAAAAATTCAAGCTCCTCTCGTTCTTGACTAAATTTCAGGTTATTTATTTTAAAGCGATTGATGTTGTTTTGCGTTCTAATTTCGGTTTTGGTCCGATTTTCAATTTGGGTTCTGCTAACTTTAGATTAAATGACCTGAAGTTTGGCCAAGAATGAGTGGAGCCCAAAATGTTTAATGGGTTATTTAAACAGGCCATAATGACCCTAAAATTATTTGAATGTCAATTGACCTTGATATGCATTCTACTTTCTTTTTTGGTTTTGGGATTTTTTATGAAGCTTCAAACCAATACAAAGTAGAATTGATCTTACCACAAATATTAACAACTTGTGAATCCCAGATGAACCTGCCTTGTGTAAAAATCCGCAGATTATTAACATGATTCGCAAACATAATCTTCACACCACCAATAAAGATATCGGTGACCACTGGAATACTTCTTTTAGAAATCAAAATTGCTTGCGTTTTAGCTATGTTCAGCCAGATTCCATTAGACTTGGACCAAGCCAATATATTGCATAGTCCAAATTAATATTGTTAAAGGTTTAATATATTTTTACCAGTACCACCAAGATAAATCTGACAATCATAGGCTGATGTGATGTTTGCAGTATTTTATTGCTTATGGTAAGTCATTAATAAAAAGAGAAACCACAGTTGGGCCAAGTATAGTTCCCTGAAATATACCTACAGGTATACGCTCAGGAACTGAATCTTCCATTTACAATGACGTAGCTAAACATAAGTTTAAGTGCTCTATTGTCAAAATTAATGAACTCAGTCATCAACTTCTGTAGTAGCAAAACATCGTTCAAATAGTCGAATGCTTTGTAGTAATTCAACTATAGAACAGCAAATGAGTTTTTTCCGTCAAGATGACAGGCCAGATCGTCTACAACAAGAAGCAGGGTAGTGGTTGTACTGTGGTTATTAGGAAATCCGGATTGAAATTTATTTAGATAATTACAATTAGCCAAATGCTGGTTGATTTGATCACGAAGAATGATCTCGAATACTTTAGATATAAACTAAACTAAGCGGTCTAAGTCTAATGTTATCCAAAGAATCGATACCCTTCTTTTTTACAATTGGAATCACAGTGGTCATTTTCCAGATTTTAGGAAAATCAGAACGCGTGATACAACTGTTAATCAAAGATATTGTATCACCTACATATGGTAAAATATTCTTTAGAAATTTTAAGTTTATTTTATCGTGACCGGAGGAATTTGATCCATCCCCTGCAATGGAATAACTACCGATGATTGGGGTACATTGCAAAAATAAGTGTTGATAATTTCAGGGTTAAAGTCAGTAGAAACACCAGACCTACTAGTCGCTAATCCAATATGGTTAAATTTACTCCAAATTCGTTTCATCGTTAATTTACAATTACCAAAAAAATATTTTTGGTTGCAAGCTAATTACCCTATTGCGTCCTTTGCGATATGATTCTAGATTCTTCATATCGCCTGTTCTTTTGTACTTTACATACGCATGATCAATCGCAAGCATACTTTTACTATTACAATTAAACCATGGGGCAGCCGATTGTCAATTAACTATTTTTTTTAGTTAACAGACAATTGTCATGAACATAATACAGGCAATCATAAAAGGATTTGAAGAGGGAATTGACATTATCAGACGCATGCAGAAAGCTCCAGTTAATGCCAGAAAAGTAATTCATGATCTAACTGACTATAGTCCTGTATAAG
The DNA here is from genome assembly GCA_963691935.1 of Nephrotoma guestfalica. Classification (NCBI taxonomy): domain Eukaryota; kingdom Metazoa; phylum Arthropoda; class Insecta; order Diptera; family Tipulidae; genus Nephrotoma; species Nephrotoma guestfalica. The sequence goes on from OY829915.1 coordinate 170,178,867, forward strand.
CGTGTAGTCCAGTTTAACACGCTTTGATATGACTTTATAAGAAATGGTCAGAAAATCATGGTCAGAGATGTCAGGCAAAGTGTATTAACTAGACACCAATATCCTAAAGTAATATGACTCTGGGACAGTGTATTGATCAATCCGTGTATGGTTATAAGTAGGTGAGAACGCGACTGAAACTAAATAGTAGGCTTTTAAAAGATTATGAAATCAGTTTATATCGCAAGCAATTATAAAATGATTATAATTTAATATATGCGAGGAAAGGAATTCCTGAAAATCATCTAAATCAGATTGCACGGCGGTTGATGGATTGTAGCAATCAGTACAGTCATATAAGGTAATATCATTTCTGCCTTCAAACTTTCAGTTTCACCATAAACGGACGAATGAATAGCCTTAAGTTTAAGGCATTTTTTGTAGTAAATGCAAACTGCTCCACCCTTTTTATGTGTCTTGTCAAATCTCAAGATGCTGTACCCAATCAGCGAGACAGATTCGTTATTTGTTTCCACAACACAAAATACGTTGAGACCTTTGGAATCGATAAATATTCTCAGTTTATCGATATGGCAAAACAGATACGGGCATTAATAAATCCAAAATTAACACATGTGCCATCCTGATTCCCAATCGTACCATTCTTATTTAAAAATAAACATTCCCGCGATGAGTCCAGATTAAGAATAAAATTGGTGAATGACCTAAAATATAAAGAAATATTAGATTAGAGATTACAAAGGCTCGAAGTCGATCACTATTTGTGGCAGGGAAATTCCTTTTCTAAAATGAAGGTGACAAAACCTGTACTGCGCGAATCTTTTCTCTAAAGTAAGCTTAAACGAAACAAATGTGAGTTAAGTTTTATCCCGGTCTTCAGGGAGCAGTAGATGAGAGTCAACCACGTCTAGATTTTCCAGATTAGATTTTAAATAATCAACTAATGCAGCCTCTTCAGTGTGTGGATTCAGTCTGCTCACATATAAGACATTGTTATCTGGGACTTCAACGGATTGTAATGAAGTGGACGCGGCACTAATTCGCGTCAATTGATGCTTTCATAAAATCATTCAACAAAATTAATGATTCAAATATTTAAACCATATGGCTTGTCAACTCTTCAAGCTTTTATAAGACAGCAAATATGGTAATTTCACTACACGAATTTCATTATTCGTATTATCTTGTTATGTTTTGATGTATTGGTTCTGCTAGCTTTAGGGATGTTATGAATCGTAATTTAGAGAAATGAACAATTTTTTAATGAATGTGGACATTTTTTAAAGTGCTAGAAGTCGTGTCAAAAATGTTTGAATAGTACGAGGCGGCACTTGGGAGCAAAACTGTATCTGAAAATGTTAGATCGAGCACCGAAATTGCTAACTTGGCAACTATAAAACTGTTGTGTAGCTTTGATAACTTTTAGTAATCGTAACTATTGAATTTTTTAACGAAAATACCACAACTATTATGAAAATATTGACATAAAAAAATCCCGTTCAACTGTGTTGGGGATAAACGCCTGTTGTGAACTTGGGGCTACTATTAAACATTGCCAAATTTTTAAGGTATACATTTTATCTTAGATAGGGTGGCGTTGCTAAGCTCATGCCAACTATAGGGTTTTCCAATAGGAATGATATGATTTTTAAGTGACGTTTCGGCCATTTGTAATATGTCATGATCTGTCATAATTTCATCATGGTGAGATATACGCAAGAACAACATTTACAAATTATTCAGTTTTATTATCAAAATAATTGTTCTCCAATTGCAACTTTTCGTGCGCTTTTGCCATTTTAAAGTCGTAATAATCGTCCAAGTGTGCTCGCTATTCGTCAAATTGTTAAAAATTTTGAGCGTACATTTTCTTTACATAATGTTGAAGTGCCAATAAAACAAAGATTCGCTCGAAGTAATGCAAATATTGCAGCCGTTCAGGCAAGTGTTGCTGAAGACCACAATTTGTCGATTCCAAAACGTTCTAAAGAATTGGGACTGTCTCAAACCACAACCTGGCGGATTTTGAGAAAGGATTTGGGTTTGCATCCTTATAAAATTGTTCTCACTCAAGAACTGAAGCCATTGGACCACCGTAAACTTCGTGAATTTGCTGATTTTGCCTTGGAACAACTTGAAAAAGATAACGATTTTTTTAAGAAAATCATCTTCTCCGATGAGGCTCACTTTCATTTGAGTGGTGCGGTAAATAAACAAAACTGTCGATTCTGGTGCGACAGAAAATCCACAAATTATTCATGAAAAACCATTACATTCACCTAAATTGACAGTTTGGTGAGGTTTTTGGTCTGGTGGAATCATCGGTTCGTATTTTTTTCGAAATGAAGTTGGTAACACTGTTACTGTCAATGGAGATCGGGATAGATCGATGATAACCAACTTTTTGTGGCCGAAATTGGAAGAAGTTGATTTTGACACCATTTGGTTCCAACAAGACGGGGCTACGTGCCACACAGCAAGTGTAACAATTTTTTTTAAAGAAATCATATCACTCTTATTGGAAAACCCTATATAAGGGTTGTGTGATACCACTATGATGTGATGTGAAAAAAACCAAATACAATTAATTTTAACAGAAAGTTTATTTGTTATGTCTGCGGCAGTCAAATCAGGAGATCTTATTGACCATCTCAATACGCCATTTTTTGCAAATTATTCGATGGGAAAAATTGTTGCCTTAAATGGCTCCGTTGTTACACGTGCTTTACAGGATATTGCACCATCTTGCTGAAATCATATATTAGCAGTTGGTGGTAATTACGGAAACAAACTACTTTGGAGCATTGTCTTATAATCTTCTCTATTTATTGTTAGGCTTGCACCTCGTAATGTCCACCAAAAATCTTAACCGCTCAAATGAAAATGCACTTTGTCGGTCATCATTAAATTTGCTCAAATGTTTATATCATTCTCAACTAGATTTAAAACTGCTCTACCGTATTCCAAGCGCAATGCGATGCAAGGTCCCCAAGATTTAGTTTTTGGACTAGCTGGATTTTTGTACGGAAAGAGGTGCAAATTATCTTTCAAAATCCGCCGAAGAGTGTGATTAGCAAGCTGCAACTGGGCAGATCGTCTTCTCGTTGATGTCTCAGCGAACGAATGGTTGAATCCATTGGGGCAGTTCTTTCTTAGTTTTTTGCACAATTGTGTGGCGCTCCATTTTGTGTATCTCTCACGTTGTATCTGTGAAATAGAAAAAAAACCAAGATAAAATAATTTCAAACAAAGAAGTTAAAATTTTGTTCATAATATAGTCACTTTTGCCGCACCCTGTATTTTGATTATTTTGTTTTCATTTTGGTTTGGCAACTTTGTTTATCTCACTATTTCTACTAATTTAAAGTTGTTTTATTCTTAACTGTATTAAAAACTGACCAACAATTTTTTTTGTACTAAAAGCGTTGTTTTTATATATAAATCAAATTTTTTGAAAACTCTACGTTTTTTATGTTTTGCTATATATTTATTTTTTATATATTTTTATAAAACAAAAAAATAAATCATTCCTGTTTTTTATAAAAGACAAAATGATAAATTGTTTGTAGTTGTAATCACACAAATCCACAAATTAAATTATGTGAATATAAAAACAAATATGTTTGTTGCTGACTAAGCTTCAATATTATATTTTGTGTTTTCAAAAAAAAAAAAAAAAAGAAAAAAGAAAAACAGATGAACATTGAAAGGAAAAAGGGTGACAGTTTTATAGTTTTTTTTAAAAAAAAGAATTCTGTTTTATTATCATTATAATTTTGGTTTTTATTAAATCCTGTATAAAAGAATATATTACGACCCTAATTATTTACATAAGCTGAATTATGTTTGGATACAAATGTAACTTACATACGCAGAGGATTTTGTTTACATTTTTTCCATTTTCCTGTTACTTGCGTACGCCTACGTATATACATCTGTATACGTATTTTCTTAAGAAAATATTAATTCAACCAGTTTTCCTTTTTGTCTATATACCATATACTGTGTGGTGCTGTTGTGGATTCTTGCTTTTCTTCTTTTTCTTAAAATTGAAATATTTTCAAGTGTTATGAGTGGTTTCTATAATGCATACAAACATATATACATACATACATACTTACGTAATATATAAAATGTATAAGGTTTTTAAATTGATAAAATCGTGCTTGTTTCTGGTATGCTACAAAGTGGAATATAGCACGGTATATATGTGCGGAGGTTAAACACGTGCTGCAAATAAATTTTCGCTAAACACCGGTGCGACATATTTTCATGCGTGCTTACATGTATAATTATACTCTGTGTATACCTTACATATTTTATCAAACGAATCCGATAATAATTTTATTCAATCAAACACATTACGTTTTTTATTTTTATTTAGCTACGAGTACGTACAATTTAATTTTAGGTGTAGAGGTACGTTCGGTAAACATGAGATAAAGTCAATTTTATAATAATTTCAATTATCTAAATTTTATGAATGACAACATTTCCTGTTGTAATATTTTATTTTTTGCACTGTGCTCTCATCGTATACAAACAAAACTTGGCCCATTGTTTGGTTAAACTTTTACTTTTCGAAATAATAAAAAATACACAAACATGGAAAAGGAAAGACATTTTCAATTTAATTTCTTAAAATATATAAAGACACACTCATTCAAAAATTATATAAACTTCAAAGCCAGAATAACAATAAATACAACAACAACAACAACAACGTAAAATCTATATTATAAATAATCATAATAATATTTTAAGGATAACAACAGTATATAACGTACACAAAAATTAAGAAAAACTTCATAATTAAATTTCCTTTTTTTGCAGTTCAAAAGGAAAAATAAAAAAAAATTATAAAAAGTAAAATAAATAAATATATTTTGTTAACTTTTATCACTCGATTATTTTAATATTAAAATTACAAAAGGGAATATACTTTTGCACAGTGTTCGCTTTATGTACGAAAATATTCAGTTATTTTTCCAAAAAAAAAATTTCTTCTCCCTGTGTACACACGTATCTATATATATACACAACGAGTACAGTGCTTTTTTGTGATGATGCTGTGGCGGATTTATCATTTTATATAAAATTTTAATACAATTTTTTGATACTCGCGTAAAAATTTTTTTTTGTTCCTTAACATTAATAATTATTTTTTCTCACAAAAATAAAAATAAACTGAATTCTGAATATAAAAATTTGGATTAAAAATTGAAAAAAAACGAGAATATATATACTTTGGAAATTTAAGATAATTTTTTGCCGATCCTAGTTATTTTTATTTTACTGGTGATGTAGTAATTTCTTTCGCGCTTGCAAAATAAAAAAAAAAATGGAATATGAAGTAATAAAAACGAAAAGCTCTTTAATATTTTACAAATTTTTTTTATTTTTTTATTTTGAAATGCCTCGCGTTAAAATTATTATAATGCAATCGCTTGCTAAATATTATTTTTGCTGTGTGTAGTATGATAAATCGAGTTTTTAGTACCAGGTGTGTGCTTATCATTTATGTTTTTTTTTAATTTGACCATTCCCAATCTGGAAGAACATATCGTAAATTGGAGTATACCGAGTAATCAAAATAGCGAAAAAATTATTGCAAATTGTGCGTGTGTGTGTGTCGTGTGGGAAAGCTCACTTTTTAAGCTTTATAAAGGGTGTCCCAAACATTTACGCAAGATTTGAATTAACGGTTTAACAGCTGAGAGTTTAGGGTTAGTAAACATGCAGCACTGCACGAACGAATAACGTGTTTTCATTGTTGAACAATATTTCAAAAATAATGTAAGTTTGAATGTTGATTTTTCGAGTAAAATCATCCTAAGCGACGAACCTCATTTTCACCTTGATGGCTTCGTTAATCGTCAAAATTGCCGCATTTGGGGTTCAGAGAACTTTTACTTATACTTTTTTAAAAATGAAGCTGGTCAACCGAATTCTTTCCGCCTAAATTTGATGGTATCGATGTGGACGACGAGTGGTTTCAACAAGACGATGCGACGCCATACAGTCCGTGAAACAACCCAATTACTGCATGAGAGATTACCTGGTCGTGTACTCTCTCTTTTTTCGGTAATAAAAATTGGCCCCTAGATTATGTAATTTAACACCATTGGAATTTTTTCTATGGAGTTATTTGAAGTCAAAGATCTATATCAACTAGCCCCTCGTCCTTCTGTGCGTTGAGGGATGCGATTCAACGCTACATCAACGAAATCCAACCAGATTTATGAAAAGTGGTCACGTACAATTTCGATAAAAGAGTGCATATGTGCCAGCAAGTAAAACAAACTGTGTTTTCAATTTAATTTAAATAAGTGTCACCTGCCACTTGAAAAAAACTGTCTGCAGATAAAACACCACTAGTCCCAGTAATCTAAATTAAAATTATCGTATACATTTATTATGGTCGAGCTTAGTAGCGGCTTAGAACTGTCTAAAATTTTAAAATTTTCTTATTTGTCCAATCCTCCAAGTGTTTTGGTTATAATAGTATATGGCGCAACTTCATCCTTTATGAAATTTTCAAAGGACCATTGCTATGTACTAAAGTTCATGGATTGCGTACTTTATAATAAAATAAATTATCGAGTTATATCCGTTTGCTGCAATCTTAATAATGTCATCAAATCATTTGTACTGTGTTTGGGTTGTTCGCCCGCTCTTCAAATTTCCGAAATCATATTCTGCTTTTTAAAATTTCGATTTTGGTAACAGAAAGCGGGATTTTATTAGCTTGTTTCAAGACAGAATAATGTAGGAAATGCATAAAATAACTGATGAATCCGATTCAAGGTGAATTGGAATTCTAACACGAAGGTTTACAGAAATTTAGGACTTTGGTCAAATGGAACTAAAAACTGAAATTAAATTTGGATTGTAAAGCACTCAGCTATAGGGAATGAAAGTCAGCCGATAATTTTTAAATGTGAAGCAGTAAGTTGAGCTGTTGTGAAATTTGAACAGATAAATTCAGATAAAATTCTATAAGTCCGACTATGCTATCATTTTTGATTGATATCAATCAAATCTTTAAAAAAAATTTTAAATCTGGATTTTCAAGATTTAAAAATTTAATATTTTGTAGATAGTCTCCTTTATTCAGGTGCGCAACTAAATTTCCGGCTTGGACCAGCACACATAGATGATGCTAGTTCATAGCGTGGACAGTTGTTAATGATAAGCAGTTGTGATACCAGCACATATCTAAGAACGAAAATCTCGAGATTTGAGCACAACAAACAGCATTTGTCGGAAGCTGTACTTTTCTGCTTCAACTTGAAAAAATACAGCTGAAGCACGTGCTAAGAGACTCCAAGCTGCAAGTGTTATTGAATGAAGATGGTACGCAAACCCAAGATCAACTTGCGGAGGCATTAAACACAACCAAGGTATTTCCAAACGTTTACATGCTATGGGAAAAATTCGAAAGGGAGAAAATGGGTGCCGCGTGAGTTGACTGAGGAGACAGATGGAATATCGAAGAGCCACTTGCGAAATTTTGCTTTCGCGGCATGAAAGAAAGAGCTTTCAGCGACGAATTGTTACGGAAGATGCGAAGTGGATCTTTTTTAAGAATCCGAAATGCAAACGTGTATTATGAGCTGCTGAAACATAGCGAAACTGTCAATAGGCAATGCTACCGACAACAACTTATCAATCTGAACCATGCATTGCTTGAAAAATGGTCAGAACGAGTGATATTGCAGCATGACAACGAGCCATGTCATTGCACTCCCACCGTCCAGGACACCATCAAAACGCTAAGATGGGATCTGCTAACACACTCGCCTTATTCGCCACACCATTCCCCTCGGATTACCAGTTGCCCCGGTCGATGCTGCATAGTTTGGCAGGGCTACACCTGACCAGTTTTGCCAATTGGTTGGATGAATGGTTTCGGTCTAAAGACGCGTCGTTTTATCGTCTGTATGGTCAGAGAGATGGACAAATTGTGTAGATAACGAAAGACAATACTTTGAGTAAACAATTTTTTATATTTCTATTGAAATTTTCCATTTTTCCAATTTAGTTGCGCACCTAGTTAGTAGATTAAGTTATTTGTTGCACAAGTTGTTTAGGATTGTTTTGTCTTACGAGCTCTTCTTTTTTCGTTAACCAACTCTCTCACTTCATCTGGATAGTATACGTTTTGTAATATTGTTGCTGATCAGTAACACTTTCCTAGGCCGCTTTTTTGCACTTTCTAGGTCTGCACCTATAGATTAACGCTTTTCTCGCTTGAGGGCTTGCTTTTCTTATTACCGTGTTCTTATTGTCATTAAAACTGGAGAATGGTCTGATGATAGTCATTCTTCATTTTCGACTGGTAAGTAATTTTCGGAGATACCTCTTGATATATAGAAATCCAGAAAGTCTAGAATTGTATTCGGGTCCATAGGCCAGTAGGTTGGCTTTCTTATGGAGTGAAACTTGTAGTTTAATGGTCTGCCTGCTTCAAATAGCTCTATTCCTTTGGAAGTAGTTCTGTTTGATATACAGAATTTATTTTCACGTTAAAGTCGCCTCCAATAATAAAATTATTACCAGGCGAATTAGCTAGTTTGGTTTTGTCTTCCGTTTTTGGGTTATATCTGGGTGGACAGTAGATTACTGATATACTATAGCTCTTGTAATTTTTTGTTTGAATAGATACGGTAGCTACTTGCATATCTTCCTTTCCTATTTTTAATTTTACGTGGTGTTTAGTATTATCATTAATAAAGATTACTGTCTGGCCTTTAGCTATTTCTGCTGGATAGCACTGGTATCCACGTATTTGACATACAAGGTTCTGGTAGGGTGCTACTTTCTGATATAGGCATCTATTAATTTCTTTTGTGTTTAAAAACACTTCTAATGCTGAAATGCATTGCGCAAGGCCATTTGCATTACAAATAGCAATTCTTAAGTAGTGTGTTATTATTTCTTCTTGTTAAGTTTGTTAGTCAACCGACGATCTGAGTTTTACTTGTTGCATTCGTTATTTTTATCTTGGCTCATCGATCTATTTTCCAGTGTCCCAGTCTCTGTTCTTGTTTTCCAGTTAGCTCATCCATAGGTTCTAGTCTTTGGTCGTGTGCAGCCAGATGTAAATTGATAGCGTTTAGCTTCTGAAGTATTTCTTGCGCAAGACATGGTTTTCCTGACTCGGTGACCTCACATTCTTTGTAGCTCTTTGGCGCGACCTCACAATCTCTGTAATTGTTGGCTGAAAATTGCCACAGTGTATGTATTTCACTGGTTCATTCTTATTTGTGTTGCAGTCTTTTGAAGAATATTTCTCAGCGTACTTTACGCATCTGGGCTCATCATAGTATTTGCGTGTGTGGTTATACGCCTGACAGTTGTAGCATTGTGGCATTCTACTAGTATTCATTTTTAATGTCTCAATCTTAACTTTCGTTGGCCAACTTTGGTTGTTTCCCTTTTACCGGTTGCGTTTTTAGTGACCTTGTTTTAATATATTCGCAGCATTTATAATTTTGAATCCTTTCTGGCTTAGTTCCTCAATTATTTCTTCATTTCTCTGGACATTATTGGTTGCTCAGCCTTGTTTTCAGGAGAGACCATTTGATGTTTTGAGCAGTGATTGCAGAGGTTTCCATATTTTTGGAGATTTCATTATTTCAAAAATAAACAACAGGACCATTTGGATCATTTTATTTTATTCATATGAATAGTTCAAGCTACTAGTTTTAAACCCGGTTTTAGTATTTTGTAGATTGAAATTAAAATTTAAAAACATTATCGTTTCGTTTGTTTTTTCTTATCGAAGTCCAAATTTGTCAGATTCTGGCACAATTAATGAGTTCGGTATAGTGTCGAGCTCCATAGATAAAATTTGTCAGGTCTTCTCCGCTGCTGAATTTGTTACTATGGGTGACTTTAATATCGACAATAACACCTGGTTGAGATTTTCTTATGACAGGAATCGCGATGAGCAATTTGCAGAATTTAATCCACTCAGTCAACTCGGTGATAAACTAACCAGGTACCTTGAGACAACCGCACCGTATTCTCATATTTACGATTGATTTCTAAGTACTAACCCCAAAAACATTCCGTTGTAGTGGTAAATGCTCCTTTAAGCTTTTCTTTTCATGCTGTGGTATCAGCTAGGATCCCAATTATTCTGGAATTTTTAGAATTCATTCGAACTAGGCTGGCTTGACATTTTTAAATTGCTACCTTGAATCTTATGGATAAATTCTGCAACTCATTTGACTGGTCGTCTTGCTTATCAATTAATCAGGTAGATAAAGCACTTCTGAACTTATTACATCGACAATTTTATTTGGGATGTATAATTTCATTCCAGCCTCTTATAAAACAAACTGTAGAAATAAATCGTTTAATGGAAAATGCCAGTCAGCGTTTCCATCAAAAAGGCTGTCAATTTAAGCTATCTCAATTGCCATTCAGAAGAAAATCTTGCTAGCCTTCGAATGGTCAGATCAGCACAGATCAAATGCCACAATAACTAGAGTTACTGCACTACAATATCATGACAATATGAGAACAATTTTGGACTCTGGTTCAAATACTCGTTCACCTTTGGTCTTTTTCCGATCTTGTTAAAAAAAATTTGCTGCCAATACTCTATCGGTAAATAACCAAATTTCTGCAATCCTAGCTAAATTTTACTCAATTATGCCTAAAATGTTTTTCTTACCAGGGTGGTTTCAACAATTCTTAGGGAGTTCTGACGGTATTTCAGCAACTGTACTCAAATATTGCTAAAACTAACACGGCAAGGCCGCTTTGAAAACTAGTTTACCTGTCAATGAAACGTGTTTCCGTTAATTTATTATTTTTGCACTTAATCAATAAACGGTGAACGTCGGTTACTCCAGTATCTGCCATAGCGATGGTGCAGGAAATTAGTTTTTTGATTTTCATCCGTCTTGAAGGGGACAATTAGATTTACCGCACTTTCTAGCCATCGTTGCCAAATGTATAGTGATGCCATCACATAAGATGATTCTTCGAGCATGATCTAGAACTTGATCGTGAATGATTTCTATTACGAGATTCTCGAATCTTTCGACCGAGTTTTCAGTTTCATTTTGCTTGTTATTAATA